>JBBBDQ010029944.1:65000-428456 GCA_037127315.1 Ascarosepion bandense
CAGTGAAAGAAGATGTGTTTTGAAGACTCCACCGATCTAATGCAGCGCAGGCACTTTGGCGTAATTGTCAGCCCCGATGTATAGAGCTTTTTACCGACCCAGCCCGTGATACCTTGTCGTTATGGAGACAACTCTACTTAGGCGCCCAAGGCAACAGAGAGAGCTAAATTCCTCATTCATCAAACCCAGCTCATCCCTTAGATTATCTCAAGCCTCCACCACCGTGCTAACACATGATATAATGACTTAGACGAAAAAGGTTGGATATCGAAGGATCAGTCGGCTCGAGGATTACGGCGGGCCTCCTCTTCGCCATCACGCAAACTTCTCAAAAACAGAAATGCTTTCTTAGTGTTTTCTCTCCTGGAGAAACTGTAGCAATAGGGAGATGGTTAATGTTTCTTTGATTCGGTTTGTGTCATACATAACCGAACTTCCTGAAGCTTGCAAGTTTTATCCAGAATAATCATCATCAAGAGGTTTTTCATCATCATCAGGTTGGTTGTCAGTTGGAATGAGTGAATTAGTGTAGAAGAGTGGAATAATAAAATATACATTTTTCATGTTAAAATAGAAATTTATTAAAAGGAAACGAATAACAAGAATTCGTAGAAATTAATGTTCAATTAGAAAGTTAAGGGTAGCAAGAGTTGTAGAAAATGTTCATAGTAGTAATTATTGAAATAATATATGCGTACGTACGTATGTATGTGTTTGTTTGATAGGAATGTCTTTGGGTGGAGAAGAAGAAGAAATCAGCACACGAAAAGGAAAGACAAAGAGAACAAAGTGCGACCTAACCTTATCTCCGGGTTGATTTGAAGTTGAAGTTACATTTTAGTTGTTTCGTCTCGCGGCTCCCATCTGACTGACTTATTGACGCTGACCGGGGCCTTTTATAGTATTCAGATTTTTCGCAGTTGATCGCGAAGTCCCTTTTGGTCTTGCAAGTCGGTCCCATTGGTTAGCAAATCAGTTTAACACCTACTTGCGAAATCTGCTTTCTTTTTCTTTAAGCACATGGTCAACCCTTTTTCTATTTGGGAAAAACCAGGATTTCACACGTCGTTGTGAATTTTCGTAAAAGTGAAGAAGAAGGTTGATTTTAATTCTTAATTTCTTATCGCACTACAAATCCATGAATTTGAGCCGCAACGTGTTTGGATAAATCTTAACGCTGGACATTCCTAGAATGCTCTTAGACTGGCGAAGGCAATAGACATACAAGGGGAGATAACCCTTAAAACATGTGATGTTTTTAATGATAACGTCATGTATGAACTCTCATACTTGTAAAAATCGAAAACATTTTATTTTGAAATATTACATTTCATGTGGCACAAGGCTAAATGGGGTGGGGAAAGGTTGGTCGTTACTGACAATCCTACACCTGGTTAATCTGGTTCACGGTCCATTCAATCATTACAATTTACTCATACACCAAAGAACTCATTCATCGCCATTCTATTCAACACATACTATAATACGACACGGTATAGTCACATAGATCTTACTAAAACATGAACAAGACATGGAAATATATATGACTAGCATCATAGCCCGGCGTTGTCCGTGCAACTCAGAACATTTTAGTAGTAGAAGATGCCACTTTTTTTTTTTTTTTTTTTTACATATTTTGTTTTTGTTTGAGAAAAAACACTTTTTTAAAAATATTTCTATTGTTTCAAAATTACGGGGAAAAATATTCACATTTTTTGTTGACCACATGAATTTTTAAAACGTTGGAATAAAAATTAAATATAACGGCTCATTTTTTTTAATAAAAAATATTTTAGTCGCATTTAACACGTGTAATTTGATTTCTGTGACGTAATTTAGCAACCATCTTAGATCTTAGGTGTTTTACGGAGCAAATGTAAACAATCGGCTCCATTGACCAAAAAGTGCGAAAGGGAAAATTGCTGAACTCAAACTCAAAGAGTATGTGTCGACCTGGCTTCCCTGTAGATATGTGTTCCTAGAAAGTTTGAATGGCGTAGCTTAAAAATGTAGGCGTGCAAAGGGAACAGTCACACACAGACTCACAGATTGCCTTTTATATATATATAGATGTTTTTTCAATATAAAACTGTATAAAATTGTGACATGAAATGAGATGTACCCAATAAATAAAATGAAATACAACAAAGCATTCGAAATAAAATTAAATATGTTACTTGGACCCACGCTCACAGAAAAATAAGTGAGTCCACTGAAAGCTACTGCTAAGTAGAATCAAGCAGACCATCTCACGAGACGCAAAGAAAAGACAAAGTATATTACGGATTAATCCAGTTAAGATAAAAAGGTTAGTGGGGACAAAAACAAATTGGGGAAGTTCGGAATCTTGGCTTGCGTCACAACAAAAGAGAATGCCGGAAACAACAATTACTCCCATTAACTAGGTAAACAAAAGTGTCTAGCTTAACCAAGGGATGGATCCAACAGGAAACCACCTTATTGTGTGAAAAGGCACCTAAAAAGTGTCATGGTGGCATCACCCATACAACAGATTGAACTCTTCCTACAACTACATATACTTCCCCTCACAAGAGGTGGGAGCAGAGCTCAGAGAGAGATCAGAGATCAGCAGAGAGCGATAGGAAGAGATAGCCAAGACTGCTACCGTACTTCCATTGCGAGTCCCAATTCTAGTATTACTTTCTAAGCCCTATTTATTCGTTCTACTAACATAGTTCCAAGTATTTGTATTTTGCTGCGTTCAATATATATATATATCGTTATTTTCTATTTTGGTTGTTGTTATATTACTTTTTGCTAGACTTCTTAACCGGCTCCACGACAAAAAGAAAATCAAGACAGGCCCCTGAAATCTGTCGATAAAAAACGCTTTCTGTGCGTTGGACTCTTCATCTCGAGCTGATGCTAAACGAATCCAACCAGATCCTGATGAGAACAGCATTCGTATCGTAAGATTCCTTCCAGCCGCGTCGTTCACACCACCATCCTTGCCACGGTTAGTAGAGTCAGAAACATCAACCGTCTCACCCCAGAACGACATATTAACGCACGCATATCCGGGATCAATGGACACAAGATGTTCGGGATCGATAGGTGCTGTCAGCTCGCCGACGTGATTCCAGAATGGGTGCACCTGAGGACGTTTCTTCCAAACCAATATCATACCAATGATATTCGCGCATATCTTCCCAACCCACCCTGAATCCCACATCATTGAGAAATAGAGCGTTCCGGGTCAGTCGCCTGGTAAGTGAAAACTAAGGGTCGCTGAGGTAATTCACCGTTGGCACCCAGGATCAGAAAGAGCGCAACTTAGTCACCGATAAGCTGGAACGCTCACAGAGTGGGTCAGACGCGATCCCCTCGACTAGTTCCCGATATAAGGTCCTACTAGGCTGTGAAAAGTGACTGGACCGCGGAGTAACACGCAAGGCCTTTCGACACTTATGGAAGAATTCAGACTGTTTCCGAGGTTTACGACAGTATTCTGCCTCAGAACTAGGAGGAGTGATGTTAATGCTAGGGACAGCAGCCCTAACACTCCTCATTCAGAATGAATCTCCTGTCAATGCCCTGCGTAGGAAAATCAACGTGGTAATTACACTCCAAGTGTGGCATTTCCAGTACCCCCTCTCCGACTAGAACGTTGGACACAGACTTCTCTGCAGACCTTTGGCTTGCGTTCACCACACAAGAAGAACGAACGGCTCCTGCAGAGAGAAAGTACTGACAACCGATAAAGATGAGGGGAAAGACGTATACGGAGCACACCTCAGCCCTACTCTTTAAGGACAGCCAACTTCGGAGCCAAGTCCGGACCGCCACTCCGAACTTTGCCAGTACCTCCGACCAATTCTTCTTCAGTTGAAGACCTGACTTGAACCACACTCCAGAAATAAGGAAGGGACCGTCAGTCTAAATGAAGGGCCGGAAGACCCCTTCACAGCACAAGTCTGTTTCGGTCCTAACAGAATCTCGACAACGAACTTCAAACTCTCCGTCAGAATCTTGGCCAAAATATTTAACTATGTTAAATAAAGTTATGGACATGTAATCGTCTAAATGTCCCCACCATTCTTCCTTTTCTCAACAGCACGATAACACGCCTGGATTTTTGGTTGTAGACAGACCCCTGCCGGAACGAGTTGCCAAAATAGGAACAAACATATGCGACAGCATTA
Organism: Ascarosepion bandense; assembly: GCA_037127315.1. Classification (NCBI taxonomy): domain Eukaryota; kingdom Metazoa; phylum Mollusca; class Cephalopoda; order Sepiida; family Sepiidae; genus Ascarosepion; species Ascarosepion bandense. The sequence continues at coordinate 69,164 of JBBBDQ010029944.1, forward strand.
AGTACAATTTTAAGTACAATTTGTAGGACAGACCATCAAGACCCGTAGACTTGCCTCGGTTGACAATCTTCAAGTGGACCTCACTCTCGCAGCAAGCCGCTTCATTCGACGAGATTCGAGGTAAATCGGCTAAATAGCCACGAAACTCTTGGGTGAAAAGAACAGGCTACTTAGTAAATCAGTTCCGAAAATGCTGCCGAAACGCCTCGCAAAAAATCGTTGGACGACCAAAGGCGGCGTCCATACAAGGTATCGACCTCACGATGGAAGTACGGAGGCTTCTTTGTTCGGGTTTTCTTTTCTGGCTGGCGAAAAAGGGGCAGATTGAAACTTGGTACGTTCCCTGACTTGTTCCGTCCTACTTCACCCGACTTACCTGTCTTTTTTAAACCGTCTTTCTCTTCCACTTTTTCAAGGAAGAGAACCGAAGCGAAGCCATTTCCTTCGCCTTGATACCAAATTCTAACTGCACCTGATGTTTCGGCAATTGTTGCTGCTGCTGCTGCCGTTGTCGCTGCTGTTGTTGTTATGCTGGTGCTGCTGTACTTTCTGACGATGATGATGATGTAGTTGTTGCTTCTCTTGAGGCCGCTGCTCCTGCTGTCCCCACTTATGTTGATACTACTCCTCCCAGTCTATGGTTACATCCTGCTGAGGAGGAAGGGTTGGTCCTCTCTTGATGACCTCCTTCCAATCACCGACGTCAACGGGCGTCCTGTCAGACTTCTAACCGCCTCAGTTGGTAATCCGGTTACGGTTTCTTCCCTGTGCACGCTTTAGGAGTCCCGCAGAGCCACAAGCCCAGCAGTAGAGTCGATGGTTTTCTACAATTATCATCTTTCGCTCTCAATGAAAATCTTTCTTGGATATCCTTGATACATTAGCATATCGGATATGTTAATGTATCAAGAATGTTCAAGAAAGATTTTCAGTTCATCGTAACCTGCAAGAGAAAATCCCCGGTGGTCATGTTCACCTTGATTATCATCAGAGAGACATCCTCCATAAGTACAAATTTTGAAAAATTGAGGACCGGCTGGGCGCCTATACTCAGCCGGTTCTCAGTAATGTCGGCCGGCACCCAGTGCACAGTCACACTGGTCCTCCAGGTGCCCATGTATTCCATCTGAAGTCGGACAGATTTTGTTTGGTCTCCTATTCTGTTGCTAGCAGAATATTCCATATGGCATTAGACCGCATGGCCAACATTTTTGGCCCTATTTTTAGACTCTTCAAAGCCTCCGCCATTGTATCCGTGCTGACTCCTATCAAGTATTTTATCAAGATTTTCTAGAAAACAATATTTCAAAAATAATTTTGCATTCATTTGTGAATATGTGCTGAAAGTTTCATAAACGTCCGACATTTATTTGATTTTTGTAAGAATTTTTAATTTAGTTTTCACTAGAAGAATTGTGAAAAAAATCAGATTGGGTCAGAAAAAAATGGCAACTATTTAAGTATACTAGAGCTGCTGAGATAATTTGAACCTTTCTTAGAAGAACATCTGAAAATGTATGGAAATCATGGAAAAGAGAATCTGTCAAATTTATCTGTAAATATTTATGAGGAATGTATTGAATTAATAAGAAAGCAGTACTTGTCAGTCAGTTGAGTGCCATACGTGATACACACTTGGGCGATCATGTCTCGAAAGAGACATGACTGACTGGGCAGAAGATTATCCCGCAGTAGGTTGCCATTGCTTTCTGCGGTAGACTGGTTGCCGACCAAGGCTATAGAACCCAATCTGTCCTGTTATTTAACCCATAACTGGAAGGTAATAGGCGGATTAATACCTTTCCCAAGGATATTTGCGCGTAAGTGAATGCAATGAATTCAGATTGAATTCGAACTCGGCTCCCCGATTTCTCGTTCCGAGTCGATATCCACTGGACCACAACGCACAACGCAGTACTATTCTTGAAAAAGTAAAGCAAAATATTATTCAACAAGAGTAGATTCTACTCCCCACGCCTCACATAAAGATCATTCTGACACTTATTCAGTTAAGTGCCATATGCGATAAACGCCTGGGCGATCATGTCTTGAAAGAGACATGACTGACTGGGTAGAAGATTATCCCGCAGTAGGTTGCCATTACTTTCTGCGGTAGATTAGTTGCCGGCCAAGGCTGTAGAACCCAATCTATCCTGTTATTTAACCCATAACTGGAAGGAAGAGACGGACTAATGCCTTTTTCAAGGGTATTTACGCGTAAGTGAATGCAAGGAATTCAACTGGAATTCGAACTCGGCTCCCCAATTTCTCGTTCCGAGCCGATATTCACTGCACCACAACGCACATCCTGACACTGTCTGATAAATGAAAAGCCGGGAGTCTGTGGAACGTTACTTGATGTTCATTCTCATCTTTTCTCATGGATCAAAGGATCTAACAAACACTGTTGTAGATTTTTTTCATGGGAACAAAATTGCACTATCAACCAAACTGCCTTGGTCAGTCATACGATAATGTCTCAAATATGTCTGCACGATATACTGGATTGTATACATCGACTCAATGTATTTGCCAACTATGTGTCCCTGTGATGGACACACCCTGAACTTGGTGGGAGTAAAAGCTGCTATTTGTTGTCTACAGACTGTAAAATGTTTTAACTTTGTTCAGCATCTGTATTTAATTTTGCCGGTTCTACCCATCGCTGGAATGGGGTGACATCGTCTTCAGGAAATATTTTGTGGTCAATTGTCCGACACACTATGGTCAGCACATTTTAATGCTGTTCATGTTCAGTATGTGGTTTTCGGGAAAATAAAACATGCACTGGATTCTCTATCAGTTGACAATGAACAGAAAGTGAATACAAGGCAGAAGTAAGCAACAAAATAAAATGGAAAAACCGGAAACATCTTTCTTTGGAATAACATGCTAAAAAGAATGAACAAAACAACCAAGTTCCTGCAATCAAAAGATGTGAACATTCTTGTTGCCAGGAATCTTTTTTTAAGTCTGTGAAAATCTATCTTCAAAAAACTAGAGACAAATTTAGTGAACTAGCAGTATAGCCCGGCGTTGCTCGGATGTAATGAAAGCTTTAAAATTAATCCATGGTCCTGGAGCTCAGACTCTTTGGACGTTGGCACGAGAAACTAAAAAGCAATAGTTGTTTCCAGTTAAAGCAAAACCGTAGACTGAAAGAAAAATGAATGGATGTAAGTCAAATTTTGATTTCCTGGTATTGATATCAAATAAGTTTTTTTCGTCGTAAACTGAATTTTGAAGGCTAAATAAGTCCTCTGAGTAAATGGTATCATGGCTGAGACTAAGAACTACAATTATACCTACTTAAAACCAAACCCGAAGCAAAAACTAAAATAAATGGGCTGAAAAACTGATTTTGATCAGACTCGGTATCTTGCCTTTTATATATATATATATATATATATATATATATATATATATTATCGATTTTCTGCACTATTGTAAGAACTGCAACCTTGAAACTTCTGAATATCGTTTCTTATGTCGTTGTCTATGAGTGTATCAAATTTGATTAAAATTGGACCACTCCTTCTATAACCCTATTTTTTCGATTATCGATTTTCGATATTTATCGGGTGTACCTCGACACAAAACCTAGCTAAGAAGACTCGCAGATGCTTATAGTACAACTGTGTAAATTTTCAAGGAAATTGGTTCAGCCGTTTCGGAGTCTATAGGTAACGGACACACACACACACACACACACACACACACACACACACACACACACACACAAAGTTCCATAAGTTTAGATATGAATTCAAAGCCAGGTGTATGTATTCAGATACAGATTACAGTGGCAAAGAAAAAACAGAAATGAAAATAAAGTGTGCGTCTTAATAGATATGATAGTTCATCAGAAAAGGTTAGTCAGTTAAGTGCCATACGTGATACACGCTTGGGCGATCATGTCTCGAAAGAGACATGACTGACTGAGCAGAAGATTATCCCGCAGTAGGTTGCCATTACTTTCTGTGGTAGACTGATTGCCAGCCAAGGCTATAGAACCCAATCTGTCCTGACATTTAACCCATAACTGGATGGAAGAGACGATTAATACTTTTCCCAATTGGAATTTGAACTCGGCTCCCTGATTTCTTGTTCCGAGCCGATATCCACCGCACCACAATGCAGAAAAGGTACTTCTCAGTAATACCGAAAAGTTCATAGTGGAAACTTTCCTTCCTAATCTTTGAATTGACAAAACATGCATCGGTTTATTTATAGATTAAAAATCTGTTTTCTTCATTGAATTGAAAACCATTGCTTCTGATGCACTAAAGAAAGTATTAACATCTGGCTAATAAGTTTCATAAAGACCTGAATTATAATGACTTTTTTTAAAATCGTTTCACGCCAAGCAAGGCGGTAACGCCACTGATGTGCAGGGGGGTCTACATACGAGTAAAAAGATTAGATAGGAGGAGAGTAAAGAGAGGGACGAACCAGTTAGAAAGGAGCAAGAGAAGGATGGGATGTGATGACAGTTGCAAAGGTAGAGAGACAGGAAAAGATGTACAGGGTGATGTAGAAAGAACTAGAGTTAAGTGGTTAAGAGATGGGTATTGACATTGCATTTAAATTCATGAAATAAATGTGAGCATCTCAAGCATTACATGGCTTTTGATGAAAATTTTTATACTCTCCCTGCACTGCTCAGAAAAAAATAATTTCGGACAATTTAAAATCTGTATTCCCGAATGTGGAAATTGCGTGTTCATATGCATTGATGGTGACCAACTGTACAGAAGAACGTTCTTTTTCAAAATTGAAACATATATAAAAAAAAAAAAAAAACCTTGTTCGTACCACAATGGGACAGCATCGTTTGAACTGGCTTTCACTCATGTGCACGGAAAAAGACATCCCATTTCTGAAGACCATTGACTTCAAGCAAATAATAAAGCAATTTTTTGAAAAGAAATACCGCAATACAATAATTTTGTATCCATTTTTGTATATATAGTTAACGGGATATTATTGTGCTTTTCAGACCTTGGGGTATTGTTCAAATGTTTATCATGTTCATTAGTCGCTGCTGTACACGTTTTAATACTTTTGTTTGTTTGTTTGTTTGTTTGTTTGTTTGTTTGTTTGTTTCGAGGTTTAACCACCTATCAATCCTTATGGGATCATTTAAGGTCATAACCAATGATTTTGGATAAGGTTATTTTTATTTTTACAACATTTTACTTTTCGAGTATCAAGATTCATTGGGATTTGTTTTTAAGGGCAGGGTCCCCAAGTCCTACCCTTATTATTTAACGCATAACTGGAGGGAAGGGACGGATTAATACCTTTCCCAAGGGTACCAGTGCTTAAGTGAATGCAGGGTATTCAACTGGAATTCGAACTCGGCTCAGCGATTTCTCTTTCCGAGTCGACATCCACTGCACCACAACGCACATCCGTCACTATACGCTTACAGCACCTGGTATTCTCAAGTGGTCACCCATCTAAGTACTGACCAGGCTCAACGTTGCTTTAATACTTTAACATCAGTTTTGTTGAAGTGCCAATAGTATAAATATATTTAATATTATCGACAATTTACTTTTTACTCCAGTCAGTCGTTGTCGTAGGAATCCCAGAACACAGGTTTGCCCAGGGGCCCATAATATTGTTAAAACGACCCTGACGATACTCAAAAAAAAAAAAAGAAAAAGAAAAATCAAAGTTCTGAATCTTTTTTTTAAGTCTGTGAAAATCTATCTTTAAAAAACTAGAGACAAATTTAGTGAATATGAATTCAAAGTCAGGTGTATGTGTTCAGATAGCGATTACAGTGGCGGGAGTTTGAGTTTTTGTTTAACGGCATATCAACACCTCTGTGGGTTATTTAATGCCAAAAAGGTTGGGTTTTAAGGGGTTTTTTTTTATTGTTTGATTATAGTGAGAAGGTTGATTTAGTTAGATTTTAAGGAAAATCTTTTGTTTTTATTCTTTTTTATTTTAGAAAACTGAAAATGTCTTCTAGGTTTGTAATCAAAAATGTTTTGCTGAGAATAATTTTTCCTTCAAAAATGTATATTTTTCTATAAAAGTCTATATATATATATATATATATATATATATATATATATATATATATAAGTGTATTTTGTACTTTCATAGCGCCTTGACCCCAGTTTGGGGGTCAAATATTTGCCCATAGCTGGGACCCTAACAGGTGCTAGCACTAAGGGTCAGCGTGGACCTGGGAACACCGGCAATTAAGAGGTGGTTCCATGCTTCTCACAACCTCCCAATCAGAGGCCTTGCTGCTGGATGCAGTTTACCATCATGCCCAGGACCACAGTAGGGGGAAAAAACAGGAATGAACTTAAAGTGTGCGTCTTAATAGATATGATAGATCAGCAGAAAAGGTCAGTCACTTAAATGCCATACGTGATACACCGGGTCATCAGTTTCGCGTTTACCAGAATTGATTCGATGAGTATTCAAGAGACTACCAATGAATGGTGTGGCCATCACCTTCGTTAAGCATCAGTCTGTACAGCTGTACAGATTATTACGTGCAATATAAATATTTATTGAACTCTCCTCTCTCTCTCTCTCTCTCTCTCTCTCTCTCTATATATATATATATATATATATATATATATATATATATATTTTAAATAACCACATCACTTGATAAGACACAAAAAGTGTCGAAACAAAATAGCTACTTTTGTAGTGATATTATAACATATCAATGTTATAATTTATGAATAAATATTATATATATATATATATATATATATATATATATAAATTAAAATTTGATAAAAAAATAAATTCTATACTTTCAAATTATAGCAGATACGTCACTAAAAACCTTTTATCTTGCTATATTTGGCGGGAGTTGACCAGATCTTACTTTCCAGCATTGATAAAATCCAAAAGCGTCTCCAAGTGGGAAACTAATGACTCTCCACCCTTCAATCCCTCTCCAACAGGCGGGGTGTGGCGGGGTGTGGCAAGCTTCTCTCGCTACTCTGTCGCTACTTCCAAGGAAAATGATCAGACGAACTACATTCCCAGGTCCCGCCAATTCAGACCTTCGTGTCAAGGACACGCCATGCCACTTACATAGTAGCAAACCACCCGCATTTCCCCCGTATTCCATCGTTGAGAAGTAAGCTACACTCGAACAGCTTTTTCCCGCGAAACACTGCTCTGTGAAAATGACTCCCAAGTGTATGCTTCCATAATCATTACAATCTTAACCTGTTTAAGGCTAGAGTTAACCGTTACCTATCCGCACAAATTGCCTCCTAACGTAATCCTCTACCTCAAGTGCCCCCGGGCCTTATAAAAGGTGAACCATTCTGTTTAAAAGAAAAAAAAACGCAGGTTGACCTACTACAAACTGTAATTGGGTATTAACCAGGAGGAACAAACAAGAAAGGGAGAAATCCGCGTGCCAACACAAACTTCTTTTGCAGATCTGTTGTGAACAGTCTAGCAGGCAACCTAGTAACGAAAACGAGTCATAAATCCAAACTCCCCCTCGCAACAGCAGAAACGCAATTTCGCTCACCAAACTCCAAAACACTTGTGATTTTTTAAGCACAGCTTATATGTTGTGGTGCAATGGATATCAGCTCGGAACGAGAAATCGGGAAACCGAGTTCGAATTCCAGCTGAATCCATTGCATTCACTTACGGTATTATCCGTCTCTTCCCTCCAGTTATGGGTTAAATAACAGGACAGATTGGGTTCTGTAGCCTTGGCTGGCAACCAGTCTAACGCAGAAAGCAATGGCAACCTACTGCGGGATAATATTCTGCCCAGTCAGTCATGTCTCTTTCGAGACATGATCGCCCAAGTGTGTAGCACGTATGGCACTTAACTGACTGACTGTAGCACATATTCAAAAGTATAGGGTACCCAGTGAGAATCGAACTCACTACTCAACAACAATGATTCTAGCAAGACACGCTTACTAACCACCTCGAAGAGTCCAACTCCCAAATGATACTGTATTTATTTTGTAAAAGATACAAAATTGTGGCAGAAGGCCGAAAAGTGGGTGGGTAGCACTCACTAACTAGTATGGAAGGTCGATTTACTAGAAAGTTGCATGAGAAACTGAGCACCTCTAAAAATCTTTAAATATTGAATGTTTGCCAATTTTTTTTTTTTTTTTTTTTTTTGCTAATTTGAAAGTTTAGGGTCTAATCGATAAGAATGCACTAAAAAAAAAAAATGAAAAGCAAAAATATTACGGGCGTGGGTACCGGCCGTACAGGTCCGCCCAAATTTCATCTTTCTAACAATCTATAAGTTATTTAAATCTGAATACCTGTAGTGTCAACTAACAACCTTAAAAATAATTAAAATTATTATTTTGCTGTTTAAAACTACATTCGTGCACAAAATATAGAAAAGATAGATAATAATTTATAAAAATAATTTTAAAAATATATAAAATATATCCATCTATAATAATTTATTCAAATAGTAATAATACCTTTCAACAAACACTAAATACGTCGCAGAAGAAGAAAAATAAGAGAGATTGATTCCCGGTTCTTCAAGAAGTTCACTACTGCGCATCCATAGAAACCAGCGAAGTTGAATTTTCAGTTATTCACATGGCATGGGTAAAGGGCATGTCCAGGAGAAGCTGTGGAGAGCTAATGTCGTGAGAGATTTCTCTCCCTGACTATGTCGACTATTATCAAGCCACGTGGTACGCACGTGTACGCACGCACACTAAATCCTACAAATGTTTTCCTCTGTATATGTGCGTCAGGGTGAAATGGACATCATCTCGGAACAAGAAATCGGATATTCGAATTCCAGTTCAATTCAATTACGCACAAATACCCACAGGAAAGATATTAATCCGTCTCTTCGCCATCCATCTATGGGTTAAATAACAGGAGATATTGGATTTTAATTATTATATCCTTGGTCGGCAACCAGTCTACCTCAGAAAGTAATAATGACAACCTACTGCGAGAAAATTTTCTGCCTCAGTCACTCATGTCTCTTTCGAGGACCGTACTCACTTCTTTTATGCACCGTTCGGAACGTAGGCGATCATGGCCCTCTACATCTTCCTGTCCTCGCAGCTCTTACCTTTTGTTTTGTTATTTCTCCCCAAACCTCCTCTGCCATCCATTTGTTCAAGCCCATCAAATATGTCACGCGTTGTTTTCCCCTGTCTCTTTTTTCCTCTATCCGTCCTGTGAGTATTAGATTTTCTGAGCCCGCCTTCCTCATTACGTGTCCCAGAAACTTTACCTATCTCTTTCTGGCCAGTCAGTCGTAATTGGCAAGCTTGCCGATCTGGAACTTTTCTGGAACCACGCCGATCTGGAACTTTTCTTTTTTTTTAATCGTATCACCCCGAGCAAGGCGATAACACCACTGATGTGCAGGGGGCTATTTTTCAGAAATAAATACTCTGGTGTGCAGGGGGCTACATAAGAGTAAAAAGATTAGATAGGAGGAGAGTAAAGAGAAAGACAAACCAGTTAGGAAGCAGCAAGAAGAGAAAAATGGGAATACAAGTGTGATGACAGTTGCAAAGGTGGAGAGAAAGGAAAGGATATACAGGGTGGTGTAGAAAGAACTAAAGAGGTAAGTGTTGGCATTGCATTTAAATTCCTGGAGGTTGTAGCCGTCAGGAAAGCAGGAGTAGAATTGTCGTCTGCATTTGGTTGATCTAACTGTGAATGGGTGATACTCAGTCGCCAGTCTGGTTGCACGAGTGACAGGGGCACCAGTGACTTAAGTTCGTTGGAGCAGAAGCCATGAATGTATTTATAGAACAGACACTCGGGAATTTTTGTTACTACTCGCACGTGTGCATTAATTTTGCTGAACCTTAAACTTGGCATTGTGTCATATTCATTTAACTTTGTGGGGAGACAAATAATACCGCGTCTACAAATAATACCGCGTCTATCACATTTCTTCAATGCCATAACCTTTCAGAATGTATGCAACATTAGCTCTCCACAGCTTCAATTTTCTTCTTAATTATCCGAGAATTTTTGCTTTCTTACGAAAGATAGTCAAGTGGTACCCATTGCCTTTTCTACGATTTTGAATTCGGGTAATGCTTCTTGTAGACTACCAACAAAGGCGAGAAAATTTAATTAATTCTGCTTTTTAACCGATATATTTCACAGAACCAAATTTTAAATGAGTGTTACTTCTCCTATATAGCAGTGAATGCTGGACAATCTCCTGAAGAAGAGACTTGAAGCAACAGAAAGGTGGCTCTACAGAAGGATGCTGAGAATACCAATGACCGAACATGTGAACAACGACGAAATTTTAGACAAAAATGTAAACAAAAAGTACAATCATACTTAACATCAGGAAGAGACAGTTAAAATTTCTAGGTCACATAACGAGGAAAAGGGTTTGGGAAATTTGATACTCACAGAACAGATTGAAGAAATTAATAGAGAGAGAGGAAAACAATACTTAGCGAGTTTAAATGGATGGCAAAAAAAAAGACAAAAATTATTAAGAGCTACAAATGACAGGAAACTGTAGAGAGCAATGATCGCCAACGTCCTGAATGGGTACTGCACATAGAAGAAGATTAAGAAGATAGGGAGACTAGAAACAGAAGGGAGAGATAGTGATAGATAGAAGTGTTGGGGGTAAGTAATGGGAGAGAGGTGAAAGACAATATTTCAAATTTTCCTTGCACCAAAAAGTAAAAACTATAATATTCAAATGCAACCGTTGTGAAAGAAAGAAAGAAAGAAAGAAAGAAAGAAAGAAACACATAAGTCATAATAATTTTTATATCAACTTTGACCTTTAAAATTTAAATAAATTTAGTTGGTAGTATAACTTTTTTAATTTAATAATCTTAAAAATGCGGAAAAAAGTGTATTTACTTTTCCACGGTTAGAATAACGTCAATTTTATGGTTATTGTTTAAAAATAGCAACTGAAACCAATTTAGAGACATCATTGTCATGTCACCTGTCTTGGAGACAGTCCTCACAAAACAACGGGTTGTCACTAGCTAAACAAAACGGAGGACTGCTACACAGTTTTCGAACTACTATATAAAAAAAAATTCACACTCAAAAGTCCTTTTTTACTGAAATAGTTTATATTTAATTTAATAAAACATGCATTGTTTCCAATTAATAGCTTATATATTAAAAAAAAACTTCATTTACAAAACCATGTCTTGGTTTGGGGGATCAATTTGAGTTATAACTGTATATTAAATTGATCCCTGTCTTTATGGTCGTAAAAATTATTAATTTATTTTTTTTCTATGCATAAAACTTTCGCCGAAACTAACAAGATTTAAATCTAAAATTGATGATGGCTCTGATTTTTGCTTAATCAAATCATCCAAAATAATAATTGAAATACGCCTAAAATACAAAGCTTTTCGCTTCTTGAAAAAAAAAACAACTTCTCCGAAGGAAGCAGCCATTTGTAAGACTCTTTGCACCGTCTGCTCTCGTATTCTGCCGCGTAGCGGAAAAGCTTAATATTCAAATAAAATTAGAAGTTGATATTTTGAAAGAATAAATTACAGCAGATTTCATTTTAGGAAAGAAATTATTTAAAATATTTATTAATTTTTTTAAATGCATTTTATGTCGTCGTACAATAAAATGTTTATCAGTATTTATTTTTTGTTGCGAAGTTACAATAAATAAAGCTCCATTTCTGTAAATTGTTACTGTCGTCAGCTTCATTGATATTTCGGGTCCACCAGAAAACTGGACCCATTTCAAAGGTTGTTTCATTTTTAAAGGATTTTTTTTTTTTCGTTTTTTGGAATACTTATTTTGGATACTTTTTGTTTAATTTCTCACCATAATTTATTTAATTCCTTGTCTTTTCTAAGAAAAGAAAAGAAAACAGGAACTTTTTTATATTTTTATTAAACAAAAAGAAAAAAGTGTAATCACCAACTTTCATCATAACAGGTAAGAAAAATTGTTTTTCAGTGAAATTTTTGTTTAAATGTTTTTTTTTAAATTAATAAAAAAAAATTCATTCATTCTCTCGCTTGATATATTTTAAATTATTTATTTAAGACATTTTAAAAGTTACCGTCTTTTTCCACAATTTTTTACTTTTTCCATTTTTACACGTGTCACGTGTTTTGTGTACGTTGTTTTTGTTTTTAACTTGAAGTTTCAGGATCGATCTTTGAGATAGATAGTAAAATGATTTCAGTGTCAACAATCATATTTTCTTTGAATAATTATTGAAAATTAATTTTAATGGATTTTTACACGTACCTACGGTTAAATCCTAAATTTGTCGTATCAACTCGGGGGCGTGCACAGTATTTTTTTTGGCAGGTGGGGTAATCTTCACAGAAAATTCATAAAATCAGTAGGTAAATTTAAGTTTACTCATGCGGTAATTATTGCATAGTATTCTATTATTAGTCACAAACCTTTTTTCATTTTTTCCGGCACCTTGCAAAAATTGAGAACCTATTTCCCCCATGATCTCTCAAAAGTCAAAACGCCATTTTTACGTTTGCCTTTATGATTGGGATGTGCGTTGTGGTGCAATGGATATCGGCTTGGAACGAGAAATCGGAGAGCCGGGTTCGAATTCCAGTTGAATTCCTTGCATTCACTTATTCGCAAATACCCTTGGGAAAGGTATTATCCGTCTCTTCCCTCCAGTTATGGGTTAAATAATAGGACAGACTGGGTTCTATAGCCTTGGTCGGCAACCAGTCTACCGCAGAAAGCAATGGCAACCTACTGCGGGATAATATTCTGCCCAGTCAGTCATGTCTCTTTCGAGACATGATCGCCCAAGCATTTATCACGTATGGCACTTATGATTGAGGGATCTCTAAAAATTGGTTTCTATTTCTTTTAAAAACAAAACAAAATGGATACATACTAGTTTTAAAAAAAAATCGTGTTCATTTAATTTTTTTTTAAATGTTTAAAAATTAATGAAAATTTTAAAATAATAACTTTTTTTTTTACTTTTACTGTATAAGTAAACTTGTTAAAATAAATAAATAAAAATCTTACACCTGTAAAAACACTTAAGGTAGATTGCAATTAGGAAATTTTGCGTTAGGAAAATTCTTAACTCAGAAGTTAAAATACACTCCCGATCAAAAATTTAAGACCACTTAAAAATCTTTAAAAAGAATTTTTTTTTTACAGATAGGTTTTAAACTCCTCCCATTTAAGGTTACCAATACTACAATCTAAAAGGTTATGGAAACAAAAAACTACATTCCAAACATTTTATTTAGAAATTTTTGATCAGGAGTGTATGACAAACTGCTGGAGAGTTGCAGGGTTAAAGGCTGGAGGGCTAGCTGCACTCCTATAGAAGTGGGAACTAGAGGATTTGCAGCAAGGCCCTTATGCAAAGCCTTAACAGATATTGGGATAGTGGGAGTAAAAAAAAAAAAAAAGGAAAGCACTCAAGTCCATAACCAAAACAGCAGAAAGAACAGCTAATTGGTTATGGATCAAAAGAGAGAGTGCCTGGATTCCAAAATTGTTAGCTAAAATTCCCCGAAATTCTGTGTCTAAGTTAATGTTTCGGACGAGCTCATGTACAGTTCACCTCTAAATAGAAAGTGGCTCTGACGGTCGCCAATCAGAAGCATTTGCAGGGTTTCGTACCGGGCCTAAACGTAATTTTCCAGTGTCTGAAAGCGCTTATCGAGGGTGGGCCAGAAACTGATCATCTCTGGTCGGGTCGGGTGGGGGGGGTATGATGTTGAAAGACCTGAAACCCCCTAGTGATCCTCACGATGACATCACTGACAACACCCTCTAGCGCCCCCATTACGGTGTGTATATTTTGAAACATCATCCAGATTCCAGAATATCCAAAGAATGACGAGAAAAAAATTAAAAAATGCCAACATCCCCCCCCATTTGAAATTAAAATGAAAAAACTTCTATTTTTTTTTTTTTTTTAAGTGTCATGTCGTTCCAGGACATAGCTAATCATGGTTCTCCACAGCTTCCTTTTCATATCTACTGTGCACTACTATCGCTTTCTTTTTCAAATAAAGAGACACTAAAAGAAAAAATGAGGTCAGGATTCTCATGAACATAGCACATTCAACCAAAAAAAAAATGTACTTCGGAAATGGTTCTGATCAGAAGATTGGAGATTTTGATGATTGTGGAACCACCTCTTAATTGCTGTTGCTCCCAAGTCCACCCTGACTTGGGGGTTGTAGCACCTGTTAGGATCCAAGCTATAGGCAAATAGTGAAACCCAAACAAAAATAAACAGTACATTTTTATAATAAAATGAACAACAAAACATTTTTTATAGCAAAAAAATGACAACTAATTCAACACTAAAAAAAAAACATAAAAATACATTTTTATAGTAAAATTACCAACAATACATTTTATGATCTACAACTATAATGATCTACATACCTTTACTTGTTAAGTATAAAATTATGTACAAAATATACTCAGTTGAAGCCATAAAATTGTATTCAAAATATTTAGATTTTGGTATTAAATAACCCATATAGATGTTGATATGTCAATGCCAGGTGGCCTACCCGGTTTGAATGTGTCCTACTTCAGATAGAGTATAAGTCTTTGGCTATTTATTGAAACTAATCATTCTTCCTAACCCTTATTCTTACCAGACAGTGATAATACTTATTTAGGGTAGGCTGTATACAATACCAGTGACAGAATTTCATAAGCCACATATATACCAGCATCAACTTGCTCTTAAACAAAGTCAACATATAAGCTTTGTTATGTAAATGTGAAGAGATATTGTATTTATGCTTGGGTTCCATTTTCAAACTGCCCCATTATAATATATGCTATATCAATCAGTTAAGTGCCATACGGGATACACGCTTGGGCGATCATGTCTTGAAAGAAACATGACTGACTGGGCAGAAGATTATCTCGCAGTAGGTTGCCATTGCTTTCTGCGGTAAAATGATTGGGAGAAAAATTAGGTAGCACAACACAATGAGCCGACCTTCTGTGCAAAGTTGACTGGGGAAACTGAGTGAGTTCCACATGTGAGAAATGTGAGAGAAGAAACTGATAGCATAGAACTTAAAATGATGAGACTTTGTTGCCAATCTAGTACTGCAATTAAATTCATAAAGTCTAGGTACTACAGAGGAAAATTCATCAGAAATAAGTCATTTAAGTAAATTCTAATAGTTTTTAATTACATATTCAAGCTGTTGACAGAGATTTGTTACATATAAAGTCAGTTCATTCTGTAAACTCAGTTATTTATCTTTATTGTATTTTTTCTCAAAATTTTTCAGTTTTTGTCTATAAATTGAATCTGTATAGTTGTTGTTATATGTTTTGGCTGATTATACTTGAAAAAGGCTGAAGAATCAATTGGATGAAGTGTCGTGGTAATAGCAACTAAACAATGTTAGATCTCTTCCCATTTTCTAAAATTATTTAAAATTTTTTTATTTTTCTATAATTTTTAAAATATGCTTTACTCAGTTTGTCGCAGACTGCACATTTTGTATTTTATTTTATGAGCCCATTCTTCTATGCCGGCTCAATGTTGTTGGAAGAAAGTGAAGATTTTCCTGCAGAAGGTTAACAATTCTTCCTGCAGTAGACTGGTTGTCCTGCTATTCAACCTATAGAGAGAGAAGGAATAGATTCGTACCCAAGGATGTTTGTTTGTAAGTGTATGTAACTGTTATGTCGCCAAGTATAAATGAATAACTCAACAACAGAATCAGAATATAAGTTGTATTCCGCGGAAAGACGGTTAGTATGTACAGAAATGATTAGTACTATCTACAATAGAAAGATAGGATGTGCGTTGTGGTGCATTGGATATCAGCTCGGAACGAGAAATCCGGGAGCCGAGTTTGAATTCCAGCTGAATTCATTGTATTCACTTACGCGCAAATACCCTTGGGAAAGGTATTAATCTGCCTATTCCTTCCAGTTATGGGTTAAATAACAGGATAGATTGGGTTCTATAGCCTTGGTCGGCAACCAGTCTACCGCAGAAAGCAATGGCAACCTACTGCGGGATAATCTTCTGCCCAGTCAGTCATGTCTCTGTCGAGACATGATCGCCCAAGCATGTATCACGTATGGCACTCAACTGACAATAGAAAGATACATGAGTCCAATCCGTCGTAAGGCGTGTGGATACGTGATTACTTCCGGTACGTCACCGGAAGTGTGACTAACTCTTCACTGACTCACACTGACTCTTCAGTAACTCATTAGAGACTCTCAAGTGACTCTCTACGACTCCCTTGTAGAGAATCCACCATTGCTATATATAGCAATGAGAACAGTCCATTTGTAGTCAAATAGGAGCGGCACCCTAACAGTAACGAACTGGACTGGAATATTAACTTGGCATCTCAAACTCTCATTCCAAACTGACATCCATAACACCACAATGCACATTCATTTTATTTTGCTTCTTTTAATTTTGTGCTTAAAAACATCACAATTTTTCAACCTTCTGTTTTAGAAGACATTATTTATATCTATAAAGCTTATATTCCAATGTTATGTTTACTTCTTCTTTTGCCAATTGTGGTCCTGGGCATGACAGTAAACTGCATCTGGCAGCAAGGCCTCTAACAGGGAGGAGCATGGAATCACCTCTTAATTGTTGTTGTTCCCAGGTCCACCCTAACCGAGAGTAGTAGCACCTGTTAGGGTCCCAGCTATGGGCAAATAGTTAACCCCCAAACTGGGGTAAAAACACTATGAAAATATAAAAATGCTTTCATAGAAAAATATATACATAAAAATAGACATTTACAGAAAAATATACATTTTTGAAGAAAAAATTATTACCGCTACACATTTTTGAAGGAAAAAGTTCTCAGGGAAACATTTTTGAATACAAAACTAGAAAATTATTTTTCTAAAATAAAAAAGAATAAAAACAAAATTTTCCTGAAAATCTGACTAAATTAACTTTCTCACTATAACTGAACGTTAAAAAAAATTCCTTAAAACCCCACGTTTTTGGCATTAAATGACCCACAGAGGTGTTGATATGCCGTTAAACAAAACTCACTCACTTACTCACTCTTTTGCCAATTGAAATACCAAGTTTGAATCTGTTCTTTTTATTTTCTTCTACATTTTAAGATAACCAGAAATGAACAGAGCATCAAAATGTTTTTTTTGTTTTGTTTTTTTTTCATTCAAAACTAAACACCCTGAAATTATTATAAATGATATTTACTAGAAATAAAGAAAAAGTATACATGGTCATTCAATTGTAAATGGCACAGCAAAAATTTTTACATTTTCTATATTGAAATCTGGTAGTGCTTGACATTTTTTTTTTTTCTTTGTGCAGGTAGAACATCTGACAGTGGCGCCATAGACTGGGGCTCAGATCCAGGTACTGATTGATTTGAATCTGG
The DNA here is from genome assembly GCA_037127315.1 of Ascarosepion bandense. Taxonomy (NCBI): domain Eukaryota; kingdom Metazoa; phylum Mollusca; class Cephalopoda; order Sepiida; family Sepiidae; genus Ascarosepion; species Ascarosepion bandense. The sequence continues at coordinate 86,533 of JBBBDQ010029944.1, forward strand.
GGTACGCCCCCACTAAATAGTTAGCACTAAAGCCACTTGAAACTACGTTCTTTTATAATTGCCAATAAAAAGAACTGTGATAGTTGCCAACATTTTTGCATGTGACATTGGTATTGTTTTATCAGACCACTTCATTTATTTATGTTGTTCAGACTGTTGTCTTCATCTTTATTGTCATATTTTTATATATATATATAATTGTTTCATCCCAAGCAAGGCAGTACTGCCACTTGTGTGAAGGGGGTTACATGAGAGGAGAGCAAAAAGAAAGAACAATAAAATACGGGGGGTCATCAGAGAAAGGATAAGAGAAAGATGGGAACTGATGTTGCACTTGAAGATTGTAGCTATCACCAAAGCAAGTATACGGAAGTAGGCAGGAAGTGTGAGAAAAGAAGCTGTTAGAGTAAGTGATGGTTACATTTGACTGTAAAAGGGTGGGACCTAGTTGCCAGCCTAGTAGCTCAAGTAAATTCATGGAGAGGAGACACCAGAGAGATAAGCTCATCAAGCCATGAAAATATTTGTAAAAAAGACAGAAAGAAGCCACATCCTGTTGGTGAGAAAATGATTGAAGCTGAGCTGCCAAATCAGGATTGACTACATTGAAGATTCTTTTTCGGATTTTGTTGAGAACTCTGAGATGAATAGCAGGAGCACCTGACCAGATGTGGCAGCAGTATTCAATGCACAGATGAATGGTAAATTTGTATTTGTGCAAGATGGATTCTGAAGAGAAAAACTTCCTGACACAGTGATTCGACCTTACTAGCAGTGGATGTAGCTATTGATTCAATGTACTTGTTCCATTTGTGAGAGAGTGAGGCCGAGGAGGCGCACTGTATTGCTTTCTGGGAGACTAGCGTGATCCATACTGAATAGGAGGTAGGTGAGTTTATGTTCATTAAAAGAGAGCAGCTTCGTTTATAAAGTATATTAAAATTTATGAGCCATTTCTTACCCCAGTTCACCACAAGAGCAACAGAAAGGTTTACTTTGTCAGCCTTGGCAGATTTCTTATTGAGGCAAAAATAAATAGTGGCATCATCAGTGTAGATGCCTACTTGGGAACTGATTACATCAGGAAGATCTTACAACCTTTCAGCTGTCTCATGCTTTGACATTCTTCAGGTGACTTTTGAACTGAACCCTTTATTTTGATCACTGGAGTAGATTGTTCTCATTCCATGAGTCATGCCACTGTTAGACGTCTTAGTTATCTCCATTAAAATCAACTAAGTTTTATTTTGTTTGTCACTATTGTTGCCAGATATTGAACTCACAGCTGTTTGGATCCAACCAACACTTTAATGCACTGAGCCATGTGTCTTTGTTAAATGTAGATAATAAAGACACATTTGGATGTGGTATGACTCATGGAACAAGAACAATCTACCTCAGTGATTGAAATAAAGGGTTAGGTTCAAAATTACAGTCACCTGAATATATATATATATATATCCCTCCTGTCATGCTCGTAGAGAGAGAGACACACAATAGCAAGGCAACATTGGTTCAGTTCATTCTCTTTACTAACAGTTATTAAACTTTAGTGCCAATTATAAAATCTCTTTAACGGTGCCTTATTTTATTTTTTTTGCAACAATTATGTTGTCAAGTAGTGAAGAATATATATATACATATATATATATATATGTAATGAATTATTTTGAACATTATTTTTACCATTTGCTATTCATGGTCGAGTGGTTAAGACAGTACCAGATCAAATGGTAGCTTCCCCTATGTAAATAGGGGTCGCAGGTTTGAATCCTGCTGGATAGCACACATTTTTCGGAATAAAAATTTATTTTGAAATAATCAGGCTGGTAGATATAAATATAAAATACTGTTTAATTAAAAACAGAATATCTACTTAAATACGAGTATCAGTAAAAATAATGTTCAAAATAATTCATTACAAATTGTCGGTTGCTTATAACCAAGTTTCGTTAAAATTCATTAATCTCCGTAACATATATATATATATATATACACACACACACACACACACTACCGGCGCCATAATTATTAGGCCACCCCATTGTTTTAAAAAAATGATGTATTTCATACTATTTTTTACTATTTCTTACCAAGTGAATAATTGTAAAGGAAAATAGAATGGTTCTTTTGTTAATATTGCACAATAACATGTGCATCAAATGAATTTATAAGTATTTAATAATTACCTATATTGCAGTTTCATCAATCAAAGAAGGAAGAAAATTTAGGGTGATTCGGGCGAGTTCGTCTTTACTTCCTTGGCATGTAAAATTTTGCTTGGTAATAATGACAAAAGAACAATTCTCTTTGCATTGAGAATTATCCACTTGGCAATAAATACTAAAAATGATTTCTTTTAAAAAACTGGGGTGGCCTCATAATTATGGCCAGTAGTGTATATCAATAATCTAACATTACCTGATGATGAGGTAGAAATTTCTGTCACAATGCACTTTTAATTAAGAAACAAATCTAATTATATGTGTGTGTGTGTCTGTGTGTGTGTGTGTATTTAAATCTAAACTTATTTTTAAATGGAACTTTGTGTGTGTCTGTGTGTGTCCATTACCTATAGACTCCGAAACAGCTGAACCGATTTTCTTGAAAATTTACACAGTTGTACTATAAGTGTCTGCAAGTGTTCTTAGCTAGGTTTTGTGTCGAGGTACCCCCCGATAAATATCGAAAATCGATAATCAAAAAAATAAGGTTATAGAAGGAGTGGTCCGATTTTAATCATATTTGATACACTCATAGACAAAGACATAAAAAATGCTATTCAGAAGTTTCAACGTTGCAGTTCTTACAATAGTGCAGAAAATCGGTAATATATATATATATATATATATATATATATATATATATATATATATAAAAGGCAAGATGTTTGTGTGTGTGTGTCTGTTTATCTGCCTGTATGTCTGTATTTTTTTCAGCTCTTTTATTTTAGTTTTTGCTTCAGGTTTGCCTCTAAGTAGGTATAATTGTAGTTCTTAGTCTCAGCCATGATATCATTTACTCAGAGGACTTATTTAGCCTTCAAAATTCAGTTTATGACAAAAAAAACTTATTTAATATTGATACGAGGAAATCAAAATTTGACTTACATCCATTCATTTTTCTTTGTCTATGGTTTTGCTTTAACTGGAAACAACTATTGCTTTTTAGTCTTCCGTGGCAACGTCCAAAGAGTCTGAGCTCCAGGATCATGGATTAGTTTTAAAGCTTTCATTACACCCGAGCAATGCTGGGCTATACTGCTAGTGTAATATATTTCTCTTCTGTTCTGTTTGGATGATTTTTTTTCCTTTTGTTTTAATGTAAAATATTCAGTAGTAGGTACATCAAGGTTACTGTTATTTTAGACAGTATCAGTCAGTCAGTTAAGTGTTACATGCTTGGGCGATCATGTCTCAAAACAGACATGACTGACTGGACAGAAGATTGTCCCACAGTAGATTGCCGTTACTTTCTGTGGTAGAATGGTTACTAACCAAAGTTATAGAACCCAATCTGTTCTGTAATTTAACCCATATATGGAAGGAAGAAATGGATTAATACTTCTCCCAAGCATATTTGCGTATAAGTGAATGCAAGGAATTAGATATTATATCGATATAAATATTTTGCCATAATTTGTTTTACGGCACAGGCCTACTCATATGACGATGATGATGATAACAGTTCAAACAATGTAAATACCTCATCTCAGACCATATTTTCTTAATTTCACTCACAAAAATAACTTTGTTTTTAAACTGTCCACTTCTTCAATATTCAGTTTCTTTTATCTGCAGATACTGCACACCAGAATGCTTTCTAAGTGAGGTCTATTCTGGGGGTTATAGAAAGTCTTAGGTTGCCATGACATGAGACTTTCTCTCCCATGAATTCAGCTGAGGGTGATCAATTCTTGACTGACATTTTAGCATAGCTTCCACATGATTGCAAGAATTGATATTAGCTTTTGACTCCATGACATAATGGTCATTTCAGTAATTCAAAAACAGCATTTTTTGCAAAGAACCCATGAGAAACCCTAACACTTGCATCTTCTCAGTATTCTGGCCTGGCCTTCATGAAGAGCTGCTTTGGCATCCTGGCATATGATCATCAGCAACCATTCTGATAGTCTAGATGTCCAACAGCACGAACCCATTTTTAGTTTTGTGTGCGTTAGTGTGAAATGTGCATTGTGATGCAATTGATAGAAATGGAATGAAAAATCAGAGAACCGAGTTCAAATTTCAGTTGAATTCTATACATTCACTTATGTGCAAATACGTTTAGGAAAAGTATTCATCCATCTCTTCTTCCTCCAGCTATGGGTTGAATAGTAGGACAGACTGGGTTGGCTGGCAACCAGTCTACTGCAGAAACAAATGGCAACCTACTGTGAGAAAAATCTCTTGCTTAGTCAGTCATGTCTCAAAAGAGACATGATTGCCCAAGTATGATTATATATGGCACTTAATTGACTGGACAGGGTGTTAAAGAAAGTCTTTATTTTGCTTCTTGTTGACTGTTTTTACCTGTGGCTTGCATTTGTTGTCTTGATATTGTAAACCAGGGGTCGGCAACCTTTTGGAGAGTGAAGGCCAAACAGCTATGGCTCCAGTGTTATGGAGAAGAACCATGTTATTAAATATGTGAATAAATTTTCTATGTGTTTGAAGAAAGTAAGGATTCAATATAATTTAATATCTGAAGGGAATTTTGTTAAAAAAATATTACATCTTAAAAATAAATGTTTCATAAATCAGTACTGAAAAAAAAAATTTGTGCCCATTCACGAAAGCAATTTCACAGAAAAAGTGAAAGTGAGCTAATTTTGGCGATCCCTACAAATAAAAAATAAAACACATTCCCCAGGTAAAAAGAAATAGATTTTTTTTTAATTTCAACGCAATATATTCAGACTATCAACTGTCACTTTGGTTTGGTTTACCTATATTTATACTGTGTTCAGAGTAAGGTATCGGGCCAGACAAGATTCAGTGGTTGCCGACCGCTGTTGTTAACAGTGCACAAGGGCACACCAACTGTGTTGTGAAAGCTTTTTAGGGTTGATTTTTGTATGAAATCAGTCCAACACTTCCTGTTTGTCATTTTCTGAAGTCATTTTCCACAATATTCTTGAAAAATAGCTGTGACTATACTTTTTGTTCTGTATTTAGTTTCACATGATTTGGTATAGAGGCTGATACAAAATTTTAGGACAAACATTTATATACTTAGTACTATCAAGTAAAACAACTCATATTCTTTCCTTAATATTTTTTCTTTTATTTTTAAGGTGGATGCCTGGAATAAAATAAAATATATTTCCTCACTGTAGAAGAGGCAAATTGCATTTACAGAAGTTGTCACTGTAAAGGGCTTTCTGTTGAGATGGCAACACCGGTGGTCAAAAGGTTTCCATGTGAACTCTGTGGAAAATCATATACACAAAAGGCCCTCCTTCGAAGTCACTACCGCAAACATACAGGAGAGAGGCCTTTTCACTGCGAGGTTTGTGGGAAAAGCTTTACTGTTAATGGAACCTTACAAAAACATATTCTAGTTCATACAGGTGAGAGACCCTATCCATGTGAGGTGTGTGGCAAATGCTTCACACGAAGTGGACACTTAAATAACCACATGAAAATTCATACTGGCGAAAAGCCATTTCCCTGTGATTTTTGTGATAAGTCATTTGCTGAAGGCAGCCATCTACGTAGACATCGAAAAATGCACACTGGAGAGAAACCATATGATTGTGAGACTTGTGGTAAATGTTTTTCAGGAAGGGACACTTTACAAACCCATATGAGAACTCACACAGGTGAGAGGCCATTTCATTGTGAAGTGTGTGGCAAGTCCTTTGCACAGAATAGCCACCTACGAAACCATGTCAAAGCCCACACAGGTGAGAAACCATTTCAATGTGGAATTTGTGGCAACTCATTTTCTCGAAATGGCCATTTGAGAAATCACCTGAAGGTCCATACAGGTGAGAAACCTTACCAGTGTGATGTGTGCAATAAAAACTTTGCAGAAAATAGCCATCTTAAACGGCATATGAAGATCCACACAGGAGAGAAAACAAGCCACTGTGAAATCTGTGGAAAATGTTTCTCGGAAAGTAACAACATGAAGAGACACATGAAAACACATCTAGATAAAAAGCCATTTACTTGTGATATCTGTAATAAAACGTTTATTATCGAAGCCACATTTGTGAAACATTTAAGGATACATACAGAAGACAAAACCATCTTCTGTGAAGTGTGTGGCAAGTCATTCTTTGAGGATTATGAGTTACTGAAGCATATGCGAATTCATGCCGAAGTAAAACCCCATGTGTGCCAAGTGTGCAGCAAAGGCTTTGCTGATAAGAACTATTTAACAAAACACTTGAGAATTCACTCAAATGTAAAACCATACCGTTGTGATGTTTGTGGTAAGGCTTTTACTGTGAACAGTACTTTGCGCCGACACAGAAAAGTCCATACCTGAAGATTTTTGTGAACAATTCTAACATATTTTTGTTTTATAAAAGCCAAAAGTTTATTCTTAATTGACCTCATATTTTGGTATACTTTTAATTTATTTTGTTAACAACATTAATAATCTGATAAAGCAAATAAACATTTTTGATTCATAAAAATGAAATTAAAGCTCAATTTCTACAATTACAATTGTTAGAAAATCCTTCATTTGAACATATTAAAAGCAATTTCTGAGTGATTTCAAAATTAACTTATTATTGTTCAAATTTGTCTCTGTGATTTCCCCCTTCCCTCAATATTGTTTTTTTTTTTTTTTATGAAATATGAGGTCTGGTAAGAATATTATTCAAATGCATTTTTTTCTTAATATAATGAAATTTGCAAATTAACACCCCATCAAAATTTGAACTCACATTTATTACTAGAAAGGCTGGTCTCTTACTCCAAGACATATTGATGGGACCACTGATATACAAATTAGAAAGATATCTGTTATCTTATTGTTGGCTTATAATTTTTGCAGGTCTAGATATTAACGAGAATGGAATCAAATATTTAAACTCATGTCTTATTTTATATAAGGATTTCCAGTTTAAATAAATGTTACAAATGCATTAGACGTAAAAGAGGGGAAAAAATTTCACTCCGCAGAAATGTTTTGGTTTACATGTAAAGTTTTTACACTCAGAGATGTGAAGGTTAAGACATTTTCCCCCCAAGATTATCCGTATTTCACACATTTTCAAATTAGTATCATAATTTTGTTTTTAGTATATTTCAACTGATGCACTATGGTCTTCTTCAAATGTAGAAGTTGATTGGTATAATTTGTTTTTAAATTGCTTGATAAACATACATGGCCATGAAGTACATCAGCTGAAATGCTTAAAAAGGAATATTAGATGTCCAAGAAATGGATAGATTTTTTCTTTTCCCTATTTCCAATACAAATATTTTATATTCTAATGAAAATAATCTTGCAGAAATTTATTAACTCTTCAGAGTTATGACTTTTAAAATAATGTCTGAAAATACAAGATGGCGATAGAGAATGATTTGATAAATTTTAAAGCCTAACTAAAAAAAAAACTACATTGGCACATTCCCTATTTAGTAAACTTATATAGGCACTGGACAGAAAGTTTGTTTTTTTTTTTTTATCTGCTTGTCCCTTATTTTCCTTTTGAACTTATTTCAGAGTTTCTCTTTCACCCGAGAGAATAATATTTGTTGGGTTTCTTTTAAGTAGGCCACAATAAATGGGGATAAATGTTCATTCTGTTAAATGTAATCCCTCAGGAAACTATTCCAATATAGCTCCATCTTTAGGATGTGCGTTTGTGGTGCAGTGTATATTGGCTTGTAATGAAAAATCGAAGAGCTGCATTTGAGTTCCAGTTGAATTTGCAAATACGCTTAGGAAAGGTATTAATCCATCTTTTCCCTTGAGCTATAAGTTAAATAACAGGACAGATTGGATTCTATAGCCTTGGTTGGCAACCAGTCTACCACAGAAAGTAATGGCAACCTACTGCAGCAAAATCTTCTACCCAGTCAGTCATGTCTCTTTTGATACATGATTGCTCAAGTGTGTATCATGTATGGCACTTAACTGACTTTAGGGTAACTTGATGCATTTCAGTGAAACCACTTTGACTAAAGAATTTACATATTAACACATTCCATCATCTTTTTTTATTATTATTCTGAAATTCTCTTATCTAAAGAGCTAAATGTGCCAATATCCTGTCTTAAATCTTTGAATACCAAAAAAATAAACCATGAGACCATTTGCAGAAATAATTGCTTTTTGACCTTGTGTCTACTCTCAGGTGCCAAATAAATGTCCCCCACTCCAGTGCTTCTTAACACCAGTCTTGCTTATAAATTATTTATATTGTAACATTGGCAAGAATGTGTGGAAATATTTTCAATTTTGTTGAAGCATTTTACGGAAAGACATAGGTGGGCATTTATTTCTTTAAGAATTTTTTTTTGTAACCCCTTCCCAGCCACTCCTATTTATTGATCCTACCTCACATTTAATAAATTTTCTCACTTTTCAATCCCACCCCATTTATTAATTTTTTTTTTTTCAATCTTCCTATTTATTATGACCCCTTCCCTTTTATTTGACATGAGAATAATTCATGTAAAGACTTTAAAACGTTCCTCTTTTTCACTCAAGTAACAAAAATATAATTTTTAAAAATGTTTAATTTCTTACCGCTAAACTGATTTGGCATGCTTACCATCACTGAAAAATAATGATGAGCTGTTTGCAAATTACTCTAGGATTAGAAACTAACGTTGGGTCAACAGGTGTACATTTTCAAGAATGTCTTTAACAATTCCCCATTTCTGTCAGATTCTGAAAAATATTTTCAAAATAAACTCATAACTGCCAATCTTTCAAACTCATAATGACATATCTTAAAATCTTTCAAACATTATTAACCATGTGGTTAATTTTTGATTGTGATTGTTATTCTTGCTGGTGGGTAAATATGCATATATATATATATATATATATATATATATATTTTTTTTTTTTTTTCTTACATTATTTAAGGTACTTTCATACATCAGATGTGTGTGCGTAAAATGAGTTATCTTAACATTTATAAATCTGAAAATGGAATCTTTACAAAATTCACACTAATAAATAAAGAAAATATTGCACATTGTTCGGAGTTTACAAATATGTGATGTTATTTCTCTGCTTCTTGTTTTGAATGAAATCCATTATTTTTTTTTTATTAATGCAGACAATTGTCTGTAATTTTAAGGCAAGTATATTTTTGGATATTTAAACACAGTCATTTGTTGTTCCCACAATACTTTTTTTGCAGATCCATTTAAGTGTACCCCTTGTATAAAAATAGACAATTTCATTTTCATAAGTAGCATTATAAAGATGTGTATGGTCGCACAAAAGAACAAACAAAACTTGCACGAGATACTAAATTGGCAACTAGGTCCCACCCTTTTACAGTGAAACCGATGAAATGTAACCGCAATTTCTACTCCAACAGCTTCTTTACTTGCACGTCCCACCTGTAGAATTCCCTTCTGCATGCTTGCTTCCCCGACGGCTACAACCTCCAGGGGTTTAAATGTAGGGTCAATAGACACCTCCTAACTCACACCCATTCTCTCCAACTCTCTCCCTATGTACTTCCTAACTTGTCTATCACCCTCCTTCTGAGATTTCCTATACCCAATCACCCTATGTAACCCCCTGCACTATAGTGGCAGTGGAATGCCTTGCTTGGGGTGATATGATTAAAAAAAAAAAAAAGTATTGCCAGTGAGGCAAAAGGGAAAGACAATAATTATTAGTTTTGCTGATACAGGATGTGAGTTGAATATCTAGTGTGAGCAAGGGAAGTGACTTTTTGAAAGAAGTGTAGAGTTGGTAAGGCTGGAAGTTGATACATTTGTCAGGTCAGTTGACCGAGGTAATGGTGGTGATGTCGAGATATTGACTCAGAGTGGATTAGTGAAGCCTGCCGTTCAACACTATTCTGTTTTTGCTGATAGATATTTTGCCTACATCCTCTTTATGTGAGCAAAATGTGGCAATTTGGAGGAGAGTTGGTCTTGAATGGATATGTGTGTCAGGTTGGTTGACCAAAGTCACTGTGATTGGCCCATTAGGCCCAAGCTTTCTTAAAAGTAAATTGCTTGAATCTCTAAAGCTTATCTTTTGTTCATGTTTTTTTTTTCTCTGGTGGCAATGTTCATGATTGGCTTATTTGATGTTATTTTATATTTTTGAGGGGATATGTTTTGTAGGCCAAATGTGACAAACAGATGATAATTTTTTTATTTTGTGTTTTGCTTGCTTAGCCCTACAACATGTAGAGTGAATCAGAAAAAGATCTAATTTGAAGAGTAAAACAATAATCTATTAATGTCCATCATAAAATCAAGTCAGTCAGTTAAGTGCCATACGTGATACAAACTTGGGCAATCATGTCTCGAAAGAGACATGACTGACTGGGCAGAAGATTATCCCGCAGTAGGTTGCCATTGCTTTCTGCGGTAGACTGGTTGCCGACCAAGGCTATAGAACCCAGTCTGTCCTGCTATTTGACCCATAACTGGAAGGAAGAGATGGATTAATACCTTTCCCAAGGGTATTTGAACATAAGTGAATACGATGGATTCAACTGGAATTCGAACTCGGCTCCCCGGTTTCTTGTTCCGAGCCGATATCCACTGTACCACAACGCACATCCGCTAAAATCAAGTATTAATTATAAAAATAGAAATCTGGTATTAATCATGGATTTGTAAACAATAAATGAATAAAATATAATTTTTAAAAATTTAAATAATAAAAAACAAAATGTCAATAATTTTTAAAAAATTTGTTTATTTATCCATTAATGTTTATCATCCTAAAATAGAAAAATGGAAATTAATGTACTTTACTGTGTTAAATTTTCTGTTTGTGACTTTTTAGCTCTATACGTCTCAAAAAAGATCATCTCATTTCCTTTAAAGAATAATGCAAACTAGTTTCAAATTTCATAAATACTTGATTGCTGGTGTTTCTGAGGTTTTATAGTCATGTAAGTGGTTATGAATTTAACTTCCCTGTGCCTTTTCTATATTTACTTTTATGGTAATTGTTCTGACAAACTTTTCTTGACGTTACCTAGGCTTTCTAAACTTAAGCACAATACTAGATTGCAGCAAAGAAGGTCTCATCATTTTACAATTGAAATGGTTAGATGTAACTGTAACTGTAATTTCAATTATAAAATCTAACTATAATAAGTTTCATGCTTCTAACTTGTTGCGCTCTATTCCAGCTTCTTGCTATCCACTCAAATTTCATCTTTGAAAATTTTAAAACAGTATCAATCGTTAACTTTTATTGTCTTTTTTTTTTAATAGTGTATTTTTTCTCATATTCTCTAACACACAATAACCTTTTTGCATCTTTATTGCTTTGCTTGGGGTAAAATGAAAAAAAAAACACTTGTTACAAACATATTTCTGATTTGCTTTGTGAAAGAGATTTTGCCTTTAAAACCTGGAAGAAAGATATAACAAATTTAAACCTCTCCCCAATGAAAAAAATATCCCCATGGATAAAAGCGCTGGTTAAGTAAGCCAAAGAGTTGTGAGTTCAATACCTGAAGACAGCAGAGGAAACAAAAGTTAGTAAAGAGAATTAACTGAAAAAAGGTAAAAAAGGCATGGCACCTGAAATCAGAATACTTGCTAATACGGAGAATGTGAGTGGAATATGTAGTGTGGGCAAGGAATTTGGTATTTTGAAAAAAGAGTAGAGAACGGATTAATGTATTATTTGGTTTGAAATTCCAGCATATATCACCTGAAGAAGATTGAGCATACAATGACTGAAGCATTGTGAATATGGCAGTAAAGATGAGGACAACAGTCTAAAGTAAATAGTGTAAATAATTACAATACCTCAACTCAGAAATATAGACAGATATTGAAGGTGAATGTGGCAACAAAGATGTTGACAACAATATAAGTGTAAATAATTACCTCAAAAATATAGACAAATACAATATACCAATTACACCTTTTCCCAAATATCAGAATCACAGTATATTCAAACTATTTACATTGTTCTCCTCACCTATATTGCCATATTCACATACATTTGTCTGTGTATTTATTACTGCTGCCATATCTAGTTGGTTGTGTTGGAGTTTTGGGGTACCTTTGTATACTAGTGAGCCTGCCATGAGCTGACTCATTTTATAGTTCACCAAGTATTATAGTATTAATCTTTGACAGTGTTTCATTGAACAGATTACGTACTGCACTGTATTCTATATTCATAAACTATGGTGGATATAATCAGATTCAATAGAGCGTCCGACTCGTGAGTATTAATCTTTGACAGTGTTTCATTGAACAGATTACGCATTGCACTGTATTCTAAACTATGGTGGATATAATCAGATTCAATAGAGTGTCCGACTCGTGAGTATTAATCTTTGACAGTGTTTCATTGAACAGATTATGCATTGCACTGTATTCTATATTCATAAACTATGGTGGACATAGTTAACGGGTTGTTCCTGCTATTCATCTCGAAGTTCTCAACAAAAACGAATGGAAGATTTGCAATGTAATCAATCCTGATTTAGCAGTTTGACTTCAGTCACTTTCTTACCAACAGGATGCCTCTTTCTTCTATCTTTTTACAAATATTTTCATGGCTTCTTCTCTGACAAGCTCCTTTCCCTGGTACCCTGACCATGTGAATTTACTCGTGCTACTAGATTGGCATATAGGTCCCACCCTTTTACCGCCAAAATAGTCAAATGTAACTGCCACTTCTACTCCAACAGTTTCTTTTCTCACACTTCCAGCCTGTGGAACTCCCTTCCATTTACTTGCTTCTCTGCTAACTACAAGTTAACCCATAGCTAGGGAAGAAGGTGGATTCATACCTTTCCCAAAGGTATTTACTCATAAGTGAATATAATGAAACTAACTGGAATTGGAACTTAGCTCTCTGATTAATAATTCCGAGTCATTATGCATTAGACTACCCAGATATCCAAGCTTACAGTACCTGGTATTCCCAAGCAATCACCCATCTAGGTACTGACCAGGCTCAGCATTGCTAAACTTTAATGACTGGTGATTCAATGTGAGGTTTACAATGTGATTTACTCTTATGACTTAATCAGTCAGTCAGTTAAGTGCAATACATGATACATACTTGGGCGATCATGTCTCAAAAGTGACATGATTGACTGGGCATAAAATTTTCTCACAGTAGGTTGCCATTACTTTCTGTGGTAGACTGGTTGCTAACCAAGGCTACAGAACCTAATCTGTCCTCTTATTTGACCCATAGCTAGAGGGAAGTGACAGATTAATACCTTTCCCAAGGGCATTTGCGCATAAGTGAATGCAACGAATTCAACTGGAATTTGAACTCAGATCTCCAATTTCTTGTTCCAAATCGATATCCACTGCACCACAACACACATCCTCTGACTTAATAAGGTTGCTTAAAATCAAGGATGAAATTAACAATGCTGGTGGTCTGAATTACTAATAGTCTGTTGGTCATCAACTGTAGTATACCAAAATACTTTTTCACTGTGATGTGATCTGGCCATACGACCGGGAAGTAAAAAAGAAGAAAGTGGATAAAGACAGGAAGTGTTCTGCTTCATAGGTATTTAACAGTACTCTCTAACGACTTCTTGCCAAAACTAGCAAAGCTGTGCCATCAGCTCAACATTGCAAAGCAGTCACCCATTTAAGTACCGTCCAGGCTCAACATTGCTTAATATTGTTAGGTAACTAGTCTTTCAAAATGTTGTGCTGTAAACCTAGAATATTTTAAGTCTCACAATTTCACTGTTTCATCATTTAGTTTTATTTTCTCCAATAAATTTTACTTTAATAATCAGTGAATCTTCATGTAAATCTTCATCGGTCATGTGAGTCAGGAGTACAATACACTTTTATTCTTTTTTTAATCATGTCATCTCATGCAAGGTGGGGACCACCACTAGTGCACAGGGGATTATAATGAGAGAAAAAATTGGGTATTGAAGAAAAGATAAAAGATGAACAGGATTCAAGAAGATAGAAGATGGCAATTGACATTGCATTTAAATTTTAGGGGATTGTAGAAAATTGGGTATTGAAGAAAAGATAAAAGATGAACAGGATTCAAGAAGATAGAAGATGGCAATTGACATTGCATTTAAATTTTAGGGGATTGTAGAAAATTGGGTATTGAAGAAAAGATAAAAGATGAACAGGATTCAAGAAGATAGAAGATGGCAATTGACATTGCATTTAAATTTTAGGGGATTGTAGCTATCAGGGAAGTAAGTAAAAGGAAGAAAGTTCCATAGGTGGGAAGTGTGAGAAAAGAAACTGATGGAGTAGAAGTGGTGGTTATATTTAACTATTTCAATAGTAAAAGGTTGGGACCTAGATGCCAATCTTGTCAATCAGTTAAGTGATCATGTCTCTTTCGATTCTTGACTGACTAGGCAGAAGATTTTCCTACGGTAGACTGGTTGCCAACCAATGATATAGAACCAAATCTGTCCTGCTATTTAACCCATAGTTTGAGGGTATTTGTGCATAAGTGAATGTAACAAATTCAACTGAAATTTGAACTCAGCTCTCCATTTTCTCATCTTGAGTCAATATCTAATACAGCACACTTAAATACACCAGTGGAAAAAAACCTTATCAGAACTGTTGCCATGAAAATATTTACAGAAAAGACACGACTTTTACAGGCAGTTTCATCGAGCTCCAACCACTTTTGCATATGAGTTTTAAATGCAACAAAACTGTGGTTTAGATGTACAACGCCAAAAGTGTGGGGCACCTAGTGAGGACTTAATTTGCTCGTCAGTCGTAATTGATTTAACAAGTCAAGTCTGTTAACCCTTATACCATATCAAGGTACCCTCAGTGATTTTTTAAGCGTGGTTTAGATGTTGTACAAGGCCAAAAATGTGGGGCACCCAGTGAGGATCTAACTCACTAGTCAGTTATAACTGATCTAGCAAGACAAGCTTGTTATCCATTACACCTGGTCAACTGACTTTGTTCAATCGTGATGCTTTCTTTTGAAGAAACAGCATGCAATATAGCGCTTTGGTCATTGAAGTATGTCGCCATTTTCCTCTGTACATTTATATTCCAAGATTGTGAGATAAATATATTTGTACTAAGTTTGTGAGCAACCTGAAAAAAAGGTCTCCTCCTTGTCTGTGTTTTTCATAGATTTTATACCTGAAGAAGACTTCAGTATGAATACTTTTGAAAACTCTTGTCCATAGTCAGACGTGCATTGTGATGCAGTAGATATCAACTCAGAACAACAAATCGGAGAGCCAAGTTCGAATTCTAGCTATGGGTTAAATAACAGGACAGATTGGTTTTTATAACCTTGGTTAGCAAGCAGTCTCTTGCAGAAAGTAGTGGCAACCTACTGTGGGAAAATCATCTGTCCAGTCAGTCATGTCTCTTTCGAGACATGATCATCCAAACACTTAATTGACTGACTTTAAAATTACACATATTTGCTTAAAGACAGGTAAATTAAAAAAACTGGAGTCCAGTTACTGTCAGAAAGATGAACCCAAAATAAAGGTGAAAGTTTTCGGGGGATTTTTTTTGTATTATACACGAATTGCAAATCAAACCCCTACTTAGAAAGCACCTTACTTGCTTCCTTCGTAAAACTTTAAATTTTTCTAAAACAAAATGTAAAATCACCAGAAGAAATAATGGTTCCCTTCAGAGAAAACGGATAAAAAAATAATACATTTTGTAACAAAAACACACTGATTTGCTAAACAAAATTTTAACCAAGATTTCATGCTATCAAAAAGGACAATTTTTTTAAAAATTTTCCTTACACCCATTTTTTGTATTTACTGGTATGACTACATTGACTCTATTGCTGCATCTACTGATAGGAAGATTGGGTCACTGTGCCAGGCCAGAAAGATTTTTCTCGTCAAAATTGATCTTGCACATTCATAAATCTACCATTCGTCCATGCATTGAATACTGTTGCCATATTTGGTGTGTGTACTTCTGCTATTCATCTTGAGGTTCTTGATAAAATTCAAAGAAGGATCTGCAATGTAATCGGCCCTGACTTGGCATCTCAACTTCTGCACCTTTCTCACTGATGTGACATCTTTTCTGTCTTTTCTATAAATATGTTCATGGCAACTGCTCTGATGAGTATTTTTCCATGAATTTAATAGCACTACTAGGTTGGCATTTAGGTCCCACCTTTTTACTGTTGAAAGAGTTAAATGTAACTGCCACTTCTACTCCAACAGCTTCTTTACTTGCATTTCCCACCCGTTGAACTCCCTTCCATTTACTTGCTGATAGCTACAATCTTCAAAAGTTTAAATGCAACGTCAATTGCTATCTTCTGTCCTCTTGAATCCTGTTCATCTTTTACCCTTTCTTCAACACCCGATGTACCCAGTCATTTCTATCACTGTAACTCCCTGTTTAGGGGTGAAAAGATTACAAGAAACAGCTTTCTTACCTTCATTTCTATGCTTAGATAAAATTTTAAAGTCAGAGTACAACAGCTGAAACCTAAATATGATACCAAGATCAGGATGTTGGTCCAAATAAACATATATAACAAATAAACATATCTAAACTTATTTATAAATGGAACTTTGTGTGTGTGTGTGTGTGTGTGTGTGTGTGTGTCTGTGTGTCTGTGTGTCTGTTACCTATAGACTCCAAAACGGGTGAACCGATTTTCTTGAAAATTTACACAGTTGTACTATAAGCGTATGCGAGTGTTCTTAGCTAGATTTTGTGTCAAAGTACCCCCAATAAATACTGAAAATTGATAATCGAAAAAATCGGGTTATAGAAGAAGTGGTCCGATTTTAATCAAATTTGATACACTCATAGACAAAGACATAAGAAACAATATTTACAAGTTTCAAGGTTGCAGTTCTTACAATAGTGCAGAAAATTGATAATATATATATAAAAGGCAAGATGTTTTTGTGTGTGTCTGTTTATCTGCCTGTATATCTGTATTTTTTTCAGCTCTTATTTCAGTTTTTGCTTCAGGTTTGGCTCTAAGTAGGTATAATTGTAGTTCTTAGTCTCAGTCATGATACCATTTACTCAGAGGACTTATTTAGCCTTCAAAATTCAGTTTACAATGAAAAAAATTTATTTGATATTGATACCAGGAAATCAAAATTTGGCTTACATCCATTCATTTTTTGCTTTAACTGGAAACAACTATTGCTTTTTAGTCTTTTGTGCCAATGTCCAAAGAGTCTGAGCTCCAGGACCATGAATTAGTTTTAAAGCTTTCATTACACCTGAGCAACACCGGGCTATACTGCTAGTATAACATATATCTAACATATATAACACTAACAGAATCCCCTATGTAAAAAATTCAAACACAAAACTTTTTTCTTAAATGCAACATCAATTACCATCTCTCTTCTTGAAACCCTTTCATCTTCTATCCTTTCTCAAATAACCCCTGTACCCAGTCTTTTTTCTCACTGTACCCCTTTGTGCACTAGTAGCAGTCCCACCTTGCTTGGGCCAAAATAAAAAAAACAAGAAAATTAAGAATTAAATGATATATCTCTAATATTTTAAAGGTGTTTAAAATCACTGTGTAATAATGTTGGGACAATGCTCCACAGTGGGTTAAGAATGCTTCGTTTAAAGCTTTTGGAACTATCATAAATGCTTTCAAAGATATTTTAAGCTCTTTCTACATATGACAAAATAAATTTTATTTTAAACAACTAGTATTTCATTTGTTTTACTTTCATTGCCCTGTCTGCAGGACCTAGAATATGCTGACTGCTTCCCTGATGAAGGGTTAAGATCCTTCCAAAGGTGGTCACATACTATGGAATTATTTACAAACTCAAATATAAATGACCAGTATTTACCTATCCTTGAACTAAATAGATAATTACAGACTCAAATATTCAAAGAAAATAAACGACAGACAAATTTTGACACTGAATGGCCCAGCATGTAAAAATCAACCAATAACACCTTTCTGTTCTTTTTAGTCTGGCTCAAGTTATTATTCGTATTAATCATAAGTTTCTTACAGCACCCGGTATTAATTATAGATAGGGGATGATGATTATTGATTAGCTAATTTTTGACTATTTCTTTCATCTTAATTTCAGTTGCTTTTCATTGAAATCCTTAGAACTCAAGAGTTTTCTTCTTTATTACTATCAGCTGTACAATGACAGCATAAGTGTTGTAATAAAAAGCAACTGAAATTAAGATGCATATAGATACTTGTAAAAGAAAATGTCTTCATCTAAGAAATTAAAAATATTAATACCACTATTACATGTAAACAAAGAAAGTAATATTTCATCTGCCAGCTTGAAGGTTCAAGAAATGTTATTCAAAAAAAAATTTGTGTTCTCCGGTAGAAATCAAACCTGCATCCCTCAGGACAAAGGGGCTACAGCCCGGTACACCTTACCAACTTAACCATGAAGAATGGTCGGTCAGACAAGGCAAAATTTCATGCTTTCAAGTGTTAATTATATTAAATTATATTTTTCTATATACATTGCTATTTTAATTGTCTTTTAATCATCCAAGAGAAACCTTTTTGACTTCAATTAACATAGTTGATGCTAGTCTCAAGGAGAGTAACTCACTGCACCTTTTGGGGGAAAAGTGTTTGGTTGACATAAAGTGTAAAAAATATATATAAGAGAAACTGCTAGGTCTGCTGTTAGGGAAGTTGGATCACTGTGTTGTGCTACAATATTTTCTCACCAGAATCTATTTTACACATTCTTAAGTCAACCATTTGTCTTTGCCCTGAATATTACTGCCACATATGGTCTAGTGCTTCTGCTAAATAGAGATTCTTGATAAAATTTGAAAAAGAATCTGCAATGTTATTGATTCTGACATGACATTTCAGCTCTAGACCATTTCCCACTACCATAAAGTAGTGCCCTGTGACTTTTTTGAACAAATACTTTCACAATAATTGTTCCAATTAACTTTTTTCTATGGTTTCTAGACTTTATGAATTTAAGCGCAAAACTGGATTGGCAGAAAGGTCTCATAATTTTACAGTTAAATTGGTTTGATGTAACAGTTAGTCCTACACAAATAATTTCTTTTCTCACAGAGACTAATGCCCACATCATGTTGAAACACTGCTTCCTGTATGATCACCAAAGTGAAGCAACATTGAGCTTGGTCAGTAGCTAGATGAGTGACTGCCTGGGAATACAGTAAGTTTGAATGCGTAAGTGATGTAATTGAACTGACAATCGGAGAGAGCTGAGTTCCAATTCCAGTTAGGTTCATTATATTCCCATAAGTGTACTCTTAGGAAAGGTAATAATCCACTTCTTACACAGCTATGGATTAAATAATAATGGTTTTAGTGATACAAGGCTTATAATCTCCAAAAAATAAATTTGTATACAAAATAGAAACATTTTGGCATCAAATAATCCATAGAGGTGTTGATATGCCATTAAACAAAAACAACCAACCTCGTCCCACACTTCTCACTTGTGGAACTCTCTTCCGGTTTCTGGATTTCCAGTCAATTTTGATCTTAAAAATCTCAATGTCAATAGTTATCATCTGTCCGATCCTGTATTAATGCTGTTCTTTTATTGTCCTTTCTCCTTAATAGTGTTTTCCTTCTTGGACTTTTTTTTTTAATCATGTCACCCCAAGCAAGGCATTCCACTGCCACTATAGCGCATGGGGTTACATAGAGCGATTGGGTATAGGAAATGTCAGAAGTAGGGTGATAGACAAGTTAGGATGTACATAGGGAGAGAGTTGGAGAGAATGGGTGTGAGTTAGTGTGTTAGGAGGTGTCTAATGACCCTACATTTAAACTCCTGGACGTTGTAGCCGTCGGGGAAGCAAGCATGCGGAAGGGAATTCCACAGGCGGGAAGTGCAAGAAAAGAAGCTGTTGGAGTAGAAATTGCGGTTACATTTCATTGGTTCCACTGTAAAAGGGTGGGACCTACTCTTTCATAATTAGTAACACTCCACCCTCACCTGTGTCTAAGTGGCTTTATGGCCTTGCTAGGGGTGAAATGAGTAAAAAAAATAGATATAAATATTTGAACCAACATATTTTTCCTGGTTGTTATATTCATGTTTTTGCCATTATGTTCTTCAGCCTTCTTCAGGTGCCTGCAAATCAAAAACTCTGATAAATCCAGTCAATTGTTTAAAACATATTCAGCTGAATAATATAGGAGAATATTAGCGGATATGGAATGAACAAGTGACGACACTTGAAGTTGGGAAAATATTAACAGATATGAAAATTGACAAGTGATGACATTTTAAGACGTAAAAATATTAAAATTGATAAGAGAGACATTTTAAAATAGGAGAATAGTAACAGATATGGAAATGGACAAGTGTCAACATTTCAATGCAATAGAATATTCATGGATATGGAAATCGATGAGCAATGCTTAAAAATCAATAAAATGGAGAATAATAACATATATGTAAATTGACAACATTTTAAGACTAGAAGAATATTAATGGATATGAAAATAGAAAGGCAATGATATAAAAATGAATAGGACAGGAGAATATTGAAGGATACTGAATTGTACAAGGGATGCCATCAAGGTGAATTTGACTGGAGAATGTTAATGGAATTGGGAGTGGACAAATGACACCATAAAGGTAAATAAGAGAGGAGAATATTGAGGGATACTGAATTGTACAAGGGATGCCATCAAGGTGAATTTGACTGGAGAATGGTAATGGAATTGCGAGTGGACAAATGACACCATAAAGGTAAATAAGACAGGAGAATATTGAGGGATACTGAATTGTACAAGGGAGGCCATCAAGGTGAATTTGACTGGAGAATGTTAATGGAATTGGGAGTGGACAAATGACACCATAAAGGTAAATAAGACAGGAGAATATTGAGGGATACTGGATTGTACAAGGGATGCCATCAAGGTGAATTTGACTGGAGAATGGTAATGGAATTGCGAGTGGACAAATGACACCATCAACGTAAATAAGACAGGAGAATATTGAGGGATACTGAATTGTACAAGGGATGCCATCAAGGTGAATTTGACTGGAGAATGTTAATGGAATTGGGAGTGGACAAATGACATCATAAAGGTAAATAAGACAGGAGAATATTGAGGGATACTGAATTGTACAAGGGATGCCATCAAGGTGAATTTGACTGGAGAATGTTAATGGAATTGGGAGTGGACAAATGCCACCATAAAGGTAAATAAGACAGGAGAATATTGAGGGATACTGAATTGTACAAGCGATGCCATCAAGGTGAATTTGACTGGAGAATGTTAATGGAATTGGGAGTGGACAAATGACACCATAAAGGTAAATAAGAGAGGAGAATATTGAGGGATACTGAATTGTACAAGGGATGCCATCAAGGTGAATTTGACTGGAGAATGGTAATGGAATTGGGAGTGGACAAATGACACCATAAAGGTAAATAAGACAGGAGAATATTGAGGGATACTGAATTGTACAAGGGATGCCATCAAGGTGAATTTGACTGGAGAATGGTAATGGAATTGGGAGTGGACAAATGACACCATAAAGGTAAATAAGAGAGGAGAATATTGAGGGATACTGAATTGTACAAGGGATGCCATCAAGGAGAATTTGACTGGAGAATGGTAATGGAATTGGGAGTGGACAAATGACACCATAAAGGTAAATAAGAGAGGAGAATATTGAGGGATACTGAATTGTACAAGGGATGCCATCAAGGAGAATTTGAATGGAGAATGGTAATGGAATTGGGAGTGGACAAATGACACCATAAAGGTAAATAAGAGAGGAGAATATTGAGGGATACTGAATTGTACAAGGGATGCCATCAAGGAGAATTTGACTGGAGAATGGTAATGGAATTGGGAGTGGACAAATGACACCATAAAGGTAAATAAGAGAGGAGAATATTGAGGGATACTGAATTGTACAAGGGATGCCATCAAGGAGAATTTGACTGGAGAATGGTAATGGAATTGCGAGTGGACAAATGACACCATAAAGGTAAATAAGAGAGGAGAATATTGAGGGATACTGAATTGTACAAGGGATGCCATCAAGGAGAATTTGACTGGAGAATGGTAATGGAATTGCGAGTGGACAAATGACACCATAAAGGTAAATAAGACAGGAGAATATTGATGGATACTGAATTGTACAAGGGATGCCATCAAGGTGAATTTGACTGGAGAATGGTAATGGAATTGCGAGTGGACAAATGCCACCATAAATGTAAATAAGACAGGAGAATATTGAGGGATACTGAATTGTACAAGGGATGCCATCAAGGTGAATTTGACTGGAGAATGTTAATGGAATTGGGAGTGGACATATTGGCACCATAAAGGTAAATACGACAGGATTATATTGAGGGATACTGAATTGTACAAGGGATGCCGTCAAGGTGAATTTGACTAAAGAATGTTAATGGAATTGGGAGTGGACAAATGACACCATAAAGGTAAATAAGACAGGAGAATATTGAGGGATACTGAATTGTACAAGGGATGCCGTCAAGGTGAATTTGACTAAAGAATGTTAATGGAATTGGGAGTGGACAAATGACACCATAAAGGTAAATAAGAGAGGAGAATATAGAGGGATACTGAATTGTACAAGGGATGCCATCAAGGAGAATTTGTCTGGAGAATGGTAATGGAATTGCGAGTGGACAAATGACACCATAAAGGTAAATAAGACAGGAGAATATTGAGGGATACTGAATTGTACAAGGGATGCCATCAAGGAGAATTTGACTGGAGAATGGTAATGGAATTGCGAGTGGACAAATGACACCATAAAGGTAAATAAGAGAGGAGAATATTGAGGGATACTGAATTGTACAAGGGATGCCATCAAGGTGAATTTGACTGGAGAATGGTAATGGAATTGGGAGTGGACAAATGACACCATAAAGGTAAATAAGAGAGGAGAATATTGAGGGATACTGAATTGTACAAGGGATGCCATCAAGGAGAATTTGACTGGAGAATGGTAATGGAATTGCGAGTGGACAAATGACACCATAAAGGTAAATAAGACAGGAGAATATTGATGGATACTGAATTGTACAAGGGATGCCATCAAGGTGAATTTGACTGGAGAATGGTAATGGAATTGCGAGTGGACAAATGCCACCATAAATGTAAATAAGACAGGAGAATATTGAGGGATACTGAATTGTACAAGGGATGCCATCAAGGTGAATTTGACTGGAGAATGGTAATGGAATTGCGAGTGGACATATTGGCACCATAAAGGTAAATACGACAGGATTATATTGATGGATACTGAATTGTACAAGGGATGCCGTCAAGGTGAATTTGACTAAAGAATGTTAATGGAATTGGGAGTGGACAAATGACACCATAAAGGTAAATAAGACAGGAGGATATTGAGGGATACTGAATTGCACAAGGGATGCCATCAAGGTGAATTTGACTGGAGAATGTTAATGGAATTCGGAGTGGACAAATGACACCATAAAGGTAAATAAGACAGGAGAATATTCAGGGATACTGAATTGTACAAGGCATGCCATCAAGGTGAATTTGACTGGAGAATGGTAATGGAATTGCGAGTGGACAAATGACACCATAAACGTAAATAAGACAGGAGAATATTGAGGGATACTGAATTGTACAAGGGATGCCATCAAGGTGAATTTGACTGGAGAATGTTCATGGAATTGGGAGTGGACAAATGACACCATAATGGTAAATAAGACAGGAGAATATTGAAGGATACTGAATTGTACAAGGGATGCCATCAAGGTGAATTTGACTGGAGAATGTTAATGGAATTGGGAGTGGACAAATGACACCATAAATGTAAATAAGAGAGGAGAATATTGAGGGATACTGAATTGTACAAGGGATGCCATCAAGGTGAATTTCACTGGAGAATGGTAATGGAATTGCGAGTGGACAAATGACACCATAAATGTAAATAAGAGAGAAGAATATTGAGGGATACTGAATTGTACAAGGGATGCCATCAAGTCGAATTTGACTGGAGAATGTTAATGGAATTGGGAGTGGACAAATGACACCATAAAGGTAAATAAGAGAGGAGAATATTGAGGGATACTGAATTGTACAAGGGATGCCATCAAGGAGAATTTGACTGGAGAATGGTAATGGAATTGGGAGTGGACAAATGACACCATAAAGGTAAATAAGAGAGGAGAATATTGAGGGATACTGAATTGTACAAGGGATGCCATCAAGGAGAATTTGAATGGAGAATGGTAATGGAATTGGGAGTGGACAAATGACACCATAAAGGTAAATAAGAGAGGAGAATATTGAGGGATACTGAATTGTACAAGGGATGCCATCAAGGAGAATTTGACTGGAGAATGGTAATGGAATTGGGAGTGGACAAATGACACCATAAAGGTAAATAAGAGAGGAGAATATTGAGGGATACTGAATTGTACAAGGGATGCCATCAAGGAGAATTTGACTGGAGAATGGTAATGGAATTGCGAGTGGACAAATGACACCATAAAGGTAAATAAGAGAGGAGAATATTGAGGGATACTGAATTGTACAAGGGATGCCATCAAGGAGAATTTGACTGGAGAATGGTAATGGAATTGCGAGTGGACAAATGACACCATAAAGGTAAATAAGACAGGAGAATATTGATGGATACTGAATTGTACAAGGGATGCCATCAAGGTGAATTTGACTGGAGAATGGTAATGGAATTGCGAGTGGACAAATGCCACCATAAATGTAAATAAGACAGGAGAATATTGAGGGATACTGAATTGTACAAGGGATGCCATCAAGGTGAATTTGACTGGAGAATGTTAATGGAATTGGGAGTGGACATATTGGCACCATAAAGGTAAATACGACAGGATTATATTGAGGGATACTGAATTGTACAAGGGATGCCGTCAAGGTGAATTTGACTAAAGAATGTTAATGGAATTGGGAGTGGACAAATGACACCATAAAGGTAAATAAGACAGGAGAATATTGAGGGATACTGAATTGTACAAGGGATGCCGTCAAGGTGAATTTGACTAAAGAATGTTAATGGAATTGGGAGTGGACAAATGACACCATAAAGGTAAATAAGAGAGGAGAATATAGAGGGATACTGAATTGTACAAGGGATGCCATCAAGGAGAATTTGTCTGGAGAATGGTAATGGAATTGCGAGTGGACAAATGACACCATAAAGGTAAATAAGACAGGAGAATATTGAGGGATACTGAATTGTACAAGGGATGCCATCAAGGAGAATTTGACTGGAGAATGGTAATGGAATTGCGAGTGGACAAATGACACCATAAAGGTAAATAAGAGAGGAGAATATTGAGGGATACTGAATTGTACAAGGGATGCCATCAAGGTGAATTTGACTGGAGAATGGTAATGGAATTGGGAGTGGACAAATGACACCATAAAGGTAAATAAGAGAGGAGAATATTGAGGGATACTGAATTGTACAAGGGATGCCATCAAGGAGAATTTGACTGGAGAATGGTAATGGAATTGCGAGTGGACAAATGACACCATAAAGGTAAATAAGACAGGAGAATATTGATGGATACTGAATTGTACAAGGGATGCCATCAAGGTGAATTTGACTGGAGAATGGTAATGGAATTGCGAGTGGACAAATGCCACCATAAATGTAAATAAGACAGGAGAATATTGAGGGATACTGAATTGTACAAGGGATGCCATCAAGGTGAATTTGACTGGAGAATGGTAATGGAATTGCGAGTGGACATATTGGCACCATAAAGGTAAATACGACAGGATTATATTGATGGATACTGAATTGTACAAGGGATGCCGTCAAGGTGAATTTGACTAAAGAATGTTAATGGAATTGGGAGTGGACAAATGACACCATAAAGGTAAATAAGACAGGAGGATATTGAGGGATACTGAATTGCACAAGGGATGCCATCAAGGTGAATTTGACTGGAGAATGTTAATGGAATTCGGAGTGGACAAATGACACCATAAAGGTAAATAAGACAGGAGAATATTCAGGGATACTGAATTGTACAAGGCATGCCATCAAGGTGAATTTGACTGGAGAATGGTAATGGAATTGCGAGTGGACAAATGACACCATAAACGTAAATAAGACAGGAGAATATTGAGGGATACTGAATTGTACAAGGGATGCCATCAAGGTGAATTTGACTGGAGAATGTTCATGGAATTGGGAGTGGACAAATGACACCATAATGGTAAATAAGACAGGAGAATATTGAAGGATACTGAATTGTACAAGGGATGCCATCAAGGTGAATTTGACTGGAGAATGTTAATGGAATTGGGAGTGGACAAATGACACCATAAATGTAAATAAGAGAGGAGAATATTGAGGGATACTGAATTGTACAAGGGATGCCATCAAGGTGAATTTCACTGGAGAATGGTAATGGAATTGCGAGTGGACAAATGACACCATAAATGTAAATAAGAGAGAAGAATATTGAGGGATACTGAATTGTACAAGGGATGCCATCAAGTCGAATTTGACTGGAGAATGTTAATGGAATTGGGAGTGGACAAATGACACCATAAAGGTAAATAAGAGAGGAGAATATTGAGGGATACTGAATTGTACAAGGGATGCCATCAAGGTGAATTTGACTGGAGAATATTAATGGAATTGGGAGTGGACAAATGACACCATAAAGGTAAATAAGAGAGGAGAATATTGAGGGATACTGAATTGTACAAGGGATGCCATCAAGGTGAATTTGACTGGAGAATGTTAATGGAATTGGGAGTGGACAAATGTCACCATAAAGGTAAATAAGACAGGAGAATATTGAGGGATACTGAATTGTACAAGGGATGCCATCAAGGTGAATTTGACTGGAGAATGTTAATGGAATTGGGAGTGGACAAATGCCACCATAAAGGTAAATAAGACAGGAGAATATTGAGGGATACTGAATTGTACAAGGGATGCCATCAAGGTGAATTTGACTGGAGAATGTTAATGGAATTGGGAGTGGACAAATGACACCATAAAGGTAAATAAGACAGGAGAATATTGAGGGATACTGAATAGTACAAGGGATGCCATCAAGGTGAATTTGACTGGAGAATGGTAATGGAATTGGTGAAAAGGAGAACTGACACCATAAACGTCAATAAGACAGGAGAATATTGAGGGATACTGAATTGTATGTAACGGATGCCATAAAGGTGAATTTGACTGGAGAATGTTAATGGAATTGGGAGTGGACAAATGACACCATAATGGTAAATAAGACAGGAGAATATTGAGGGATACTGAATTGTATAACGGATGCCATCAAGGTGAATTTGACTGGAGAATGTTAATGGAATTGGGAGTGGACAAATGTGACACCATAAAGTTAAATAAGAGAGGAGAATAGCTGAGGGATACTCAATTGTACAAGGGATGCCATCAAGGTGAATTTGACTAAAGAATGTTAATGGAATTGGGAGGACAAATGACAATTACAAAGGTAAATGAGACAGGAGAATATTGAGGGATACTGAATTGTACAAGGGATGCCGTCAAGGTGAATTTGACTGGAGAATGTTAATGGAATTGGGAGTGGACAAATGACACCATAAAGGTAAATAAGACAGGAGAATATTGAGGGATACTGAATTCCACAAGGGATGCCATCAAGGTGAATTTGACTGGAGAATGTTAATGGAATTGGGAGTGGACAAATGACACCATAAAGGTAAATAAGAGAGGAGAATATTGAGGGATACTGAATTGTACAAGGGATGCCATCAAGGTGAATTTGACTGGAGAATGTAATGGAATTGCGAGTGGACAAATGACACCATAAACGTAAATAAGACAGGAGAATATTGAGGGATACTGAATTGTACAAGGGATGCCATCAAGGTGAATTTGACTGGAGAATGTTAATGGAATTGGGAGTGGACAAATGACATCATAAAGGTAAATAAGACAGGAGAATATTGAGGGGATACTGAATTGTACAAGGATGCCATCAAGGTGAATTTGACTGAGAATGTTAATGGAATTGGGAGTGGACAAATGACACCATAAATGTAAATAAGATAGCAGAATATTGAGGATACTGAATTGTGCAAGGATGCCATCAAGTTGAATTTGACTGAGAATTTGGTGGAATTGGAGTGGACAAATGACACCATAACAGTAAATAAGAGAGGAGAATATTGAGGGATACTGAATTGTGGCTAAGGATGCCATCAAGGTGAATTTGACTGGAGAATGTTAATGGAATTGGGAGTGGACAAATGCCACCATAAAGGTAAATAAGACAGGAGAATATAGAGGGATACTGAATTGTACAAGGGATGCCATCAAGGTAGCTTGACTGGAGAATGTTAATGGAATTGGGAGTGGACAAATGACACCATAAATG
Organism: Ascarosepion bandense; assembly: GCA_037127315.1. Taxonomy (NCBI): domain Eukaryota; kingdom Metazoa; phylum Mollusca; class Cephalopoda; order Sepiida; family Sepiidae; genus Ascarosepion; species Ascarosepion bandense. The sequence continues at coordinate 115,017 of JBBBDQ010029944.1, forward strand.
TAAATAAGAGAGGAGAATATTGAGGGAGCACGGAATTGTGCAAGGGATGCCATCAAGTTGAATTTGACTGGAGAATGGTAATGGAATTGCGAGTGGAGAACTGACACTATAAACGTCAATAAGACAGGAGAATATTGAGGGATACTGAATTGTATAACGGATGCCATAAAGGTGAATTTGACTGGAGAATGTTAATGGAATTGGGAGTGGACAAATGACACTATAATGGTAAATAAGACAGGAGAATATTGAGGGATACTGAATATATAACGGATGCCATCAAGGTGAATTTGACTGGAGAATGTTAATGGAATTGGGAGTGGACAAATGACACCATAAAGTTAAATATGAGAGGAGAATATTGAGGATACCTAATTGTACAAGGGATGCCATCAAGGTGAATTGACTAAAGAATGTTAATGGAATTGGGAGTGGACAAATGACACCATAAAGGTAAATGAGACAGGAGAATATTGAGGGATACTGAATTGTACAAGGGATGCCGTCAAAGGTGAATTTGACTGGAGAATGTTAATGGAATTGGGAGTGGACAAATGACACCATAAAGGTAAATAAGACAGGAGAATATTGAGGGATACTGGACTCCACAAGGGATGCCATCAAGGTGAATTTGACTGGAGAATGTTAATGGAATTGGGAGGACAATGACACCATAAAGGTAAATAAGAGAGGGAGACATTGAGGGATACTGAATTGTACAAGGGATGCCATCAAGGTGAATTTGACTGAGAATGGTAATGGAATCTGTGTTGGTGGACAAAATGACACCATAAACGTAAATAAGACAGAGAATATTGAGGGATACTGAATTGTACAAGGGATGCCATCAAGGTGAATTTGACTGGAGAATGTTAATGGAATTGGGAGTGGACAAATGACATCATAAAGGTAAATAAGACAGGAGAATATTGAGGGATACTGAATTGTACAAGGGATGCCATCAAGGTGAATTTGACTGGAGAATGTTAATGGAATTGGGAGGACAAATGACACCATAAATGTAAATAAGATAGCAGAATATTGAGGGATACTGAATTGTGCAAGGGATGCCATCAAGTTGAATTTGACTGGAGAATTTTAATGGAATTGGGAGTGGACAAATGACACCATAACAGTAAATAAGAGAGGAGAATATTGAGGGATACTGAATTGTACAAGGGATGCCATCAAGGTGAATTTGACTGGAGAATGTTAATGGAATTGGGGAGTGGACAAATGCCACCATAAAGGTAAATAAGACAGGAGAATATAGAGGGATACTGAATTGTACAAGGGATGCCATCAAGGTGAGTTTGACTGGAGAATGTTAATGGAATTGGGAGTGGACAAATGACACCATAAATGTAAATAAGAGGAGAATATTGAGGGATACTGAATTGTGCAAGGGATGCCATCAAGTTGAATTTGACTGGAGAATATTAATGGAATTGGGAGTGGACAAATGACACCATAAAAGGTAAATAAGAGAGGAGAATATTGAGGGATACTGAATTAAAAGGGATGCCTAATAAGGTGAATTTGACTGGAGAATGGTAATGGAATTGCGAGTGGACAAATGACACCATAAACGTAAATAAGACAGGAGAATATTGAGGGATACTGGGAATTGTACAAGGGATGCCATCAAGGTGAATTTGACTGGAGAATGTTAATGGAATTGGGAGTGGACAAATGACATCATAAAGGTAAATAAGACAGGAGAATATTGAGGGATACTGAATTGTACAAGGGATGCCATCAAGGTGAATTTGACTGGAGAATGTTAATGGAATTGAGACAAATGACACCATAAATGTAAATAAGATAGCAGAATATTGAGGGATACTGAATTGTGCAAGGGATGCCATCAAGTTGAATTTGACTGGAGAATTTTAATGGAATTGGGAGTGGACAAATGACACCATAACAGTAAATAAGAGAGGAGAATATTGAGGGATACTGAATTGTACAAGGGATGCCATCAAGGTGTGAATTTGACTGGAGAATGTTAATGGAATTGGGAGTGGACAAATGCCACCATAAAGGTAAATAAGACAGGAGAATATAGAGGGATACTGACTCAGGCTAAGGGATGCCATCAAGGTGAGTTTGACTGGAGAATGTTAATGGAATTGGGAGGGACGACACCATAAATGTAACAAGAGAGGAGAATATTGAGGGATACGGAATTGTGCAAGGGATGCCATCAAGTTGAATTTGACTGGAGAATATTAATGGAATTGGGAGTGGACAAATGACACCATAAAGGTAAATAAGAGAGGAGAATATTGAGGGATACTGAATTGTACAAGGGATGCCATCAAGGTGAATTTGACTGGAGAATGTTAATGGCATTGGGAGTGGACAAATGACACCATAAAGGTAAATAAGAGAGGAGAATATTGAGGGATACTGAATTGTACAAGGGATGCCATCAAGGTGAATTGGACTGAGAATTTTAATGGAATTGGGGAGGGACAAATGACACCATAACAGTAAATAAGAGAGGAGAATATTGAGGGATACTGAATTGTACAAGGGATGCCATCAAGGTGAATTTGACTGGAGAATGGTAATGGAATTGCGAGTAGGACAAATGACACCATAAAGGTAAATAAGAGAGGAGAATATTGAGGGATACTGAATTGTACAAGGGATGCCATCAAGGTGAATTTAACTGGAGAATGTTAATGGCATTGGGAGTGGACAAATGACACCATAAAGGTAAATAAGAGAGGAGAATATTGAGGGATACTGAATTGTACAAGGGATGCCATCAAGGTGAATTTGACTGGAGAATGTTAATGGCATTGGGAGTGGACAAATGACACCATAAAGGTAAATAAGAGAGGAGAATATTGAGGGATACTGAATTGTACAAGGGATGCCATCAAGGTGAATTGGACTGGAGAATTTTAATGGAATTGGGAGTGGACAAATGACACCATAACAGTAAATAAGAGAGGAGAATATTGAGGGATACTGAATTGTACAAGGGATGCCATCAAGGTGAATTTGACTGGAGAATGTTAATGGCATTGGGAGTGGACAAATGACACCATAAAGGTAAATAAGAGAGGAGAATATTGAGGGATACTGAATTGTACAAGGGATGCCATCAAGGTGAATTGGACTGGAGAATTTTAATGGAATTGGGAGTGGACAAATGACACCATAACAGTAAATAAGAGAGGAGAATATTGAGGGATACTGAATTGTACAAGGGATGCCATCAAGGTGAATTTGACTGGAGAATGGTAATGGAATTGCGAGTGGACAAATGACACCATAAAGGTAAATAAGAGAGGAGAATATTGAGGGATACTGAATTGTACAAGGGATGCCATCAAGGTGAATTTGACTGGAGAATGTTAATGGCATTGGGAGTGGACAAATGACACCATAAAGGTAAATAAGAGAGGAGAATATTGAGGGATACTGAATTGTACAAGGGATGCCATCAAGGTGAATTTGACTGGAGAATGTTAATGGCATTGGGAGTGGACAAATGACACCATAAAGGTAAATAAGAGAGGAGAATATTGAGGGATACTGAATTGTACAAGGGATGCCATCAAGGTGAATTGGACTGGAGAATTTTAATGGAATTGGGAGTGGACAAATGACACCATAACAGTAAATAAGAGAGGATAATATTGAGGGATACTGAATTGTACAAGGGATGCCATCAAGGTGAATTTCACTGGAGAATGGTAATGGAATTGCGAGTGGACAAATGACACCATAAACGTAAATAAGAGAGGAGAATATTGAGGGATACTGAATTGTACAAGGGATGCCATCAAGGTGAATTTGACTGGAGAATGTTAATGGAATTGGGAGTGGACAAATGCCACCATAAAGGTAAATAAGACAGGAGAATATAGAGGGATACTGAATTGTACAAGGGATGCCATCAAGGTGAGTTTGACTGGAAAATTTTAATGGAATTGGGAGTGGACAAATGACACCATAAAGGTAAATAGGAGAGGATAATATTGAGGGATACTGAATTGTACAAGGGATGCCATAAATGTGAGTTTGACTGGAGAATGGTAATGGAATTGGGAGTGGACAAATGACACCATAAAGGTAAATAAGACAGGAGAATATTGAGGGATACTGAATTGTACAAGGGATGCCATCAAGGTGAATTTGACTGGAGAATGTTAATGGAATTGGGAGTCGACAAATGACACCATAAAGGTAAATAAGACAGGAGGATATTGAGGGATATTGAAATGTACAAGGGATGCCATCAAGGTGAATTTGACTGGCGAATGGTAATGGAATTGGGAGTGGACAAATGACACCATAAAGGTAAATAAGAGAGGAGAATATCGAGGGATACTGAATTGTACAAGGGATGCCATCAAGGTGAATTTGACTGGAGAATGGTAATGGAATTGGGAGTCGACAAATGACACCATAAAGGTAAAAAAGACAGGAGGATATTGAGGGATACTGAATTGTACAAGGGATGTCATCAAGGTGAATTTGACTGGAGAATGGTAATGGAATTGGGAGTCGACAAATGACACCATAAAGGTAAATAAGACAGGAGAATATTGAGGGATACTGAATTGTACAAGGGATGCCATCAAGGTGAATTTGACTGGAGAATGGTAATGGAATTGGGAGTGGACAAATGACACCATAAAGGTAAATAAGACAGGAGAATATTGAGGGATACTGAATTGTACAAGGGATGCCATCAAGGTGAATTTGACTGGAGAATGGTAATGGAATTGGGAGTGGACAAATGACACCATAAAGGTAAATAAGAGAGGAGAATATTGAGGGATACTGAATTGTACAAGGGATGCCATCAAGGAGAATTTGACTGGAGAATGGTAATGGAATTGGGAGTGGACAAATGACACCATAAAGGTAAATAAGAGAGGAGAATATTGAGGGATACTGAATTGTACAAGGGATGCCATCAAGGAGAATTTGACTGGAGAATGGTAATGGAATTGGGAGTGGACAAATGACACCATAAAGGTAAATAAGAGAGGAGAATATTGAGGGATACTGAATTGTACAAGGGATGCCATCAAGGAGAATTTGACTGGAGAATGGTAATGGAATTGGGAGTGGACAAATGACACCATAAAGGTAAATAAGAGAGGAGAATATTGAGGGATACTGAATTGTACAAGGGATGCCATCAAGGAGAATTTGACTGGAGAATTTTAATGGAATTGCGAGTGGACAAATGACACCATAAAGGTAAATAAGAGAGGAGAATATTGAGGGATACTGAATTGTACAAGGGATGCCATCAAGGAGAATTTGACTGGAGAATGGTAATGGAATTGCGAGTGGACAAATGACACCATAAAGGTAAATAAGACAGGAGAATATTGATGGATACTGAATTGTACAAGGGATGCCATCAAGGTGAATTTGACTGGAGAATGGTAATGGAATTGCGAGTGGACAAATGCCACCATAAATGTAAATAAGACAGGAGAATATTGAGGGATACAGAATTGTACAAGGGATGCCATCAAGGTGAATTTGACTGGAGAATGTTAATGGAATTGGGAGTGGACATATTGGCACCATAAAGGTAAATACGACAGGATTATATTGAGGGATACTGAATTGTACAAGGGATGCCGTCAAGGTGAATTTGACTAAAGAATGTTAATGGAATTGGGAGTGGACAAATGACACCATAAAGGTAAATAAGACAGGAGAATATTGAGGGATACTGAATTGTACAAGGGATGCCGTCAAGGTGAATTTGACTAAAGAATGTTAATGGAATTGGGAGTGGACAAATGACACCATAAAGGTAAATAAGAGAGGAGAATATAGAGGGATACTGAATTGTACAAGGGATGCCATCAAGGAGAATTTGTCTGGAGAATGGTAATGGAATTGCGAGTGGACAAATGACACTATAAAGGTAAATAAGACAGGAGAATATTGAGGGATACTGAATTGTACAAGGGATGCCATCAAGGAGAATTTGACTGGAGAATGGTAATGGAATTGCGAGTGGACAAATGACACCATAAAGGTAAATAAGAGAGGAGAATATTGAGGGTTACTGAATTGTACAAGGGATGCCATCAAGGTGAATTTGACTGGAGAATGGTAATGGAATTGGGAGTGGACAAATGACACCATAAAGGTAAATAAGAGAGGAGAATATTGAGGGATACTGAATTGTGCCAAGGGATGCCATCAAGGAGAATTTGACTGGAGAATGGTAATGGAATTGCGAGTGGACAAATGACACCATAAAGGTAAATAAGACAGGAGAATATTGATGGATACTGAATTGTACAAGGGATGCCATCAAGGTGAATTTGACTGGAGAATGGTAATGGAATTGCGAGTGGACAAATGCCACCATAAATGTAAATAAGACAGGAGAATATTGAGGGATTGAATTGTACAATGGATGCCATCAAGGTGAATTTGACTGAGAATGTTAATGGAATTGGGAGTGGACATATTGGCACCATAAAGGTAAATACGACAGGATTATATTGATGGATACTGAATTGTACAAGGGATGCCGTCAAGGTAATTGACTAAAGAATGTTAATGGAATTGGGAGTGGACAAATGACACCATAAAGGTAAATAAGACAGGAGAATATTGAGGGATACTGAATTGCACAAGGGATGCCATCAAGGTGAATTTGACTGGAGAATGTTAATGGAATTCGGAGTGGACAAAATGACACCATAAAGGTAAATAAGACAGGAGAATATTCAGGGATACTGAATTGTACAATAGTATGCCATCAAGGTGAATTTTGACTGGAGAATGGTAATGGAATGCAGTGGACAAATGACACCATAAACGTAAATAAGACAGGAGAATATTGAGGGATACTGAATTGTACAAGGGATGCCATCAAGGTGAATTTGACTGGAGAATGTTCATGAATTGGGGAGTGGACAAATGACACCATAATGGTAAATAAGACAGGAGAATATTGAAGGATACTGAATTGTACAAGGGATGCCACTGGGGTGAATTTGACTGGAGAATGTTAATGGAATTGGGAGTGGACAAATGACACCATAAATGTAAATAAGAGAGAGAATATTGAGGGATACTGAATTGTACAAGGGATGCCATCAAGGTGAATTTCACTGGAGAATGGTAATGGAATTGCGAGTGGACAAAATGACACCATAAATGTAAATAAGAGAGAAGAATATTGAGGGATACTGAATTGTACAAGGGATGCCATCAAGTCGAATTTGACTGGAGAATGTTAATGGAATTGGGAGTGGATAAATGACACCATAAAGGTAAATAAGAGAGGAGAATATTGAGGGATACTGAATTGTATTAAGGATGCCATCAAGGTGAATTTGACTGGAGAATATTAATGGAATTGGGAGGGACAAAATGACACCATAAAGGTAAATAAGAGAGGAGAATATTGAGGGATACTGAATTGTACAAGGGATGCCATCAAGGAGAATTTGACTGAGAATGGTAATGGAATTGAGTGGACAAATGACACCATAATGGTAAATAAGACAGGAGAATATTGAAGGATACTGAATTGTACAAGGGATGCCATCAAGGTGAATTTGACTGGAGAATGTTAATGGAATTGGGAGTGGACAAATGACAATCTATAAAATGTAAATAAGAGAGGAGAATATTGAGGGATACTGAATTGTACAAGGGATGCCATCAAGGTGAATTTCACTGGAGAATGGTAATGGAATTGCGAGTGGACAAATGACACCATAAAGGTAAATAAGACAGGAGAATATTGATGGATACTGAATTGTACAAGGGATGCCATCAAGGTGAATTTGACTGAGAATGTAATGGAATTGCGAGTGGACAAATGCCACCATAAATGTAAATAAGACAGGAGAATATTGAGGGATACTGAATTGTACAATGGATGCCATCAAGGTGAATTTGACTGGAGAATGTTAATGGAATTGGGAGTGGACATATTGGCACCATAAAGGTAAATACGACAGGATTATATTGATGGATACTGAATTGTACAAGGGATGCCGTCAAGGTGAATTTGACTAAAGAATGTTAATGGAATTGGGAGTGACAAATGACACCATAAAGGTAAATAAGACAGGAGAATATTGAGGGATACTGAATTGCACAAGGGATGCCATCAAGGTGAATTTGACTGGAGAATGTTAATGGAATTCGGAGTGGACAAATGACACCATAAAGGTAAATAAGACAGGAGAATATTCAGATACTGAATTGTACAAGGCATGCCATCAAGGTGAATTTGACTGGAGAATGGTAATGGAATTGCGAGTGGACAAATGACACCATAAACGTAAATAAGACAGGAGAATATTGAGGATACTGAATTGTACAAGGGATGCCATCAAGGTGAATTTGACTGGAGAATGTTCATGGAATTGGGAGTGGACAAATGACACCATAATGGTAAATAAGACAGGAGAATATTGAAGGATACTGAATTGTACAAGGGATGCCATCAAGGTGAATTTGACTGGAGAATGTTAATGGAATTGGGAGTGGACAAATGACACCATAAATGTAAATAAGAGAGGAGAATATTGAGGGATACTGAATTCACAAGGGATGCCATCAAGGTGAATTTCACTGGAGAATGGTAATGGAATTGCGAGTGGACAAATGACACCATAAATGTAAATAAGAGAGAAGAATATTGAGGGATACTGAATTGTACAAGGGATGCCATCAAGTCGAATTTGACTGGAGAATGTTAATGGAATTGGGAGTGGACAAATGACACCATAAAGGTAAATAAGAGAGGAGAATATTGAGGGATACTGAATTGTACAAGGGATGCCATCAAGGTGAATTTGACTGGAGAATATTAATGGAATTGGGAGTGGACAAATGACACCATAGTTGCAATAAGAGAGGAGAATATTGAGGGATACTGAATTGTACAAGGGATGCCATCAAGGAGAATTTGACTGGAGAATGGTAATGGAATTGGAGTGACAAATGACACCATAATGGTAAATAAGACAGGAGAATATTGAAGGATACTGAATTGCATAAGGGATGCCATCAAGGTGAATTTGACTGGAGAATGTTAATGGAATCTGGGAGTGGACAAATGACACCATAAATGTAAATAAGAGAGGAGAATATTGAGGATACTGGAATTGTACAAGGGATGCCATCAAGGTGAATTTCACTGGAGAATGGTAATGGAATTGCGAGTGGACAAATGACACCATAAAGGTAAATAAGACAGGAGAATATTGATGGATACTGAATTGTACAAGGGATGCCATCAAGGTGAATTTGACTGGAGAATGGTAATGGAATTGCGAGTGGACAAATGCCACCATAAATGTAAATAAGACAGGAGAATATTGAGGGATACTGAATTGTACAATGGATGCCATCAAGGTGAATTTGACTGGAGAATGTTAATGGAATTGGGAGTGGACATATTGGCACCATAAAGGTAAATACGACAGGATTATATTGATGGATACTGAATTGGGTAAGCAAGGGATGCCACAAGGTGAATTTGACTAAAGAATGTTAATGGAATTGGGAGTGGACAAATGACACCATAAAGGTAAATAAGACAGGAGAATATTGAGGGATACTGAATTGCACAAGGGATGCCATCAAGGTGAATTTGACTGGAGAATGTTAATGGAATTCGGAGTGGACAAATGACACCATAAAGGTAAATAAGACAGGAGAATATTCAGGGATACTGGGAATTGTACAAGGCATGCCATCAAGGTGAATTTGACTGGAGAATGGTAATGGAATTGGCAGAAAGGACAAATGACGCCATAAACGTAAATAAGACAGGAGAATATTGAGGGATACTGAATTGTACAAGGGATGCCATCAAGGTGAATTTGACTGGAGAATGTTCATAGAATTGGGAGTGGACAAATGACACCATAATGGTAAATAAGACAGGAGAATATTGAAGGATACTGAATTGTACAAGGGATGCCATCAAGGTGAATTTGACTGAAGAATGTTAATGGAATTGGGAGTGGACAAATGACACCATAAATGTAAATAAGAGAGGAGAATATTGAGGGATACTGAATTGTACAAGGGATGCCATCAAGGTGAATTTCACTGGAGAATGGTAATGGAATTGCGAGTGGACAAATGACACCATAAATGTAAATAAGAGAGAAGAATATTGAGGGATACTGAATTGTACAAGGGATGCCATCAAGTCGAATTTGACTGGAGAATGTTAATGGAATTGGGAGTGGACAAATGACACCATAAAGGTAAATAAGAGAGGAGAATATTGAGGGATACTGAATTGTACAAGGGATGCCATCAAGGTGAATTTGACTGGAGAATGTTAATGGAATTGGGAGTGGACAAATGTCACCATAAAGGTAAATAAGACAGGAGAATATTGAGGGATACTGAATTGTACAAGGGATGCCATCAAGGTGAATTTGACTGGAGAATGTTAATGGAATTGGGAGTGGACAAATGCCACCATAAAGGTAAATAAGACAGGAGAATATTGAGGGATACTGAATTGTACAAGGGATGCCATCAAGGTGAATTTGAATGGAGAATGTTAATGGAATTGGGAGTGGACAAATGACACCATAAAGGTAAATAAGACAGGAGAATATTGAGGGATACTGAATAGTACAAGGGATGCCATCAAGGTGAATTTGACTGGAGAATGGTAATGGAATTGCGAGTGGAGAACTGACACCATAAACGTCAATAAGACAGGAGAATATTGAGGGATACTGAATTGTATAATGTATGCCATAAAGGTGAATTTGACTGGAGAATGTTAATGGAATTGGGAGTGGACAAATGACACCATAATGGTAAATAAGACAGGAGAATATTGAGGGATACTGAATTGTATAAGGGATGCCATCAAGGTGAATTTGACTGGAGAATGTTAATGGAATTGGGAGTGGACAAATGACACCATAAAGTTAAATAAGAGAGGAGAATATTGAGGGATACTCAATTGTACAAGGGATGCCATCAAGGTGAATTTGACTAAAGAATGTTAATGGAATTGGGAGTGGACAAATGACACCATAAAGGTAAATGAGACAGGAGAATATTGAGGGATACTGAATTGTACAAGGGATGCCGTCAAGGTGAATTTGACTGGAGAATGTTAATGGAATTGGGAGTGGACAAATGACACCATAAAGGTAAATAAGACAGGAGAATATTGAGGGATACTGAATTCCACAAGGGATGCCATCAAGGTGAATTTGACTGGAGAATGTTAATGGAATTGGGAGTGGACAAATGACACCATAAAGGTAAATAAGAGAGGAGAATATTGAGGGATACTGAATTGTACAAGGGATGCCATCAAGGTGAATTTGACTGGAGAATGGTAATGGAATTGCGAGTGGACAAATGACACCATAAACGTAAATAAGACAGGAGAATATTGAGGGATACTGAATTGTACAAGGGATGCCATCAAGGTGAATTTGACTGGAGAATGTTAATGGAATTGGGAGTGGACAAATGACATCATAAAGGTAAATAAGACAGGAGAATATTGAGGGATACTGAATTGTACAAGGGATGCCATCAAGGTGAATTTGACTGGAGAATGTTAATGGAATTGGGAGTGGACAAATGACACCATAAATGTAAATAAGATAGCAGAATATTGAGGGATACTGAATTGTGCAAGGGATGCCATCAAGTTGAATTTGACTGGAGAATTTTAATGGAATTGGGAGTGGACAAATGACACCATAACAGTAAATAAGAGAGGAGAATATTGAGGGATACTGAATTGTACAAGGGATGCCATCAAGGTGAATTTCACTGGAGAATGTTAATGGAATTGGGAGTGGACAAATGCCACCATAAAGGTAAATAAGACAGGAGAATATTGAGGGATACTGAATTGTACAAGGGATGCCATCAAGGTGAGTTTGACTGGAGAATGTTAATGGAATTGGGAGTGGACAAATGACACCATAAATGTAAATAAGAGAGGAGAATATTGAGGGATACTGAATTGTGCAAGGGATGCCATCAAGTTGAATTTGACTGGAGAATATTAATGGAATTGGGAGTGGACAAATGACACCATAAAGGTAAATAAGCGAGGAGAATATTGAGGGATACTGAATTGTACAAGGGATGCCATCAAGGTGAATTTGACTGGAGAATGTTAATGGCATTGGGAGTGGACAAATGACACCATAAAGGTAAATAAGAGAGGAGAATATTGAGGGATACTGAATTGTACAAGGGATGCCATCAAGGTGAATTGGACTGGAGAATTTTAATGGAATTGGGAGTGGACAAATGACACCATAACAGTAAATAAGAGAGGAGAATATTGAGGGATACTGAATTGTACAAGGGATGCCATCAAGGTGAATTTGACTGGAGAATGGTAATGGAATTGCGAGTGGACAAATGACACCATAAAGGTAAATAAGAGAGGAGAATATTGAGGGATACTGAATTGTACAAGGGATGCCATCAAGGTGAATTTAACTGGAGAATGTTAATGGCATTGGGAGTGGACAAATGACACCATAAAAGTAAATAAGAGAGGAGAATATTGAGGGATACTGAATTGTACAAGGGATGCCATCAAGGTGAATTTGACTGGAGAATGTTAATGGCATTGGGAGTGGACAAATGACACCATAAAGGTAAATAACACAGGAGAATATTGAGGGATACTGAATTGTACAAGGGATGCCATCAAGGTGAATTGGACTGGAGAATTTTAATGGAATTGGGAGTGGACAAATGACACCATAACAGTAAATAAGAGAGGAGAATATTGAGGGATACTGAATTGTACAAGGGATGCCATCAAGGTGAATTTGACTGGAGAATGTTAATGGCATTGGGAGTGGACAAATGACACCATAAAGGTAAATAAGAGAGGAGAATATTGAGGGATACTGAATTGTACAAGGGATGCCATCAAGGTGAATTGGACTGGAGAATTTTAATGGAATTGGGAGTGGACAAATGACACCATAACAGTAAATAAGAGAGGAGAATATTGAGGGATACTGAATTGTACAAGGGATGCCATCAAGGTGAATTTGACTGGAGAATGGTAATGGAATTGCGAGTGGACAAATGACACCATAAAGGTAAATAAGAGAGGAGAATATTGAGGGATACTGAATTGTACAAGGGATGCCATCAAGGTGAATTTGACTGGAGAATGTTAATGGCATTGGGAGTGGACAAATGACACCATAAAGGTAAATAAGAGAGGAGAATATTGAGGGATACTGAATTGTACAAGGGATGCCATCAAGGTGAATTTGACTGGAGAATGTTAATGGCATTGGGAGTGGACAAATGACACCATAAAGGTAAATAAGAGAGGAGAATATTGAGGGATACTGAATTGTACAAGGGATGCCATCAAGGTGAATTGGACTGGAGAATTTTAATGGAATTGGGAGTGGACAAATGACACCATAACAGTAAATAAGAGAGGAGAATATTGAGGGATACTGAATTGTACAAGGGATGCCATCAAGGTGAATTTGACTGGAGAATGGTAATGGAATTGCGAGTGGACAAATGACACCATAAAGGTAAATAAGAGAGGAGAATATTGAGGGATACTGAATTGTACAAGGGATGCCATCAAGGTGAATTTAACTGGAGAATGTTAATGGCATTGGGAGTGGACAAATGACACCATAAAGGTAAATAAGAGAGGAGAATATTGAGGGATACTGAATTGTACAAGGGATGCCATCAAGGTGAATTTCACTGGAGAATGGTAATGGAATTGCGAGTGGACAAATGACACCATAAACGTAAATAAGAGAGGAGAATATTGAGGGATACTGAATTGTACAAGGGATGCCATCAAGGTGAATTTGACTGGAGAATGTTAATGGAATTGGGAGTGGACAAATGCCACCATAAAGGTAAATAAGACAGGAGAATATAGAGGGATACTGAATTGTACAAGGGATGCCATCAAGGTGAGTTTGACTGGAAAATTTTAATGGAATTGGGAGTGGACAAATGACACCATAAAGGTAAATAGGAGAGGATAATATTGAGGGATACTGAATTGTACAAGGGATGCCATAAATGTGAGTTTGACTGGAGAATTTTAATGGAATTGGGAGTGGACAAATGACACCATAACGGTAAATAAGAGAGGAGAATATTGAGGGATACTGAATAGTACAAGGGATGCCATCAAGGTGAGTTTGACTGGAGAATTTTAATGGAATTGGGAGTGGACAAATGACACCATAAAGGTAAATAAGAAGAGGAGAATATTGAGGGATACTGAATTGCACAAGGGATGCCATCAAGGTGAATTTGACTGGAGAATGTTAATGGAATTGGGAGTGGACAAATGACACCATAAAGGTAAATAAGAGGATAATAGTGAGGGATACTGAATTGTACAAGGGATGCCATCAAGGTGAATTTGACTGGAGAATGGTAATGGAATTGGGAGTGGAAAAATGACACCATAAAGGTAAATAAGAGAGGAGAATATTGAGGGCTACTGAATTGTACAAGGGATGCCATCAAGGTGAATTTGACTGGAGAATATTAATGGAATTGGGAGTCGACAAATGACACCATAAAGGTAAATAAGACAGGAGGATATTGAGGGATATTGAAATGTACAAGGGATGCCATCAAGGTGAATTTGACTGGCGAATGGTAATGGAATTGGGAGTGGACAAATGACACCATAAAGGTAAATAAGAGAGGAGAATATCGAGGGATACTGAATTGTACAAGGGATGCCATCAAGGTGAATTTGACTGGAGAATGGTAATGGAATTGGGAGTCGACAAATGACACCATAAAGGTAAATAAGACAGGAGGATATTGAGGGATACTGAATTGTACAAGGGATGTCATCAAGGTGAATTTGACTGGAGAATGGTAATGGAATTGGGAGTCGACAAATGACACCATAAAGGTAAATAAGACAGGAGGATATTGAGGGATACTGAATTGTACAAGGGATGCCATCAAGGTGAATTTGACTGGAGAATGGTAATGGAATTGGGAGTGGACAAATGACACCATAAAGGTAAATAAGACAGGAGAATATTGAGGGATACTGAATTGTACAAGGGATGCCATCAAGGTGAATTTGACTGGAGAATGACAATGGAATTGGGAGTGGACATATTGGCACCATAAAGTTAAGTAAGACAGGAGAATATTGAGGGATACTGAATTGTACAAGGGATGCCATCAAGGTGAATTTGACTGGAGAATGTTAATGGAATTGGGAGTGGACAAATGACACCATAAAGGTAAATAAGACAGGAGAATATTGAGGGATACTGAATTGTACAAGGGATGCCATCAAGGGTAATTAGACTGGAGAATGTTAATGGAATTGGCAGTGGACATATTGTCACCATAAAGGTAAATAAGACAGGAGAATATTGAGGGATACTGAATTGTACAAGGGATGCCATCAAGGTGAATTTGACGGGAGAATGTGAATGGAATTGGGAGTGGACAAATGACACCATAAAGGTAAATAAGACAGGAGAAGATTGAGGGATACTGAATTGTACAAGGGATGCCGTCAAGGTGAATTTGACTAAAGAATGTTAATGGAATTGGGAGTGGACAAATGACACCATAAAGGTAAATAAGACAGGAGAATATTGAGGGATACTGAATTGTACAAGGGATGCCATCAAGGTGAATCTGACTGGAGAATGTTAATGGAATTGGGAGTGGAAAATGACACCATAAAGGTAAATAAGACAGGAGAATATTGAGGGATACTGAATTGTACAAGGGATGCCATCAAGGTGAATTTGACTGGAGAATGTTAATGGAATTGGGAGTGGACAAATGACACCATAAAGGTAAATAAGAGAGGAGAAATATTGAGGGATACTGAATTGCTCAAGGGATGCCATCAAGGTGAATTTGACTGGAGAATGTTAATGGAATTGGGAGTGGACAAATGACACCATAAAGGTAAATAAGAGAGGAGAATATTGAGGGATACTGAATTGTACAAGGGATGCCGTCAAGGTGAATTCGACTAAAGAATGTTAATGGAATTGGGAGTGGACAAATGCCACCATAAAGGTAAATAAGACAGGAGAATATTGAGGGATACTGAATTGTACAAGGGATGTCGTCAAAGTTAAATTTGACTGGAGAATGGTAATGGAATTGGGAGTGGACAAATGACACCATAAAGGTAAATAAGACAGGAGAATATTGAGGGATACTGAATTGTACAAGGGATGCCATCAAGGTGAATTTGACTGGAGAATGGCAATGGAATTGGGAGTGGACAAATGACACCATAAAGGTAAATAAGAGAGGAGAATATTGAGGGATACTGAATTGTACAAAGGATGCCATCAAGGTGAATTTGACTGGAGAATGGCAATGGAATTGGGAGTGGACAAATGACACCATAAAGGCAAATAAGACAGGAGAATATTGAGGGATGCTGAATTGTACAAGGGATGCCATGAAGATGAATTTGACTGGAGAATGTTAAGGGAATTGGGAGTGGACAAATGACACCATAAAGGTAAATAAGAGAGGAGAATATTGAGGGATACTGAAGGGATGCCATCAAGGTGAATTTGACTGGAGAATGGTAATGGAATTGGGAGTGGACAAATGACACCATAAAGGTAAATAAGAGAGGAGAATATTGAGGGATACTGAATTGTACAAAGGATGCCATCAAGGTGAATTTGACTGGAGAATGGTAATGGAATTGGGAGTGGACAAATGACACCATAAAGGTAAATAAGAGAGGAGAATATTGAGGGATACTGAATTGTACAAGGGATGCCATCAAGGTGAATTTGACTGGAGAATGGTAATGGAATTGGGAGTGGACAAATGACACCATAAAGGTAAATAAGAGAGGAGAATATTGAGGGATACTGAATTGTACAAGCGATGCCATCAAGGTGAATTTGACTGGAGAATGTTAATGGAATTGGGAGTGGACAAATGACACCATAAAGGTAAATAAGACAGGAGAATATTGAAAGATACTGAATTGTACAAGGGATGCCATCAAGGTGAATTTGACTGGCGAATGGTAATGGAATTGGGAGTGGACAAATGACACCATAAAGGTAAATAAGACAGGAGAATATTGAGGGATACTGAATTGTACAAGGGATGCCATCAAGGTGAATTTGACTGGAGAATGTTAATGTAATTGGGAGTGGACAAATAACACCATAAAGGTAAATAAGGGAGGAGAATATTGAGGGATATTGAATGGTACAAGGGATGCCATCAAGGTGAATTTGTCTGGAGAATGTTAATGGAATTGGGAGTGGACAAATGACACCATAAAGGTAAATAAGACAGGTGAATATTGAGGGATACTGAATTGTACAAGGGATGCCATCAAGGTGAATTTGACTGGAGAATGGTAATGGAATTGGGAGTGGACAAATGACACCATAAAGGTAAATAAGAGAGGAGAATATTGAGGGATACTGAATTGTACAAGGGATGCCATCAAGGTGAATTTGACTGGAGAATGGTAATGGAATTGGGAGTGGACAAATGACACCATAAAGGTAAATAAGACAGGAGAATATTGAGGGATACTGAATTGTACAAGGGATGCCATCAAGGTCAATTTGACTGGAGAATGTCAATGGAATTGGGAGTGGACATATTGGCACCATAAAGTTAAGTAAGACAGGAGAATATTGAGGGATACTGAATTGTACAAGGGATGCCATCAAGGTGAATTGGACTGGAGAATTTCAATGGAATTGGGAGTGGACAAATGACACCATAACAGTAAATAAGAGAGGAGAATATTGAGGGATACTGAATTGTACAAGGGATGCCATCAAGGTGAATTTGACTGGAGAATGGTAATGGAATTGGGAGTGGACAAATGACACCATAAAGGTAAATAAGAGAGGAGAATATTGAGGGCTACTGAATTGTACAAGGGATGCCATCAAGGTGAATTTGACTGGAGAATGTTAATGGAATTGGGAGTGGACAAATGCCACCATAAAGGTAAATAAGACAGGAGAATATAGAGGGATACTGAATTGTACAAGGGATGCCATCAAGGTGAGTTTGACTGGAAAATTTTAATGGAATTGGGAGTGGACAAATGACACCATAAAGGTAAATAGGAGAGGATAATATTGAGGGATACTGAATTGTACAAGGGATGCCATAAATGTGAGTTTGACTGGAGAATTTTAATGGAATTGGGAGTGGACAAATGACACCATAACGGTAAATAAGAGAGGAGAATATTGAGGGATACTGAATAGTACAAGGGATGCCATCAAGGTGAGTTTGACTGGAGAATTTTAATGGAATTGGGAGTGGACAAATGACACCATAAAGGTAAATAAGAGAGGAGAATATTGAGGGATACTGAATTGCACAAGGGATGCCATCAAGGTGAATTTGACTGGAGAATGTTAATGGAATTGGGAGTGGACAAATGACACCATAAAGGTAAATAAGAGAGGATAATAGTGAGGGATACTGAATTGTACAAGGGATGCCATCAAGGTGAATTTGACTGGAGAATGGTAATGGAATTGGGAGTGGACAAATGACACCATAAAGGTAAATAAGAGAGGAGAATATTGAGGGCTACTGAATTGTACAAGGGATGCCATCAAGGTGAATTTGACTGGAGAATGTTAATGGAATTGGGAGTCGACAAATGACACCATAAAGGTAAATAAGACAGGAGGATATTGAGGGATATTGAAATGTACAAGGGATGCCATCAAGGTGAATTTGACTGGCGAATGGTAATGGAATTGGGAGTGGACAAATGACACCATAAAGGTAAATAAGAGAGGAGAATATCGAGGGATACTGAATTGTACAAGGGATGCCATCAAGGTGAATTTGACTGGAGAATGGTAATGGAATTGGGAGTGGACAAATGACAACATAAAGGTAAATAAGAGAGGAGAATATTGAGGGATACTGAATTGCTCAAGGGATGCCATCAAGGTGAATTTGACTGGAGAATGTTAATGGAATTGGGAGTGGACAAATGACACCATAAAGGTAAATAAGAGAGGAGAATATTGAGGGATACTGAATTGTACAAGGGATGCCGTCAAGGTGAATTCGACTAAAGAATGTTAATGGAATTGGGAGTGGACAAATGCCACCATAAAGGTAAATAAGACAGGAGAATATTGAGGGATACTGAATTGTACAAGGGATGTCGTCAAAGTTAAATTTGACTGGAGAATGGTAATGGAATTGGGAGTGGACAAATGACACCATAAAGGTAAATAAGACAGGAGAATATTGAGGGATACTGAATTGTACAAGGGATGCCATCAAGGTGAATTTGACTGGAGAATGGCAATGGAATTGGGAGTGGACAAATGACACCATAAAGGTAAATAAGAGAGGAGAATATTGAGGGATACTGAATTGTACAAAGGATGCCATCAAGGTGAATTTGACTGGAGAATGGCAATGGAATTGGGAGTGGACAAATGACACCATAAAGGCAAATAAGACAGGAGAATATTGAGGGATGCTGAATTGTACAAGGGATGCCATGAAGATGAATTTGACTGGAGAATGTTAAGGGAATTGGGAGTGGACAAATGACACCATAAAGGTAAATAAGAGAGGAGAATATTGAGGGATACTGAAGGGATGCCATCAAGGTGAATTTGACTGGAGAATGGTAATGGAATTGGGAGTGGACAAATGACACCATAAAGGTAAATAAGAGAGGAGAATATTGAGGGATACTGAATTGTACAAAGGATGCCATCAAGGTGAATTTGACTGGAGAATGGTAATGGAATTGGGAGTGGACAAATGACACCATAAAGGTAAATAAGAGAGGAGAATATTGAGGGATACTGAATTGTACAAGGGATGCCATCAAGGTGAATTTGACTGGAGAATGGTAATGGAATTGGGAGTGGACAAATGACACCATAAAGGTAAATAAGAGAGGAGAATATTGAGGGATACTGAATTGTACAAGCGATGCCATCAAGGTGAATTTGACTGGAGAATGTTAATGGAATTGGGAGTGGACAAATGACACCATAAAGGTAAATAAGACAGGAGAATATTGAAAGATACTGAATTGTACAAGGGATGCCATCAAGGTGAATTTGACTGGCGAATGGTAATGGAATTGGGAGTGGACAAATGACACCATAAAGGTAAATAAGACAGGAGAATATTGAGGGATACTGAATTGTACAAGGGATGCCATCAAGGTGAATTTGACTGGAGAATGTTAATGTAATTGGGAGTGGACAAATAACACCATAAAGGTAAATAAGGGAGGAGAATATTGAGGGATATTGAATGGTACAAGGGATGCCATCAAGGTGAATTTGTCTGGAGAATGTTAATGGAATTGGGAGTGGACAAATGACACCATAAAGGTAAATAAGACAGGTGAATATTGAGGGATACTGAATTGTACAAGGGATGCCATCAAGGTGAATTTGACTGGAGAATGGTAATGGAATTGGGAGTGGACAAATGACACCATAAAGGTAAATAAGAGAGGAGAATATTGAGGGATACTGAATTGTACAAGGGATGCCATCAAGGTGAATTTGACTGGAGAATGGTAATGGAATTGGGAGTGGACAAATGACACCATAAAGGTAAATAAGACAGGAGAATATTGAGGGATACTGAATTGTACAAGGGATGCCATCAAGGTCAATTTGACTGGAGAATGTCAATGGAATTGTGAGTGGACATATTGGCACCATAAAGTTAAGTAAGACAGGAGAATATTGAGGGATACTGAATTGTACAAGGGATGCCATCAAGGTGAATTGGACTGGAGAATTTTAATGGAATTGGGAGTGGACAAATGACACCATAACAGTAAATAAGAGGGGAGAATATTGAGGGATACTGAATTGTACAAGGGATGCCATCAAGGTGAATTTGACTGGAGAATGTTAAAAGAATTGGGAGTGGACAAATGACACCATAAAGGTAAATAAGAGAGGAGAATATTGAGGGCTACTGAATTGTACAAGGGATGCCATCAAGGTGAATTTGACTGGAGAATGTTAATGGAATTGGGAGTGGACAAATGCCACCATAAAGGTAAATAAGACAGGAGAATATAGAGGGATACTGAATTGTACAAGGGATGCCATCAAGGTGAGTTTGACTGGAAAATTTTAATGGAATTGGGAGTGGACAAATGACACCATAAAGGTAAATAGGAGAGGATAATATTGAGGGATACTGAATTGTACAAGGGATGCCATAAATGTGAGTTTGACTGGAGAATTTTAATGGAATTGGGAGTGGACAAATGACACCATAACGGTAAATAAGAGAGGAGAATATTGAGGGATACTGAATAGTACAAGGGATGCCATCAAGGTGAGTTTGACTGGAGAATTTTAATGGAATTGGGAGTGGACAAATGACACCATAAAGGTAAATAAGAGAGGAGAATATTGAGGGATACTGAATTGCACAAGGGATGCCATCAAGGTGAATTTGACTGGAGAATGTTAATGGAATTGGGAGTGGACAAATGACACCATAAAGGTAAATAAGAGGATAATAGTGAGGGATACTGAATTGTACAAGGGATGCCATCAAGGTGAATTTGACTGGAGAATGGTAATGGAATTGGGAGTGGACAAATGACACCATAAAGGTAAATAAGAGAGGAGAATATTGAGGGCTACTGAATTGTACAAGGGATGCCATCAAGGTGAATTTGACTGGAGAATGTTAATGGAATTGGGAGTCGACAAATGACACCATAAAGGTAAATAAGACAGGAGGATATTGAGGGATATTGAAATGTACAAGGGATGCCATCAAGGTGAATTTGACTGGCGAATGGTAATGGAATTGGGAGTGGACAAATGACACCATAAAGGTAAATAAGAGAGGAGAATATCGAGGGATACTGAATTGTACAAGGGATGCCATCAAGGTGAATTTGACTGGAGAATGGTAATGGAATTGGGAGTCGACAAATGACACCATAAAGGTAAATAAGACAGGAGGATATTGAGGGATACTGAATTGTACAAGGGATGTCATCAAGGTGAATTTGACTGGAGAATGGTAATGGAATTGGGAGTCGACAAATGACACCATAAAGGTAAATAAGACAGGAGGATATTGAGGGATACTGAATTGTACAAGGGATGCCATCAAGGTGAATTTGACTGGAGAATGGTAATGGAATTGGGAGTGGACAAATGACACCATAAAGGTAAATAAGACAGGAGAATATTGAGGGATACTGAATTGTACAAGGGATGCCATCAAGGTGAATTTGACTGGAGAATGACAATGGAATTGGGAGTGGACATATTGGCACCATAAAGTTAAGTAAGACAGGAGAATATTGAGGGATACTGAATTGTACAAGGGATGCCATCAAGGTGAATTTGACTGGAGAATGTTAATGGAATTGGGAGTGGACAAATGACACCATAAAGGTAAATAAGACAGGAGAATATTGAGGGATACTGAATTGTACAAGGGATGCCATCAAGGGTAATTAGACTGGAGAATGTTAATGGAATTGGCAGTGGACATATTGTCACCATAAAGGTAAATAAGACAGGAGAATATTGAGGGATACTGAATTGTACAAGGGATGCCATCAAGGTGAATTTGACGGGAGAATGTGAATGGAATTGGGAGTGGACAAATGACACCATAAAGGTAAATAAGACAGGAGAAGATTGAGGGATACTGAATTGTACAAAGGATGCCGTCAAGGTGAATTTGACTAAAGAATGTTAATGGAATTGGGAGTGGACAAATGACACCATAAAGGTAAATAAGACAGGAGAATATTGAGGGATACTGAATTGTACAAGGGATGCCATCAAGGTGAATTTGACTGGAGAATGTTAATGGAATTGGGAGTGGAAAATGACACCATAAAGGTAAATAAGACAGGAGAATATTGAGGGATACTGAATTGTACAAGGGATGCCATCAAGGTGAATTTGACTGGAGAATGTTAATGGAATTGGGAGTGGACAAATGACACCATAAAGGTAAATAAGAGAGGAGAAATATTGAGGGATACTGAATTGCTCAAGGGATGCCATCAAGGTGAATTTGACTGGAGAATGTTAATGGAATTGGGAGTGGACAAATGACACCATAAAGGTAAATAAGAGAGGAGAATATTGAGGGATACTGAATTGTACAAGGGATGCCGTCAAGGTGAATTCGACTAAAGAATGTTAATGGAATTGGGAGTGGACAAATGCCACCATAAAGGTAAATAAGACAGGAGAATATTGAGGGATACTGAATTGTACAAGGGATGTCGTCAAAGTTAAATTTGACTGGAGAATGGTAATGGAATTGGGAGTGGACAAATGACACCATAAAGGTAAATAAGACAGGAGAATATTGAGGGATACTGAATCGTACAAGGGATGCCATCAAGGTGAATTTGACTGGAGAATGGCAATGGAATTGGGAGTGGACAAATGACACCATAAAGGTAAATAAGAGAGGAGAATATTGAGGGATACTGAATTGTACAAAGGATGCCATCAAGGTGAATTTGACTGGAGAATGGCAATGGAATTGGGAGTGGACAAATGACACCATAAAGGCAAATAAGACAGGAGAATATTGAGGGATACTGAATTGTACAAGGGATGCCATCAAGGTAAATTTGACTGGAGAATGTTAATGGAATTGGGAGTGGACAAATGACACCATAAAGGTAAATAAGACAAGAGAATATTGAGGGATACTGAATTGTATAAGGGATGCCATCAAGGTGAATTTGGCTGGAGAATGGTAATGGAATTGCGAGTGGACAAATGACACCATAAACGTCAATAAGACAGGAGAATATTGAGGGATACTGAATTGTACAAGGGATGCCATCAAGGTGAATTTGACTGGAGAATGTTAATGGAATTGGGAGTGGACAAATGACACCATAAAGGTAAATAAGACAGGAGAATATTGAGGGATGCTGAATTGTACAAGGGATGCCATGAAGATGAATTTGACTGGAGAATGTTAAGGGAATTGGGAGTGGACAAATGACACCATAAAGGTAAATAAGAGAGGAGAATATTGAGGGATACTGAAGGGATGCCATCAAGGTGAATTTGACTGGAGAATGGTAATGGAATTGGGAGTGGAAAAATGACAGCATAAAGGTAAATAAGAGAGGAGAAAATATTGAGGGATACTGAATTGTACAAGGGATGCCATCAAGGTGAATTTGACTGGAGAATGGTAATGGAATTGGGAGTGGAAAAATGACACCATAAAGGTAAATAAGAGAGGAGAAAATATTGAGGGATACTGAATTGTACAAGGGATGCCATCAAGGTGAATTTGACTGGAGAATGGTAATGGAATTGGGAGTGGACAAATGACACCATAAAGGTAAATAAGAGAGGAGAAAATATTGAGGGATACTGAATTGTACAAGGGATGCCATCAAGGTGAATTTGACTGGAGAATGATAATGGAATTGGGAGTGGACAAATGACACCATAAAGGTAAATAAGACAGGAGAATATTGAGGGATACTGAATTGTACAAGGGATGCCATCAAGGTGAATTTGACTGGAGAATGGTAATGGAATTGGGAGTGGACAAATGACACCATAAAGGTAAATAAGAGAGGAGAATATTGAGGGATACTGAATTGTACAAGGGATGCCATCAAGGTGAATTTGACTGGAGAATGGCAATGGAATTGGGGGTGGACAAATGACACCATAAAGTTAAATAAGACAGGAGAATATTGAGGGATACTGAATTGTACAAGGGATGCCATCAAGGTGAATTTGACTGGAGAATGGTAATGGAATTGGGAGTGGACAAATGACACCATAAAGGTAAATAAGACAGGAGAATATTGAGGGATACTGAATTGTACAAGGGATGCCATCAAGGTGAATTTGACTGGAGAATGGTAATGGAATTGGTAGTGGACAAATGACACCATAAAGGTAAATAAGACAGGAGAATATTGAGGGATACTGAATTGTACAAGGGATGCCATCAAGGTGAATTCGACTGGAGAATGGTAATGGAATTGGGAGTGGACAAATGACACCATAAAGGTAAATAAGACAGGAGAATATTGAGGGATACTGAATTGTACAAGGGATGACATCAAGGTGAATTTGACTGGAGAATGGTAATGGAATTGGGAGTAGACAAATGACACCATAAAGGTAAATAAGACAGGAGAATATTGAGGGATACTGAATTGTACAAGGGATGCCATCAAGGTGAATTTGACTGGAGTATGGTAATGGAATTGGGAGTGGACAAATGACACCATAAAAGTAAATAAGACAGGAGACCATTGAGGGATACTGAATTGTACAAGGGATGCCATCAAGGTGAATTTGACTGGAGAATGGCAATGGAATTGGGAGTGGACAAATGACACCATAAAGGTAAATAAGACAGGAGAATATTGAGGGATACTGAATTGTACAAGGGATGCCATCAAGGTGAATTCGACTGGAGAATGGTAATGGAATTGGGAGTGGACAAATGACACCATAAAGGTAAATAAGACAGGATAATATTGAGGGATACTGAATTGTACAAGGGATGACATCAAGGTGAATTTGACTGGAGAATGGTAATGGAATTGGGAGTGGACAAATGACACCATAAAGGTAAATAAGACAGGAGAATATTGAGGGATACTGAATTGTACAAGGGATGCCATCAAGGTGAATTTGACTGGAGAATGGCAATGGAATTGAGAGTGGACAAATAACACCATAAAGTTAAATAAGACAGGAGAATATTGAGGGATACTGAATTGTACAAGGGATGCCATCAAGGTGAATTTGACTGGAGAATGGTAATGGAATTGGGAGTGGACAAATGACACCATAAAGGTAAATAAGAGAGGAGAATATTGAGGGATACTGAATTGTACAAGGGATGCCATCAAGGTGAATTTGACTGGAGAATGGTAATGGAATTGGGAGTGGACAAATGACACCATAAAGGTAAATAAGACAGGAGAATATTGAGGGATACTGAATTGTACAAGGGATGCCATCAAGGTGAATTTGACTGGAGAATGTTAATGGAATTGGGAGTGGACAAATGACACCATAAAGGTAAATAAGAGAGGAGAAAATATTGAGGGATACTGAATTGTACAAGGGATGCCATCAAGGTGAATTTGACTGGAGAATGTTAATGGAATTGGGAGTGGACAAATGACACCATAAAGGTAAATAAGACAGGAGAATATTGAGGGATACTGAATTGTACAAGGGATGCCATCAAGGTGAATTTGACTGGAGAATGTTAATGGAATTGGGAGTGGACAAATGACACCATAAAGGTAAATAAGAGAGGAGAAAATATTGAGGGATACTGAATTGTACAAGGGATGCCATCAAGGTGAATTTGACTGGAGAATGTTAATGGAATTGGGAGTGGACAAATGACACCATAAAGGTAAATAAGACAGGAGAATATTGAGGGATACTGAATTGTACAAGGGATGCCATCAAGGTGAATTCGACTGGAGAATGTTAATGGAATTGGGAGTGGACAAATGACACCATAAAGGTAAATAAGAGAGGAGAAAATATTGAGGGATACTGAATTGTACAAGGGATGCCATCAAGGTGAATTTGACTGGAGAATGTTAATGGAATTCGGAGTGGACAAATGACACCATAAAGGTAAATAAGAGAGGAGAAAATATTGAGGGATACTGAATTGTACAAGGGATGCCATCAAGGTGAATTTGACTGGAGAATGGTAATGGAATTGGGAGTGGACAAATGACACCATAAAGGTAAATAAGAGAGGAGAAAATACTGAGGGATACTGAATTGTACAAGGGATGCCATCAAGGTGAATTTGACTGGAGAATGGTAATGGAATTGGGAGTGGACAAATGACACCATAAAGGTAAATAAGACAGGAGAATATTGAGGGATACTGAATTGTACAAGGGATGCCATCAAGGTGAATTCGACTGGAGAATGTTAATGGAATTGGGAGTGGACAAATGACAGCATAAAGGTAAATAAGAGAGGAGAAAATATTGAGGGATACTGAATTGTACAAGGGATGCCATCAAGGTGAATTTGACTGGAGAATGGTAATGGAATTGGGAGTGGACAAATGACACCATAAAGGTAAATAAGAGAGGAGAAAATATTGAGGGATACTGAATTGTACAAGGGATGCCATCAAGGTGAATTTGACTGGAGAATGGTAATGGAATTGGGAGTGGACAAATGACACCATAAAGGTAAATAAGAGAGGAGAAAATATTGAGGGATACTGAATTGTACAAGGGATGCCATCAAGGTGAATTTGACTGGAGAATGATAATGGAATTGGGAGTGGACAAATGACACCATAAAGGTAAATAAGAGAGGAGAATATTGAGGGATACTGAATTGTACAAGGGATGCCATCAAGGTGAATTTGACTGGAGAATGGTAATGGAATTGGTGGTGGACAAATGACACCATAAAGGTAAATAAGACAGGAGAATATTGAGGGATACTGAATTGTACAAGGGATGCCATCAAGGTGAATTCGACTGGAGAATGGTAATGGAATTGGGAGTGGACAAATGACACCATAAAGGTAAATAAGACAGGAGAATATTGAGAGATACTGAATTGTACAAGGGATGCCATCAAGGTGAATTTGACTGGAGAATGATAATGGAATTGGGAGTAGACAAATGACACCATAAAGGTAAATAAGACAGGAGAATATTGAGGGATACTGAATTGTACAAGGGATGCCATCAAGGTGAATTTGGCTGGAGAATGTTAATGGAATTGGGAGTGGACAAATGACACCATAAAGGTAAATAAGAGGAGAATATTGAGGGATACTGAATTGTACAAGGGATGCCATCAAGGTGAATTTGACTGGAGAATGGTAATGGAATTGGGAGTGGACAAATGACACCATAAAAGTAAATAAGACAGGAGAACATTGAGGGATACTGAATTGTACAAGGGATGCCATCAAGGTGAATTTGACTGGAGAATGGCAATGGAATTGGGAGTGGACAAATGACACCATAAAGGTAAATAAGACAGGAGAATATTGAGGGATACTGAATTGTACAAGGGATGCCATCAAGGTGAATTCGACTGGAGTATGGTAATGGAATTGGGAGTGGACAAATGACACCATAAAGGTAAATAAGAGAGGAGAACATTGAGGGATACTGAATTGTACAAGGGATGCCATCAAGGTGAATTTGACTGGAGAATGGCAATGGAATTGTGAGTAGACAAATGACACCATAAAGGTAAATAAGACAGGAGAATATTGAGGGATACTGAATTGTACAAGGGATGCCATCAAGGTGAATTTCACTGGAGTATGGTAATGGAATTGGGAGTGGACAAATGACACCATGAAAGTAAATAAGACAGGAGAACATTGAGGGATACTGAATTGTACAAGGGATGCCATCAAGGTGAATTTGACTGGAGAATGGCAATGGAATTGGGAGTGGACAAATGACACCATAAAGGTAAATAAGACAGGAGAATATTGAGGGATACTGAATTGTACAAGGGATGCCATCAAGGTGAATTTGACTGGAGTATGGTAATGGAATTGGGAGTGGACAAATGACACCATAAAGGTAAATAAGACAGGAGAATATTGAGGGATACTGAATTGTACAAGGGATGCCATCAAGGTGAATTTGACTGGAGAATGGTAATGGAATTGGGAGTGGAGAAATGACACCATAAAGGTAAATAAGAGAGGAGAATATTGAGGGATACTGAATTGTACAAGGGATGCCATCAAGGTGAATTTGACTGGAGAATGGTGATGGAATTGGGAGTCGACAAATGACACCATAAAGGTAAATAAGAGAGGAGAATATTCAGGGATACTGAACTGTACAAGCGATGCCATCAAGGTGAATTTGACTGGAGAATGTTAATGGAATTGGGAGTGGACAAATAACACCATAAAGGTAAATAAGACAGGAGAATATTGAAAGATACTGAATTGTACAAGGGATGCCATCAAGGTGAATTTGACTGGAGAATGTTAATGTAATTGGGAGTGGACAAATAACACCATAAAGGTAAATAAGGGAGGAGAATATTGAGGGATATTGAATGGTACAAGGGATGCCATCAAGGTGAATTTGACTGGAGAATGTTAATGGAATTGGGAGTGGACAAATGACACCATAAATGTAAATAAGACAGGAGAATATTGAGGGATACTGAATGGTACAAGGGATGCCATCAAGGTGAATTTGACTGGAGAATGGTAATGGAATTGGGAGTGGACAAATGACACCATAAAGGTAAATAAGACAAGAGAATATTGAGGGATACTGAATTGTACAAGGGATGCCATCAAGGTGAATTTGACTGGAGAATGTTAATGGAATTGGGAGTGGACAAATAACACCATAAAGGTAAATAAGACAGGAGAATATTGAGGGATACTGAATTGTACAAGGGATGCCATCAAGGTGAATTTGACTGGAGAATGTTAATGGAATTGGGAGTGGACAAATGACACCATAAAGGTAAATAACACAGGAGAATATTGAGGGATACTGAATTGCACAAGGGATGCCATCAAGGTGAATTTGACTGGAGAATGTTAATGGAATTGGGAGTGGACAAATAACACCATAAAGGTAAATAAGGGAGGAGAATATTGAGGGATACTGAATTGTACAAGGGATGCCGTCAAGGTGAATTTGACTAAAGAATGTTAATGGAATTGGGAGTGGACAAATGACACCATAAAGGTAAATAAGACAGGAGAATATTGAGGGATACTGAATTGTACAAGGGATGCCATCAAGGTGAATTTGACTGGAGAATGTTAATGGAATTGGGAGTGGAAAATGACACCATACAGGTAAATAAGACAGGAGAATATTGAGGGATACTGAATTGTACAAGGGATGCCATCAAGGTGAATTTGACTGGAGAATGGTAATGGAATTGGGAGTGGACAAATGACACCATAAAGGTAAATAAGAGAGGAGAAAATATTGAGGGATACTGAATTGTACAAGGGATGCCATCAAGGTGAATTTGACTGGAGAATGGTAATGGAATTGGGAGTGGACAAATGACACCATAAAGGTAAATAAGAGAGGAGAAAATATTGAGGGATACTGAATTGTACAAGGGATGCCATCAAGGTGAATTTGACTGGAGAATGATAATGGAATTGGGAGTGGACAAATGACACCATAAAGGTAAATAAGAGAGGAGAATATTGAGGGATACTGAATTGTACAAGGGATGCCATCAAGGTGAATTTGACTGGAGAATGGTAATGGAATTGGTAGTGGACAAATGACACCATAAAGGTAAATAAGACAGGAGAATATTGAGGGATACTGAATTGTACAAGGGATGCCATCAAGGTGAATTCGACTGGAGAATGGTAATGGAATTGGGAGTGGACAAATAACACCATAAAGGTAAATAAGACAGGAGAATATTGAGGGATACTGAATTGTACAAGGGATGCCATCAAGGTGAATTTGACTGGAGAATGGTAATGGAATTGGGAGTAGACAAATGACACCATAAAGGTAAATAAGACAGGAGAATATTGAGGGATACTGAATTGTACAAGGGATGCCATCAAGGTGAATTTGGCTGGAGAATGTTAATGGAATTGGGAGTGGACAAATGACACCATAAAGGTAAATAAGAGGAGAATATTGAGGGATACTGAATTGTACAAGGGATGCCATCAAGGTGAATTTGACTGGAGAATGGTAATGGAATTGGGAGTGGACAAATGACACCATAAAAGTAAATAAGACAGGAGAACATTGAGGGATACTGAATTGTACAAGGGATGCCATCAAGGTGAATTTGACTGGAGAATGGCAATGGAATTGGGAGTGGACAAATGACACCATAAAGGTAAATAAGACAGGAGAATATTGAGGGATACTGAATTGTACAAGGGATGCCATCAAGGTGAATTCGACTGGAGTATGGTAATGGAATTGGGAGTGGACAAATGACACCATAAAAGTAAATAAGACAGGAGAACATTGAGGGATACTGAATTGTACAAGGGATGCCATCAAGGTGAATTTGACTGGAGAATGGCAATGGAATTGGGAGTAGACAAATGACACCATAAAGGTAAATAAGACAGGAGAATATTGAGTGATACTGAATTGTACAAGGGATGCCATCAAGGTGAATTTCACTGGAGTATGGTAATGGAATTGGGAGTGGACAAATGACACCATAAAAGTAAATAAGACAGGAGAACATTGAGGGATACTGAATTGTACAAGGGATGCCATCAAGGTGAATTTGACTGGAGAATGGCAATGGAATTGGGAGTGGACAAATGACACCATAAAGGTAAATAAGACAGGAGAATATTGAGGGATACTGAATTGTACAAGGGATGCCATCAAGGTGAATTCGACTGAGCATGGTAATGGAATTGGGAGTGGACAATTCAACATAAAGGTAAATACAGAGACAGAGAGCACAGGAGAATGAATTGTGGCCAAGGGATGCCATCAAGGTGAATTTGACTGGAGAATGGTATGGAATTGGGAGTGAGCAGAAATGACACCATAAAGGTAAATAAGAGAATATTGAGGGATAATTAATTGCACATGGGATGAACAAGGTGAATTTGACTGGAGAATGGTGATGGAATTGGGAGTCGACAAATGACACCATAAAGGTAAATAAGAGAGGAGAATATTGAGGGATACTGAACTGTACAAACTATGCCATCAAGGTGAATTTGACTGAGAATGTTAATGGAATTGGGAGTAGATGCAATGACACCTCAAAGGCAATAAGACAGACATTATTGAAAGATACTGAATTGTACAAGGATGCCAAACAAGGCACTGACTGGAGAATGTTAATGTAATTGGGAGTGGACAAATAACACCATAAAGGTAAATAAGGGAGGAGAATATTTAGGGATATTGAATGGCAAGGATGCCATCAAGGTGAATCGACTGAGAATGTTAATGGAATTGGGAGTGGACAAATGACACCATAAAGGTAAGACAGGAGAATATTGAGGGATACTGAATGAAGGTTGCCATGGAGCATCAAGGTGAATTCTGACTGGAGAATGGTAATGAATTGGAGGATAAATGACACCATAAAGGTAAATAAGACAAGAGAATATTGAGGATACTGAATTGTACAAGGGATGCCATCAAGGTGAATTTGACTGGAGAATGTTAATGGAATTAGTGGACAAATAACACCATAAAGGTAAATAAGACAGGAGAATATTGAGGATACTGAGAATTGTACAAGGGATGCCAATTAAGGTGAATTTGACTGGAATGTTAAATGAATTTATGGGACAAATGACACCATAAAGGTACAACACAGGAGAATATTGAGGGATACTGAATGGGCAAGGGATGCCATCAAGGTGAATTTCACTGGAGAATGTTAATGGAATTGAGTGAACAGCCATACAAAATAAGGAGGAGAATATTGAGGGATACTGAATTGTACAAGGGATGCCGCTGGAGGTGAATTTGACTAAAGAATGTTAATGGAATTGGGAGTGGACAAACGACACCATAAAGGTAAATAAGACAGGAGAACATTGAGGGATACTGAATATACAAGGGATACATCAAGGCAATTTGACTTGGAGAATACTGAACAGTGGAAAATGACACCATATGGTAAGACAGGAGAATATTGAGGGACACTTTAATTTATGGATGCCATCAAGGTGAATTTGACTGGAGAATGGTAATGGAATTGTAGATAATAATGACATCATATAAAGGTAAATAAGACAGAGAAATATTGAGATACTGAATTGCTCAAGGGATGCCATCAAGGTGAATTTGACTGAATGTTAATGGAATTGGAGTGACAAATGACACCTTAAAGGTAAATAAGACAGGAGAATATTGAGGATACTGAATTGTACAAGGGAGGTCATTAAGGTGAATTCACTAAAGAATGTTAATGGAATTGGGAGGGACAACGACACCATAAAGGTAAATACAGGAATATTGAGAATAACTACAAGGATGCATGTCAAGGTGAATTTGACTGGAGAATGTTAATGAATTGGGAGGACAAATGACACCATAAAAGGTAAATAAGACAGGAGAATATTGAGGGATACTGAATTGTACAAGGGATGCCATCAAGGTGAATTTGATTGGAGAATGGCAATGGAATTGGGAGGACAATGACACCATAAAGGTAAATAAGAGAGGAGAATATTGAGGATACTGAATTGTAATAAAGGATGCCATCAAGGTGAATTGATCGAGAATGGCACGAATTACAGTGACAAATGACACCATAAAGGCAAATAAGACAGGAGAATATTGAGGGATACTGAATTGTACAAGGGATGCCATCATGGTAAATTTTAACTGGAGAATGTTAATGGAATTGGAGGACAAATGACACCATGAAGGTAACAACAGGAGAATATTGAGGGATACTGAATTGTATAAGTGATGCTATATCAAGGTGAATTTGATCAGAATGGTAATGGAATTGCGAGTGGACAAATGACACCATAAACGTCAATAAGACAGGAGAATATTGAGGGATACTGAATTGTACAAGGGATGCCATCAAGGTGAATTTGACTGGAGAATGTTAATGGAATTGGGAGTGGACAAATGACACCATAAAGGTAAATAAGACAGGAGAATATTGAGGGATGCTGAATTGTACAAGGGATGCCATGAAGATGAATTTGACTGGAGAATGTTAAGGGAATTGGGAGTGGACAAATGACACCATAAAGGTAAATAAGAGAGGAGAATATTGAGGGATACTGAAGGGATGCCATCAAGGTGAATTTGACTGGAGAATGGTAATGGAATTGGGAGTGGACAAATGACACCATAAAGGTAAATAAGAGAGGAGAATATTGAGGGATACTGAATTGTACAAAGGATGCCATCAAGGTGAATTTGACTGGAGAATGGTAATGGAATTGGGAGTGGACAAATGACACCATAAAGGTAAATAAGAGAGGAGAATATTGAGGGATACTGAATTGTACAAGGGATGCCATCAAGGTGAATTTGACTGGAGAATGGTAATGGAATTGGGAGTGGACAAATGACACCATAAAGGTAAATAAGAGAGGAGAATATTGAGGGATACTGAATTGTACAAGCGATGCCATCAAGGTGAATTTGACTGGAGAATGTTAATGGAATTGGGAGTGGACAAATGACACCATAAAGGTAAATAAGACAGGAGAATATTGAAAGATACTGAATTGTACAAGGGATGCCATCAAGGTGAATTTGACTGGCGAATGGTAATGGAATTGGGAGTGGACAAATGACACCATAAAGGTAAATAAGACAGGAGAATATTGAGGGATACTGAATTGTACAAGGGATGCCATCAAGGTGAATTTGACTGGAGAATGTTAATGTAATTGGGAGTGGACAAATAACACCATAAAGGTAAATAAGGGAGGAGAATATTGAGGGATATTGAATGGTACAAGGGATGCCATCAAGGTGAATTTGACTGGAGAATGGTAATGGAGTTGGGAGTGGACAAATGACACCATAAAGGTAAATAAGACAAGAGAATATTGAGGGATACTGAATTGTACAAGAGATGCCATCAAGGTGAATTTGACTGGAGAATGTTAATGGAATTGGGAGTGGACAAATGACACCATAAAGGTAAATAAGACAGGAGAATATTGAGGGATACTGAATTGTACAAGGGATGCCATCAAGGTGAATTTGACTGGAGAATGTTAATGGAATTGGGAGTGGACAAATGACACCATAAAGGTAAATAACACAGGAGAATATTGAGGGATACTGAATTGCACAAGGGATGCCGTCAAGGTGAATTTGACTGGAGAATGTTAATGGAATTGGGAGTGGACAAATAACACCATAAAGGTAAATAAGGGAGGAGAATATTGAGGGATACTGAATTGTACAAGGGATGCCGTCAAGGTGAATTTGACTAAAGAATGTTAATGGAATTGGGAGTGGACAAATGACACCATACAGGTAAATAAGACAGGAGAATATTGTGGGATACTGAATTGTACAAGGGATGCCATCAAGGTGAATTTGACTGGAGAATGTTAATGGAATTGGGAGTGGAAAATGACACCATAAAGGTAAATAAGACAGGAGAATATTGAGGGATACTGAATTGTACAAAGGATGCCATCAAGGTGAATTTGACTGGAGAATGGTAATGGAATTGGGAGTGGACAAATGACACCATAAAGGTAAATAAGAGAGGACAATGTTGTGGGATACTGAATTGTACAAGGGATGCCATCAAGGTGAATTTGACTGGAGAATGGTAATGGAATTGGGAGTGGACAAATGACACCATAAAGGTAAATAAGACAGGAGAATATTGAGGGATACTGAATTGTACAAGGGATGCCGACAAGGTGAATTTGACTAAAGAATGTTAATGGAATTGGGAGTGGACAAATGACACCATAAACGTAAATGAGACAGGAGAATATTGAGGGATACTGAATTGCACAAGGGATGCCATCAAGGTGAATTTGACTGGAGAATGTTAATGGAATTGGGAGTGGACAAATGACACCATAAAGGCAAATAAGACAGGAGAATATTGAGGGATACTGAATTGTACAAGGGATGCCATCAAGGTGAATTTGACTGGAGAATGGCAATGGAATTGGGAGTGGACAAATGACACCATAAAGGCAAATAAGACAGGAGAATATTGAGGGATACTGAATTGTACAAGGGATGCCATCAAGGTGAATTTGACTGGAGAATGTTAATGGAATTGGGAGTGGACAAATAACACCATAAAGGTAAATAAGACAAGAGAATATTGAGGGATACTGAATTGTATAAGGGATGCCATCAAGGTGAATTTGACTGGAGAATGGTAATGGAATTGCGAGTGGACAAATGACACCATAAACGTCAATAAGACAGGAGAATATTGAGGGATACTGAATTGTACAAGGGATGCCATCAAGGTGAATTTGACTGGAGAATGGTAATGGAATTGCGAGTGGACAAATGACACCATAAAGGTAAATAAGAGAGGAGAATATTGAGGGATACTGAATTGTACAAGGGATGCCATCAAGGTGAATTTGACTGGAGAATGGTAATGGAATTGGGAGTGGACAAATGACACCATAAAGGTAAATAAGAGAGGAGAATATTGTGGGATACTGAATTGTACAAGGGATGCCATCAAGGTGAATTTGACTGGAGAATGGTAATGGAATTGGGAGTGGACAAATGACACCATAAAGGTAAATAAGAGAGGAGAATATTGAGGGACACTGAATTGTACAAGGGATGCCATCAAGGTGAATTTGACTGGAGAATGGCAATGGAATTGGGAGTGGACAAATGACACCATAAAGTTAAATAAGACAGGAGAATATTGAGAGATACTGAATTGTACAAAGGATGCCATCAAGGTGAATTTGACTGGAGAATGGTAATGGAATTGGGAGTGGACAAATGACACCATAAAGGTAAATAAGAGAGGACAATGTTGTGGGATACTGAATTGTACAAGGGATGCCATCAAGGTGAATTTGACTGGAGAATGGTAATGGAATTGGGAGTGGACAAATGACACCATAAAGGTAAATAAGACAGGAGAATATTGAGGGATACTGAATTGTACAAGGGATGCCATCAAGGTGAATTTGACTGGAGAATGGTAATGGAATTGGGAGTGGACAAATGACACCATAAAGGTAAATAACACAGGAGAATATTGAGGGATACTGAATTGTACAAGGGATGCCATCAAGGTGAATTTGACTGGAGAATGGTAATGGAATTGGGAGTGGACAAATGACACCATAAAGGCAAATAACACAGGAGAATATTGAGGGATACTGAATTGTACAAGAGATGCCATCAAGGTGAATTTGACTGGAGAATGGTAATGGAATTGCGAGTGGACAAATGACACCATAAACGTAAATAAGACAGGAGAATATTGAGGGATACTGAATTGTACAAGGGATGCCATCAAGGTGAATTTGACTGGAGAATGGTAATGGAATTGGGAGTGGACAAATGACACCATAAAGGTAAATAAGACAGGAGAATATTGAGGGATACTGAATTGTACAAGGGATGCCATCAAGGTGAATTCGACTGGAGAATGGTAATGGAATTGGGAGTGGACAAATGACACCATAAAGGTAAATAAGACAGGAGTATATTGAGGGATACTGAATTGTACAAGGGATGCCATCAAGGTGAATTTGACTGGAGAATGGTAATGGAATTGGGAGTGGACAAATGACACCATAAAGGTAAATAAGAGAGGAGAAAATATTGAGGGATACTGAATTGTACAAGGGATGCCATCAAGGTGAATTTGACTGGAGAATGTTAATGGAATTGGAAGTGGACAAATGACACCATAAAAGTAAATAAGACAGGAGAATATTGAGGGATACTGAATTGTACAAGGGATGCTATCAAGGTGAATTTGACTGGAGAATGGTAATGGAATTGCGAGTGGACTAATGACACCATAAAGGTAAATAAGACAGGAGAATATTGAGGGATACTGAATTGTACAAGGGATGCCATCAAGGTGAATTCGACTGGAGCATGGTAATGGAATTGGGAGTAGACAAATGACACCATAAAGGTAAATAAGACAGGAGAATATTGAGGGATACTGAATTGTACAAGGGATGCCATCAAGGTGAATTTGACTGGAGAATGGCAATGGAATTGGGAGTGGACAAATGACACCATAAAGGCAAATAAGACAGGAGAATATTGAGGGATACTGAATTGTACAAGGGATGCCATCAAGGTGAATTTGACTGGAGAATGTTAATGGAATTGGGAGTGGACAAATGACACCATAAAGGTACATAAGACAAGAGAATATTGAGGGATACTGAATTGTATAAGGGATGCCATCAACGTGAATTTGACTGGAGAATGGTAATGGAATTGCGAGTGGACAAATGACACCATAAATGTAAATAAGACAGGAGAATATTGAGGGATACTGAATTGTACAAGGGATGCCATCAAGGTGAATTTGACTGGAGAATGTTCATGGAATTGCGAGTGGACATATTGGCACCATAAAGGTAAATAAGACAGGAGAATATTGAGGGATACTGAATTGTACAAGGGATGCCATCAAGGTGAATTTGACTGGAGAATGGTAATGGAATTGGGAGTGGACAAATGACACCATAAAGGTAAATAAGAGAGGAGAATATTGAGGGATACTGAATTGTACAAGGGATGCCATCAAGGTGAATTTGACTGGAGAATGTTAATGGAATTGGGAGTGGACATATTGGCACCATAAAGGTAAATAAGAGAGGAGAATATTGAGGGATACTGAATGGTACAAGGGATGCCATCAAGGTGAATTTGACTGGAGAATGGTAATGGAATTGGGAGTGGACAAATGACACCATAAAGGTAAATACGAGAGGAGAATATTGTGGGATACTGAATTGTACAAGGGATGCCATCAAGGTGAATTTGACTGGAGAATGTAATGGAATTGGGAGTGGACAAATGACACCATAAAGGTAAAAGAGACAGGAGAATATTGAGGGATACTGAATTGTACAAGGGATGCCATCAAGGTGAATTTGACTGGAGAATGGTAATGGAATTGGGAGTGGACAAATGACACCATAAAGGTAAATAAGAGAGGAGAATATTGAGGGATACTGAATTGTACAAGGGATGCCATCAAGGTGAATTTGACTGGAGAATGGTAATGGAATTGGGAGTGGACAAATGACACCATAAAGGTAAATAACACAGGAGAATATTGAGGGATACTGAATTGTACAAGGGATGCCATCAAGGTGAATTTGACTGGAGAATGGTAATGGAATTGCGAGTGGACAAATGACACCATAAAGGTAAATAAGACAGGAGAATATTGAGGGATACTGAATTGTACAAGGGATGCCATCAAGGTGAATTTGACTGGAGACTGGTAATGGAATTGGGAGTGGACAAATGACACCATAAAGGTAAATAAGACAGGAGAATATTGAGGGATACTGAATTGTACAAGGGATGCCATCAAGGTGAATTTGACTGGAGAATGGTAATGGAATTGGGAGTGGACAAATGACACCATAAAGGTAAATAAGACAGGAGAATATTGAGGGATACTGAATTGTACAAGGGATGCCATCAAGGTGAATTTGACTGGAGAATGGTAATGGAATTGGGAGTGGACAAATGACACCATAAAGGTAAATAAGAGAGGAGAAAATATTGAGGGATACTGAATTGTACAAGG
The DNA here is from genome assembly GCA_037127315.1 of Ascarosepion bandense. Taxonomy (NCBI): domain Eukaryota; kingdom Metazoa; phylum Mollusca; class Cephalopoda; order Sepiida; family Sepiidae; genus Ascarosepion; species Ascarosepion bandense. The sequence goes on from JBBBDQ010029944.1 coordinate 154,277, forward strand.
GATGCCATCAAGGTGAATTTGACTGCAGAATGTTAATGGAATTGGAAGTGGACAAATGACACCATAAAGGTAAATAAGAGAGGAGAATATTGAGGGATACTGAATTGTACAAGGGATGCCATCAAGTTGAATTTGAATGGAGAATGGTAATGGAATTGCGAGTGGACTAATGACACCATAAAGGTAAATAAGACAGGAGAATATTGAGGGATACTGAATTGTACAAGGGATGCCATCAAGGTGAATTCTACTGGAGCATGTTAATGGAATTGGGAGTAGACAAATGACACCATAAATGTAAATAAGACAGGAGAATATTGAGGGATACTGAATTGTACAAGGGATGCCATCAAGGTGAATTTGACTGGAGAATGTTAATGTAATTGGGAGTGGACAAATAACACCACAAAGGTAAATAAGACAGGAGAATATTGAGGGATACTGAATTGTACAAGGGATGCCATCAAGGTTAATTTGACTGGAGAATGTTAATGGAATTGGGAGTGGACAAATGACACCATAAAGGTAAATAAGAGAGGAGAATATTGAGGGATACTGAATTGTACAAGGGATGCCATCAAGGTGAATTTGACTGGAGAATGGTAATGGAATTGGGAGCGGAGAAATGACACCATAAAGTTAAATAAGAGAGGAGAATATTGAGGGATACTGAATTGTACAAGGGATGCCATCAAGGTGAATTTGACTGGAGAATGGTAATGGAATTGGGAGTGGACAAATGACACCATAAAGGTAAATAACACAGGAGAATATTGAGGGATACTGACTTGTACAAGGAATGCCATCAAGGTTAATTTGACTGGAGAATGTTAATGGAATTGGGAGTGGACAAATGACACCATAAAGGTAAATAAGAGAGGAGAATATTGAGGGATACTGAATTGTACAAGGGATGCCATCAAGGTGAATTTGACTGGAGAATGGTAATGGAATTGGGAGCGGAGAAATGACACCATAAAGTTAAATAAGAGAGGAGAATATTGAGGGATACTGAATTGTACAAGGGATGCCATCAAGGTGAATTTGACTGGAGAATGGTAATGGAATTGGGAGTGGACAAATGACACCATAAAGGTAAATAAGACAGGAGAATATTGAGGGATACTGAATTGTACAAGGGATGCCATCAAGGTGAATTCGACTGGAGAATGGTAATGGAATTGGGAGCGGAGAAATGACACCATAAAGTTAAATAAGAGAGGAGAATATTGAGGGATACTGAATTGTACAAGGGATGCCATCAAGGTGAATTTGACTGGAGAATGTTAATGGAATTGGGAGTGGACAAATGACACCATAAAGGTAAATAAGAGAGGATAATAGTGAGGGAGACTGACTTGTACAAGGAATGCCATCAAGGTGAATTTGACTGGAGAATGTTAATGGAATTGGGAGTGGACATATTGGCACCATAAAGTTATATAAGACAGGAGAATATTGAGGGATAATGAATTGTACAAGGGATATCAAGGTGAATTCGACTGGAGAATGGTAATGGAATTGGGAGTGGACAAATGACACCATAAAGTTAAATAAGAAGGAGAATATTGAGGGATACTGAATTGTACAAGGGATGCCATCCAGGTGGGTGTGACTGGAGAATGGTAATGGAATTGGGAGTGGACAAATGACACCATAAAGGTAAATAAGACAGGAGAAGATATTATGAGGGATATGAATTGTACAAAGGGGATGCCATCAGGTGATTGGACGGAGAATGGTAATGGAATTGGGAGCGGAGAAATGACACCATAAAGTTAAATAAGAGAGGAGAATATTGAGGGATACTGAATTGTACAAGGGATGCCATCAAGGTGAATTTGACTGGAGAATGTTAATGGAATTGGGAGTGGACAAAGCTGACTGCCATAAAGGTAAATAAGAGAGGAGAAAATATTGAGATGCACAGATTGTACAGGGTTCAATGGAGGTGGTTGACTGGAGAATGTTAATGGAATTGGGAGTGGACAAATGACACCATAAAGGTAAATATAGACAGGAGAATATTGAGGGATACTGAATTGTATAGGGGATGCCATCTGGGTGAATTCGACTGGAGAATGTTAATGGAATTGAGGTGGACAAATGACACCATAAAGGTAAATAAGAGAGGAGAAAATATTGAGGGATACTGAATTGTACAAAGGATGCCATCTTAAGATTTGATTTGACTGGAGAATGTTAATGGAAGTGGGAGTGGACAAATGACACCATAAAGGTAAATAAGAGGAGAAAATATTGAGGGATACTGAATTGTACAAGGGATGCCATCAAGGTGAATTTGACTGGAGAATGGTAATGGAATTGGGAGTGGACGAATGACACCATAAAAGGTAAATAAGAGGAAAATATTGAGGGATACTGAATTGTACAAGGGATGCCATCAAGGTGAAATTTGACATTCAGGCTGGTAATGGAATTGGGAGTGGACAAATGACACCATAAAGGTAAATAAGACAGGAGAATATTGAGGGATACTGAATTGTACAAGGGATGCCATCAAGGTGAATTCGACTGGAGAATGTTAATGGAATTGGGAGTGGACAAATGACAGCATAAAGGTAAATAAGAGAGGAGAAAATATTGAGATACTGAATTGTACAGGATGCCATCAAAAAGGTGATTTTGACCAAATGGTAATGGATGGGAGTGGACAAATGACACCATAAAGGTAAATAAGAGAGAGGAGAAAATATTGAGGATACTGAATTGTACAAGGGATGCCATCAAGGTGAATTTGACTGGAGAATGGTAATGGAATTGGGAGTGGACAAATGACACCATAAAGATTAAATAGAGGAAAGTATTGGAGGATGCTGGAATTGCTAGGGATGCCATCAGGGTGGTTGACTGGAGAATGATAATGGAATTGGAGTGGACAAATGACACCATAAAGGAAAATAAGACAGGAGAATATTGAGGGATACTGAATTGTACAAGGGATGCCATCAAGGTGAATTTGACTGGAGAATGGTAATGGAATTGGGAGTGGACAAATGACACCATAAAGGTAAATAAGAGAGGAGAATATTGAGGGATACTGAATTGTACAAGGGATGCCATCAAGGTGAATTTGACTGGAGAATGGCAATGGAATTGGGGGTGGACAAATGACACCATAAAGTTAAATAAGACAGGAGAATATTGAGGGATACTGAATTGTATAAGGGATGCCATCAAGGTGAATTTGACTGGAGAATGGTAATGGAATTGGGAGTGGACAAATGACACCATAAAGGTAAATAAGACAGGAGAATATTGAGGGATACTGAATTGTACAAGGGATGCCATCAAGGTGAATTTGACTGGAGAATGGTAATGGAATTGCGAGTGGACAAATGACACCATAAAGGTAAGTAAGACAGGAGAATATTGAGGGATACTGAATTGTACAAGGGAAGCCATCAAGGTGAATTCGACTGGAGAATGGTAATGGAATTGGGAGTGGACAAATGACACCATAAAGGTAAATAAGACAGGAGAATATTGAGGGATACTGAATTGTACAAGGGATGCCATCAAGGTGAATTTGACTGGAGAATGGTAATGGAATTGGGAGTAGACAAATGACACCATAAAGGTAAATAAGACAGGAGAATATTGAGGGATACTGAATTGTACAAGGGATGCCATCAAGGTGAATTTGGCTGGAGAATGTTAATGGAATTGGGAGTGGACAAATGACACCATAAAGGTAAATAAGAGGAGAATATTGAGGGATACTGAATTGTAGAAGGGATGCCATCGAGGTGAATTTGACTGGAGAATGGTAATGGAATTGGGAGTGGACAAATGACACCATAAAAGTAAATAAGACAGGAGAACATTGAGGGATACTGAATTGTACAAGGGATGCCATCAAGGTGAATTTGACTGGAGAATGGCAATGGAATTGGGAGTGGACAAATGACACCATAAAGTTAAATAAGACAGGAGAATATTGAGGGATACTGAATTGTACAAGGGATGCCATCAAGGTGAATTTGACTGGAGTATGGTAATGGAATTGGGAGTGGACAAATGACACCATAAAATTAAATAAGACAGGAGAACATTGAGGGATGCTGAATTGTACAAGGATGCCATCAAGGTGAATTTGACTGGAGAATGGTAATGGAATTGGGAGTGGACAAATGACACCATAAAGGTAAATAAGAGAGGAGAATATTGAGGGATACTGAATTGTACAAAGGATGCCATCCAAGTGGTTGGTGCTGGAGAGGGAGAATGGTAATGGAATTGGGGTATGGACAAATAACCACCATAAAGGTAAATAAGACAGGAGAATATTGAGGGATACTGAATTGTACAAGGGATGCCATCAAGGTGAATTTGACTGGAGAAATGTTAATGGAATTGGGAGTGGACAAATGACACCATAAAGGTAAACTAAGAGAGGAGAAAAATGATGAGATACACTAGATTGTACAAGGATGCCATCAAGGTGAATTTGACTGGAGAATGTTAATGGAATTGGGAGTGGACAATGTTGTAAAGGTAAATAAGACAGGAGAATATTGAGGGATACTGAATTGTACAAGGGATGCCATCAAGGTGAATTCAACTGGAGAATGTTAATGGAGATTGGGAGTGGACAAATGACACACGTAAGGTAATGAATATGGAGAAATATTGAGGGATATGAATTGTACAAAGGGATACCCATCAGGTGAATTTGACTGGAGGAGAATGGTAATGGAATTGGGAGTGGACAAATGACACCATAAAAGGTAAATAAGACAGGAGAATATTGAGGGATACTGAATTGTACAAGGGATTCCATCAAGGTGAATTTGACTGGAGAATGGTAATGGAATTGGGAGTGGACAAATGACACCATAAAGGCAAATAACACAGGAGAATATTATGAGGGATACTGAATTGTGCAAAGGGGATGCCATCAAAGGTGAATTTGACTGGAGAATGGTAATGCTGGAATTGCGAGTGGATAAGTGACACCATAAACGTAAATAAGACAGGAGAATATTGAGGGATACTGAATTGTACAAGAGGATGCCATTAAAGGTGAATTCAACTGGAGAATGTTAATGGAATTGGGAGTGGACAAATGACACCATAAAGGTAAATAAGACAGGAGAATATTGAGGGATACTGAATTGTACAAGGGATGCCATCAGGTGAATTTGACTGGAGGAGAATGGTAATGGAATTGGGAGTGGACAAATGACACCATAAGGTAAATAACACAGGAGAATATTGAGGGATACTGAATTGTGCAAGGGATGCCATCAAGGTGAATTTGACTGGAGAATGGTAATGGAATTGGGAGTGGACAAATGACACCATAAAGGCAAATAACACAGGAGAATATTGAGGGATACTGAATTGTACAAGGGATGCCATCGAGGTGGAATTGAAGCTGGAGAATGGTAATGGAGATGCAGTGGATAAAATGACACCATAAACGTAAATAAGACAGGAGAATATTGAGGGATACTGAATTGTACAAGGGATGCCATCAAGGTGAATTTGACTGGAGAATGGTAATGGAATTGGGAGTGGACAAATGACACCATAAAGGTGACAGACAAGATGTTGGGGATGCTGAGTTATTGAGGCCAAGATTAAGCTGGAGATTGTAATGAATTTGGGGGCAGTCAAATAACCTTAGGACAATAAAAGACAGGAGTATATTGGAAGTACTAGATGATACAAGGCCATCAAGGTGGTTTGACTGGAGAATGGTAATGGAATTGGAGATGGACAAATGACCTGCACTAAAAAGGGTAAATGAGGGAAAATATTGAGGAGGTACTGAATTGTACAAGGGATGCCATCAGGGTGATTTTGACTGGAGAATGTTAATGGAATTGGAGAGTGGACAAATAATGCTAAAAGTAAATAAGACAGGAGAATATTGAGGGATACTGAATTGTACAAGGGATGCTATCAAGGTGAATTTGACTGGAGAATGGTAATGGAATTGCGAGTGGACTAATGACACCATAAAGGTAAATAAGACAGGAGAATATTGAGGGATACTGAATTGTACAAGGGATGCCATCAAGGTGAATTCGACTGGAGCATGGTAATGGAATTTGGAGTAGACAAATGACACCATAAAGGTAAATAAGACAGGAGAATATTGAGGGATACTGAATTGTACAAGGGATGCCATCAAGGTGAATTTGACTGGAGAATGGCAATGGAATTGGGAGTGGACAAATGACACCATAAAGGCAAATAAGACAGGAGAATATTGAGGGATACTGAATTGTACAAGGGATGCCATCAAGGTGAATTTGACTGGAGAATGTTAATGGAATTGGGAGTGGACAAATGACACCATAAAGGTACATAAGACAAGAGAATATTGAGGGATACTGAATTGTATAAGGGATGCCATCAACGTGAATTTGACTGGAGAATGGTAATGGAATTGCGAGTGGACAAATGACACCATAAATGTAAATAAGACAGGAGAATATTGAGGGATACTGAATTGTACAAGGGATGCCATCAAGGTGAATTTGACTGGAGAATGTTCATGGAATTGCGAGTGGACATATTGGCACCATAAAGGTAAATAAGACAGGAGAATATTGAGGGATACTGAATTGTACAAGGGATGCCATCAAGGTGAATTTGACTGGAGAATGGTAATGGAATTGGGAGTGGACAAATGACACCATAAAGGTAAATAAGAGAGGAGAATATTGAGGGATACTGAATTGTACAAGGGATGCCATCAAGGTGAATTTGACTGGAGAATGTTAATGGAATTGGGAGTGGACATATTGGCACCATAAAGGTAAATAAGAGAGGAGAATATTGAGGGATACTGAATGGTACAAGGGATGCCATCAAGGTGAATTTGACTGGAGAATGGTAATGGAATTGGGAGTGGACAAATGACACCATAAAGGTAAATAAGAGAGGAGAATATTGTGGGATACTGAATTGTACAAGGGATGCCATCAAGGTGAATTTGACTGGAGAATGTAATGGAATTGGGAGTGGACAAATGACACCATAAAGGTAAATAAGACAGGAGAATATTGAGGGATACTGAATTGTACAAGGGATGCCATCAAGGTGAATTTGACTGGAGAATGGCAATGGAATTGGGAGTGGACAAATGACACCATAAAGGTAAATAAGAGAGGAGAATATTGAGGGATACTGAATTGTACAAGGGATGCCATCAAGGTGAATTTGACTGGAGAATGGTAATGGAATTGGGAGTGGACAAATGACACCATAAAGGTAAATAACACAGGAGAATATTGAGGGATACTGAATTGTACAAGGGATGCCATCAAGGTGAATTTGACTGGAGAATGGTAATGGAATTGCGAGTGGACAAATGACACCATAAACGTAAATAAGACAGGAGAATATTGAGGATACTGAATTGTACAAGGATGCCATCAAGGTGAATTTGACTGGAGACTGGTAATGGAATTGGGAGTGGACAAATGACACCATAAAGGTAAATAAGACAGGAGAATATTGAGGGATACTGAATTGTACAAGGGATGCCATCAAGGTGGAATTTGACTGGAGAATGGTAATGGAATTGGGAGGTGGACAAATGACACCATAAAGGTAAATAAGACAGGAGAATATTGAGGGATACTGAACTGTACAAGGGATGCCATCAAGGTGAATTTGACTGGAGAATGGTAATGGAATTGGGAGTGGACAAATGACACCATAAAGGTAAATAAGAGAGGAGAAAATATTGAGGGATACTGAATTGTACAAGGGATGCCATCAAGGTGAATTTGACTGCAGAATGTTAATGGAATTGGAAGTGGACAAAATGACACCATAAAGGTAAATAAGAGAGGAGAATATTGAGGGATACTGGAATTGTACAAGGGATGCCATCAAGGTGAATTTGACTGGAGAATGGTAATGACTAAGTAGACTAATGACACCATAAAGGTAAATAAGACAGGAGAATATTGAGGGATACTGAATTGTACAAGGGATGCCATCAAGGTGAATTCTACTGGAGCATGTTAATGGAATTGGGAGTAGACAAATGACACCATAAATGTAAATAAGACAGGAGAATATTGAGGGATACTGAATTGTGCCAAGGGATGCCATCAAGGTGAATTTGACTGGAGAAAATGTTAATGTAATTGGGAGTGGACAAATAACACCACAAAGGTAAATAAGACAGGAGAATATTGAGGATACTGAATTGTACAAGGGATGCCATCAAGGTTAATTTGACTGGAGAATGTTAATGGGAATTGGGAGTGGACAAATGACACCATAAAGGTAAATAAGAGAGGAGAAAATATTGAGGGATACTGAATTGTACAAGGGATGCCATCAAGGTGAATTTGACTGAGAATGTTAATGGAAGGGGAGTGGACAAATGACACCATAAAGGTAAATAAGAGAGGAGAAAATATTGAGGGATACTGAATTGTACAAGGGATGCCATCAAGGTGAATTTGACTGGAGAATGGTAATGGAATTGGGAGTGGACAAATGACACCATAAAGGTAAATAAGACAGAGAAAATATTGAGGGATACTGAATTGTACAAGTGATGCCATCAAGGTGAATTTGACTGGAGAATGGTAATGGAATTGGGAGTGGACAAATGACACCATAAAGGTAAATAAGACAGGAGAATATTGAGGGATACTGAATTGTACAAGGGATACCAAGGTGAATTCGACTGGAGAATGTTAATGGAATTGGGAGTGGACAAATGACAGCATAAAGGTAAATAAGAGAGGAGAAAATATTGAGGATACTTGAATTGTACAAGGGATGCCATCAAGGTGAATTTGACTGAGAATGGTAATGGAATTGGGAGTGGACAAATGACACCATAAAGGTAAATAAGAGAGGAGAAAATATTGAGGGATACTGAATTGGTGGCTAAGGATGCCATCAAGGTGAATTTGACTGGAGAATGGTAATGGAATTGGGAGTGGACAAATGACACCATAAAGGTAAATAAGAGAGGAGAAAATATTGGAGGGATACTGAATTGTACAAGGGATGCCATCAAGGTGAATTGACTGGAGAATGTTAATGGAATTGGAGTGGACAAATGACACCATAAAGGAAAATAAGACAGGAGAATATTGAGGGATACTGAATTGTACAAGGGATGCCATCAAGGTGAATTTGACTGGAGAATGGTAATGGAATTGGGAGTGGACAAATGACACCATAAAGGTAAATAAGAGAGGAGAATATTGAGGGATACTGAATTGTACAAGGGATGCCATCAAGGTGAATTTGACTGGAGAATGGCAATGGAATTGGGGGTGGACAAATGACACCATAAAGTTAAATAAGACAGGAGAATATTGAGGGATACTGAATTGTACAAGGGATGCCATCAAGGTGAATTTGACTGGAGAATGGTAATGGAATTGGGAGTGGACAAATGACACCATAAAGCTAAATAAGACAGGAGAATATTGAGGGATACTGAATTGTACAAGGGATGCCATCAAGGTGAATTCGACTGGAGAATGGTAATGGAATTGGGAGTGGACAAATGACACCATAAAGGTAAATAAGACAGGAGAATATTGAGGGATACTGAATTGTACAAGGGATGCCATCAAGGTGAATTTGACTGGAGAATGGTAATGGAATTGGGAGTAGACAAATGACACCATAAAGGTAAATAAGACAGGAGAATATTGAGGGATACTGAATTGTACAAGGGATGCCATCAAGGTGAATTTGGCTGGAGAATGTTAATGGAATTGGGAGTGGACAAATGACACCATAAAGGTAAATAAGAGGAGAATATTGAGGGATACTGAATTGTAGAAGGGATGCCATCAAGGTGAATTTGACTGGAGAATGGTAATGGAATTGGGAGTGGACAAATGACACCATAAAAGTAAATAAGACAGGAGAACATTGAGGGATACTGAATTGTACAAGGGATGCCATCAAGGTGAATTTGACTGGAGAATGGCAATGGAATTGGGAGTGGACAAATGACACCATAAAGTTAAATAAGACAGGAGAATATTGAGGGATACTGAATTGTACAAGGGATGCCATCAAGGTGAATTTGACTGGAGTATGGTAATGGAATTGGGAGTGGACAAATGACACCATAAAATTAAATAAGACAGGAGAACATTGAGGGATACTGAATTGTACAAGGGATGCCATCAAGGTGAATTTGACTGGAGAATGGCAATGGAATTGGGAGTGGACAAATGACACCATAAAGGTAAATAAGACAGGAGAATATTGAGGGATACTGAATTGTACAAGGGATGCCATCAAGGTGAATTCGACTGGAGTATGGTAATGGAATTGGGAGTGGACAAATGACACCATAAAGGTAAATAAGACAGGATAATATTGAGGGATACTGAATTGTACAAGGGATGCCATCAAGGTGAATTTGACTGGAGAATGGTAATGGAATTGGGAGTGGACAAATGACACCATAAAGGTAAATAAGACAGGAGAATATTGAGGGATACTGAATTGTACAAGGGATGCCATCAAGGTGAATTTGACTGGAGAATGGCAATGGAATTGAGAGTGGACAAATAACACCATAAAGTTAAATAAGACAGGAGAATATTGAGGGATACTGAATTGTACAAGGGATGCCATCAAGGTGAATTTGACTGGAGAATGGTAATGGAATTGGGAGTGGACAAATGACACCATAAAGGTAAATAAGAGAGGAGAATATTGAGGGATACTGAATTGTACAAGGGATGCCATCAAGGTGAATTTGACTGGAGAATGGTAATGGAATTGGGAGTGGACAAATGACACCATAAAGGTAAATAAGACAGGAGAATATTGAGGGATACTGAATTGTACAAGGGATGCCATCAAGGTGAATTTGACTGGAGAATGTTAATGGAATTGGGAGTGGACAAATGACACCATAAAGGTAAATAAGAGAGGAGAAAATATTGAGGGATACTGAATTGTACAAGGGATGCCATCAAGGTGAATTTGACTGGAGAATGTTAATGGAATTGGGAGTGGACAAATGACACCATAAAGGTAAATAAGACAGGAGAATATTGAGGGATACTGAATTGTACAAGGGATGCCATCAAAGTGAATTCAACTGGAGAATGTTAATGGAATTGGGAGTGGACAAATGACACCATAAAGGTAAATAAGAGAGGAGAAAATATTGAGGGATACTGAATTGTACAAGGGATGCCATCAAGGTGAATTTGACTGGAGAATGTTAATGGAAGTGGGAGTGGACAAATGACACCATAAAGGTAAATAAGAGAGGAGAAAATATTGAGGGATACTGAATTGTACAAGGGATGCCATCAAGGTGAATTTGACTGGAGAATGGTAATGGAATTGGGAGTGGACAAATGACACCATAAAGGTAAATAAGACAGGAGAAAATATTGAGGGATACTGAATTGTACAAGGGATGCCATCAAGGTGAATTTGACTGGAGAATGGTAATGGAATTGGGAGTGGACAAATGACACCATAAAGGTAAATAAGACAGGAGAATATTGAGGGATACTGAATTGTACAAGGGATGCCATCAAGGTGAATTCGACTGGAGAATGTTAATGGAATTGGGAGTGGACAAATGACAGCATAAAGGTAAATAAGAGAGGAGAAAATATTGAGGGATACTGAATTGTACAAGGGATGCCATCAAGGTGAATTTGACTGGAGAATGGTAATGGAATTGGGAGTGGACAAATGACACCATAAAGGTAAATAAGAGAGGAGAAAATATTGAGGGATACTGAATTGTACAAGGGATGCCATCAAGGTGAATTTGACTGGAGAATGGTAATGGAATTGGGAGTGGACAAATGACACCATAAAGGTAAATAAGAGAGGAGAAAATATTGAGGGATACTGAATTGTACAAGGGATGCCATCAAGGTGAATTTGACTGGAGAATGTTAATGGAATTGGGAGTGGACAAATGACACCATAAAGGAAAATAAGACAGGAGAATATTGAGGGATACTGAATTGTACAAGGGATGCCATCAAGGTGAATTTGACTGGAGAATGGTAATGGAATTGGGAGTGGACAAATGACACCATAAAGGTAAATAAGAGAGGAGAATATTGAGGGATACTGAATTGTACAAGGGATGCCATCAAGGTGAATTTGACTGGAGAATGGCAATGGAATTGGGGGTGGACAAATGACACCATAAAGTTAAATAAGACAGGAGAATATTGAGGGATACTGAATTGTACAAGGGATGCCATCAAGGTGAATTTGACTGGAGAATGGTAATGGAATTGGGAGTGGACAAATGACACCATAAAGCTAAATAAGACAGGAGAATATTGAGGGATACTGAATTGTACAAGGGATGCCATCAAGGTGAATTTGACTGGAGAATGGTAATGGAATTGCGAGTGGACAAATGACACCATAAAGGTAAGTAAGACAGGAGAATATTGAGGGATACTGAATTGTACAAGGGAAGCCATCAAGGTGAATTCGACTGGAGAATGGTAATGGAATTGGGAGTGGACAAATGACACCATAAAGGTAAATAAGACAGGAGAATATTGAGGGATACTGAATTGTACAAGGGATGCCATCAAGGTGAATTTGACTGGAGAATGGTAATGGAATTGGGAGTAGACAAATGACACCATAAAGGTAAATAAGACAGGAGAATATTGAGGGATACTGAATTGTACAAGGGATGCCATCAAGGTGAATTTGGCTGGAGAATGTTAATGGAATTGGGAGTGGACAAATGACACCATAAAGGTAAATAAGAGGAGAATATTGAGGGATACTGAATTGTAGAAGGGATGCCATCAAGGTGAATTTGACTGGAGAATGGTAATGGAATTGGGAGTGGACAAATGTCACCATAAAAGTAAATAAGACAGGAGAACATTGAGGGATACTGAATTGTACAAGGGATGCCATCAAGGTGAATTTGACTGGAGAATGGCAATGGAATTGGGAGTGGACAAATGACACCATAAAGTTAAATAAGACAGGAGAATATTGAGGGATACTGAATTGTACAAGGGATGCCATCAAGGTGAATTTGACTGGAGTATGGTAATGGAATTGGGAGTGGACAAATGACACCATAAAATTAAATAAGACAGGAGAACATTGAGGGATACTGAATTGTACAAGGGATGCCATCAAGGTGAATTTGACTGGAGAATGGCAATGGAATTGGGAGTGGACAAATGACACCATAAAGGTAAATAAGACAGGAGAATATTGAGGGATACTGAATTGTACAAGGGATGCCATCAAGGTGAATTCGACTGGAGTATGGTAATGGAATTGGGAGTGGACAAATGACACCATAAAGGTAAATAAGACAGGATAATATTGAGGGATACTGAATTGTACAAGGGATGCCATCAAGGTGAATTTGACTGGAGAATGGTAATGGAATTGGGAGTGGACAAATGACACCATAAAGGTAAATAAGACAGGAGAATATTGAGGGATACTGAATTGTACAAGGGATGCCATCAAGGTGAATTTGACTGGAGAATGGCAATGGAATTGAGAGTGGACAAATAACACCATAAAGTTAAATAAGACAGGAGAATATTGAGGGATACTGAATTGTACAAGGGATGCCATCAAGGTGAATTTGACTGGAGAATGGTAATGGAATTGGGAGTGGACAAATGACACCATAAAGGTAAATAAGAGAGGAGAATATTGAGGGATACTGAATTGTACAAGGGATGCCATCAAGGTGAATTTGACTGGAGAATGGTAATGGAATTGGGAGTGGACAAATGACACCATAAAGGTAAATAAGACAGGAGAATATTGAGGGATACTGAATTGTACAAGGGATGCCATCAAGGTGAATTTGACTGGAGAATGTTAATGGAATTGGGAGTGGACAAATGACACCATAAAGGTAAATAAGAGAGGAGAAAATATTGAGGGATACTGAATTGTACAAGGGATGCCATCAAGGTGAATTTGACTGGAGAATGTTAATGGAATTGGGAGTGGACAAATGACACCATAAAGGTAAATAAGACAGGAGAATATTGAGGGATACTGAATTGTACAAGGGATGCCATCAAGGTGAATTTGACTGGAGAATGTTAATGGAATTGGGAGTGGACAAATGACACCATAAAGGTAAATAAGACAGGAGAATATTGAGGGATACTGAATTGTACAAGGGATGCCATCAAGGTGAATTCGACTGGAGAATGTTAATGGAATTGGGAGTGGACAAATGACACCATAAAGGTAAATAAGAGAGGAGAAATTATTGAGGGATACTGAATTGTACAAGGGATGCCATCAAGGTGAATTTGACTGGAGAATGTTAATGGAATTCGGAGTGGACAAATGACACCATAAAGGTAAATAAGAGAGGAGAAAATATTGAGGGATACTGAATTGTACAAGGGATGCCATCAAGGTGAATTTGACTGGAGAATGGTAATGGAATTGGGAGTGGACAAATGACACCATAAAGGTAAATAAGACAGGAGAAAATATTGAGGGATACTGAATTGTACAAGGGATGCCATCAAGGTGAATTTGACTGGAGAATGGTAATGGAATTGGGAGTGGACAAATGACACCATAAAGGTAAATAAGACAGGAGAATATTGAGGGATACTGAATTGTACAAGGGATGCCATCAAGGTGAATTCGACTGGAGAATGTTAATGGAATTGGGAGTGGACAAATGACAGCATAAAGGTAAATAAGAGAGGAGAAAATATTGAGGGATACTGAATTGTACAAGGGATGCCATCAAGGTGAATTTGACTGGAGAATGGTAATGGAATTGGGAGTGGACAAATGACACCATAAAGGTAAATAAGAGAGGAGAAAATATTGAGGGATACTGAATTGTACAAGGGATGCCATCAAGTCGAATTTGACTGGAGAATGGTAATGGAATTGGGAGTGGACAAATGACACCATAAAGGTAAATAAGAGAGGAGAAAATATTGAGGGATACTGAATTGTACAAGGGATGCCATCAAGGTGAATTTGACTGGAGAATGATAATGGAATTGGGAGTGGACAAATGACACCATAAAGGTAAATAAGACAGGAGAATATTGAGGGATACTGAATTGTACAAGGGATGCCATCAAGGTGAATTTGACTGGAGAATGGTAATGGAATTGGGAGTGGACAAATGACACCATAAAATAAATAAGACAGGAGAATATTGAGGGATACTGAATTGTACAAGGGATGCCATCAAGGTGAATTTGACTGGAGAATGGCAATGGAATTGGGGGTGGACAAATGACACCATAAAGTTAAATAAGACAGGAGAATATTGAGGGATACTGAATTGTACAAGGGATGCCATCAAGGTGAATTTGACTGGAGAATGGTAATGGAATTGGTAGTGGACAAATGACACCATAAAGGTAAATAAGACAGGAGAATATTGAGGGATACTGAATTGTACAAGGGATGCCATCAAGGTGAATTTGACTGGAGAATGGTAATGGAATTGGGAGTGGACAAATGACACCATAAAAGTAAATAAGACAGGAGAACATTGAGGGATACTGAATTGTACAAGGGATGCCATCAAGGTGAATTTGACTGGAGAATGGCAATGGAATTGGGAGTGGACAAATGACACCATAAAGGTAAATAAGACAGGAGAATATTGAGGGATACTGAATTGTACAAGGGATGCCATCAAGGTGAATTCGACTGGAGTATGGTAATGGAATTGGGAGTGGACAAATGACACCATAAAAGTAAATAAGACAGGAGAACATTGAGGGATACTGAATTGTACAAGGGATGCCATCAAGGTGAATTTGACTGGAGAATGGCAATGGAATTGGGAGTGGACAAATGACACCATAAAGTTAAATAAGACAGGAGAATATTGAGGGATACTGAATTGTACAAGGGATGCCATCAAGGTGAATTTGACTGGAGAATGGTAATGGAATTGGGAGTGGACAAATGACACCATAAAGGTAAATAAGAGAGGAGAATATTGAGGGATACTGAATTGTACAAGGGATGCCATCAAGGTGAATTTGAATGGAGAATGGTAATGGAATTGGGAGTGGACAAATGACACCATAAAGGTAAATAAGACAGGAGAATATTGAGGGATACTGAATTGTACAAGGGATGCCATCAAGGTGAATTTGACTGGAGAATGCTAATGGAATTGGGAGTGGACAAATGACACCATAAAGGTAAATAAGACAGGAGAATATTGAGGGATACTGAATTGTACAAGGGATGCCATCAAGGTGAATTCGACTGGAGTATGGTAATGGAATTGGGAGTGGACAAATGACACCATAAAGGTAAATAAGAGAGGAGAATATTGAGGGATACTGAATTGTACAAGGGATGTCATCAATGTGAATTTGACTGGAGAATGGTAATAGAATTGGGAGTGGACAAATGACACCATAAAGGTAAATAAGAGAGGAGAATATTGAGGGATACTGAATTGTACAAGGGATGCTATCAAGGCGAATTTGACTGGAGAATGGTAATGGAATTGGGGAGTGAATAAATGACACCATAAAGGTAAATAAGACAGGAGAATATTGAGGGATACTGAATTGTACAAGGGATGCCATCAAGGTGAATTTGACTGGAGAATGGCAATGGAATTGGGAGTGGACAAATGACACCATAAGAATTTAAATAAGACAGGGGAGAATAATGAGGATACTGAATTGTACAAGGGATGCCATCAAGGTGAATTTGACTGGAGAATGGTAATGGAATTGGGAGTGGACAAATGACACCATAAAGGTAAATAAGACAGGAGAATATTGAGGGATACTGAATTGTACAAGGGATGCCATCAAGGTGAATTTGACTGGAGAATGGTAATGGAATTGGGAGTGGACAAATGACACCATAAAGGTAAATAAGACAGGAGAATATTGAGGGATACTGAATTGTACAAGGGATGCCATCAAGGTGAATTTGACTGGAGAATGGCAATGGAATTGGGAGTGGACAAATGACACCATAAAGTTAAATAAGAGAGGAGAATTTTGAGGATACTGAATTGTACAAGGGATGCCATCAAGGTGAATTTGACTGGAGAATGGTAATGGAATTGGGAGTGGACAAATGACACCATAAAGGTAAATAAGAGGAGAATATTGAGGGATACTGAATTGTACAAGCGATGCCATCAAGGTGAATTTGACTGGAGGAAATGGTAATGGAATTGGGAGTGGACAAATGACACCATAAAGGTAAATAAGACAGGAGAATATTGAGGGATACTGAATTGTACAAGGGATGCCATCAAGGTGAATTCGACTGGAGAATGTTAATGGAATTGGGAGTGGACAAATGACACCATAAAGGTAAATAAGAGGAGAATATTGAGGGATACTGAATTGTACAAGGGATGCCATCAAGGTGAATTTGACTGGAGAATGGTAATGGAATTGGGAGTGGACAAATGACACCATAAAGGTAAATAAGACAGGAGAATATTGAGGGATACTGAATTGTACAAGGGATGCCATCAAGGTGAATTCGACTGGAGTATGAAACCAATGGAATTGGGAGTGGACAAATGACACCATAAAGGTAAATAAGACAGGAGAATATTGAGGGATACTGAATTGTACAGGATGCCATCAAGGTGAATTTGACTGGAGAATGGCAATGGAATTGGGAGTGGACAAATGACACCATAAAGTTAAATAAGACAGGAGAATATTGATGGATACTGAATTGTACAAAGTGCCATCAAGGTGAATTTGACTGGAGAATGGTAATGGAGATTGGGGAGTGGACAAATGACACCATAAAGGTAAATAGAGGAGAATATTGAGGGATACTGAATTGTACAAGGGGATGCCATCAAGGTGAATTTGACTGGAGAATGGTAATGGAATTGGGAGTGGACAAATGACACCATAAAGGTAAATAAGACAGGAGAATATTGAAGGATACTGAATTGTACAAGGGATGCCATCAAGGTGAATTTGACTGGAGAATGGTAATGGAATTGGGAGTGTAAAATGACACCATAAAGGTAAATAAGACAGGAGAATATTGAGGGATACTGAATTGTACAAGGGATGCCATCAAGGTGAATTTGACTGGAGAATGGCAATGGAATTGGGAGTGGTCAAATAAACACCATAAAGTTAAATAAGACAGGAGTATATTGAGGGATACTGAATTGTACAAGGGATGCCATCAAGGTGAATTTGACTGGAGAATGGTAATGGAATTGGGAGTGGACAAATGACACCATAAAGGTAAATAAGAGAGGAGAAAATATTGAGGGATACTGAATTGTACAAGGGATGCCATCAAGGTGAATTTGACTGGAGAATGTTAATGGAATTGGAAGTGGACAAATGACACCATAAAAGTAAATAAGACAGGAGAATATTGAGGGATACTGAATTGTACAAGGGATGCTATCAAGGTGAATTTGACTGGAGAATGGTAATGGAATTGCGAGTGGACTAATGACACCATAAAGGTAAATAAGACAGGAGAATATTGAGGGATACTGAATTGTACAAGGGATGCCATCAAGGTGAATTCGACTGGAGCATGGTAATGGAATTGGGAGTAGACAAATGACACCATAAAGGTAAATAAGACAGGAGAATATTGAGGGATACTGAATTGTACAAGGGATGCCATCAAGGTGAATTTGACTGGAGAATGGCAATGGAATTGGGAGTGGACAAATGACACCATAAAGGCAAATAAGACAGGAGAATATTGAGGGATACTGAATTGTAGAAGGGAGGCCATCAAGGTGAATTTGACTGGAGAATGGTAATGGAATTGGGAGTGGACAAATGACACCATAAAGGTACATAAGACAAGAGAATATTGAGGGATACTGAATTGTATAAGGGATGCCATCAACGTGAATTTGACTGGAGAATGGTAATGGAATTGCGAGTGGACAAATGACACCATAAATGTAAATAAGACAGGAGAATATAGAGGGATACTGAATTGTACAAGGGATGCCATCAAGGTGAATTTGACTGGAGAATGTTCATGGAATTGCGAGTGGACATATTGGCACCATAAAGGTAAATAAGACAGGAGAATATTGAGGGATACTGAATTGTACAAGGGATGCCATCAAGGTGAATTTGACTGGAGAATGGTAATGGAATTGGGAGTGGACAAATGACACCATAAAGGTAAATAAGAGAGGAGAATATTGAGGGATACTGAATTGTACAAGGGATGCCATCAAGGTGAATTTGACTGGAGAATGTTAATGGAATTGGGAGTGGACATATTGGCACCATAAAGGTAAATAAGAGAGGAGAATATTGAGGGATACTGAATGGTACAAGGGATGCCATCAAGGTGAATTTGACTGGAGAATGGTAATGGAATTGGGAGTGGACAAATGACACCATAAAGGTAAATAAGAGAGGAGAATATTGTGGGATACTGAATTGTACAAGGGATGCCATCAAGGTGAATTTGACTGGAGAATGTAATGGAATTGGGAGTGGACAAATGACACCATAAAGGTAAATAAGACAGGAGAATATTGAGGGATACTGAATTGTACAAGGGATGCCATCAAGGTGAATTTGACTGGAGAATGGTAATGGAATTGGGAGTGGACAAATGACACCATAAAGGTAAATAAGAGAGGAGAATATTGAGGGATACTGAATTGTACAAGGGATGCCATCAAGGTGAATTTGACTGGAGAATGGTAATGGAATTGGGAGTGGACAAATGACACCATAAAGGTAAATAACACAGGAGAATATTGAGGGATACTGAATTGTACAAGGGATGCCATCAAGGTGAATTTGACTGGAGAATGGTAATGGAATTGCGAGTGGACAAATGACACCATAAACGTAAATAAGACAGGAGAATATTGAGGGATACTGAATTGTACAAGGGATGCCATCAAGGTGAATTTGACTGGAGACTGGTAATGGAATTGGGAGTGGACAAATGACACCATAAAGGTAAATAAGACAGGAGAATATTGAGGGATACTGAATTGTACAAGGGATGCCATCAAGGTGAATTTGACTGGAGAATGGTAATGGAATTGGGAGTGGACAAATGACACCATAAAGGTAAATAAGACAGGAGAATATTGAGGGATACTGAATTGTACAAGGGATGCCATCAAGGTGAATTTGACTGGAGAATGGTAATGGAATTGGGAGTGGACAAATGACACCATAAAGGTAAATAAGAGAGGAGAAAATATTGAGGGATACTGAATTGTACAAGGGATGCCATCAAGGTGAATTTGACTGCAGAATGTTAATGGAATTGGAAGTGGACAAATGACACCATAAAGGTAAATAAGAGAGGAGAATATTGAGGGATACTGAATTGTACAAGGGATGCCATCAAGGTGAATTTGACTGGAGTGGTAATGGAATTGCGAGTGGACTAATGACACCATAAAGGTAAATAAGACAGGAGAATATTGAGGGATACTGAATTGTACATGGGATGCCATCAAGGTGAATTCTACTGGAGCATGTTAATGGAATTGGGAGTAGACAAATGACACCATAAATGTAAATAAGACAGGAGAATATTGAGGGATACTGAATTGTACAAGGGATGCCATCAAGGTGAATTTGACTGGAGAATGTTAATGTAATTGGGAGTGGACAAATAACACCACAAAGGTAAATAAGACAGGAGAATATTGAGGGATACTGAATTGTACAAGGGATGCCATCAAGGTTAATTTGACTGGAGAATGTTAATGGAATTGGGAGTGGACAAATGACACCATAAAGGTAAATAAGAGAGGAGAATATTGAGGGATACTGAATTGTACAAGGGATGCCATCAAGGTGAATTTGACTGGAGAATGGTAATGGAATTGGGAGCGGAGAAATGACACCATAAAGTTAAATAAGAGAGGAGAATATTGAGGGATACTGAATTGTACAAGGGATGCCATCAAGGTGAATTTGACTGGAGAATGGTAATGGAATTGGGAGTGGACAAATGACACCATAAAGGTAAATAACACAGGAGAATATTGAGGGATACTGACTTGTACAAGGAATGCCATCAAGGTTATCACTGGAGAATGTTAATGGAATTGGGAGTGGACAAATGACACCATAAAGGTAAATAAGAGAGGAGAATATTGAGGGATACTGAATTGTACAAGGGATGCCATCAAGGTGAATTTGACTGGAGAATGGTAATGGAATTGGGAGCGGAGAAATGACACCATAAAGTTAAATAAGAGGAGAATATTGAGGGATACTGAATTGTACAAGGGATGCCATCAAGGTGAATTTGACTGGAGAATGGTAATGGAATTGGGAGTGGACAAATGACACCATAAAGGTAAATAAGACAGGAGAATATTGAGGGATAATGAATGTGCAAGGGATGCCATCAAGGTGAATTTGACTGGAGAATGGTAATGGAATTGGGAGTGGACAATGACACCATAAAGGTAATAAGAGAGGAGAAAATATTGAGGGATACTGAATTGTACAAGGGATGCCATCAAGGTGAATTTGACTGCAGAATGTTAATGGAATTGGAAGTGGACAAATGACACCATAAAGGTAAATAAGAGAGGAGAATTGACAGGATACTGAATTGTACAAGGGATGCCATCAAGGTGAATTTGACTGGAGTGGTAATGGAATTGCGAGTGGACTAATGACACCATAAAGGTAAATAAGACAGGAGAATATTGAGGGATACTGAATTGTACATGGGATGCCATCAAGGTGAATTCTACTGGAGCATGTTAATGGAATTGGGAGTAGACAAATGACACCATAAATGTAAATAAGACAGGAGAATCATTGGAGGGATACTGAATTGTACAAGGGATGCCATCAAGGTGAATTTGACTGGAGAATGTTAATGTAATTGGGAGTGGACAAATAACACCACAAAGGTAAATAAGACAGGAGAATATTGAGGGATACTGAATTGTACAAGGATGCCATCAAGGTTAATTTGACTGGAGAATGTTAATGGAATTGGGAGTGGACAAATGACACCATAAAGGTAAATAAGAGAGGAGAATATTGAGGGATACTGAATTGTACAAGGGATGCCAGTCAAGGTGAATTTGACTGGAGAATGGTAATGGAATTGGGAGCGGAGAAATGACACCATAAAGTTAAATAAGAGAGGAGAATATTGAGGGATACTGAATTGTACAAGGGATGCCATCAAGGTGAATTTGACTGGAGAATGGTAATGGAATTAGAGTGGACAAATGACACCATAAAGGTAAATAACACAGGAGAATATTGAGGGATACTGACTTGTACAAGGAATGCCATCAAGGTTAATTTGACTGGAGAATGTTAATGGAATTGGGAGTGGACAAATGACACCATAAAGGTAAATAAGAGAGGAGAATATTGAGGGATACTGAATTGTACAAGGGATGCCATCAAGGTGAATTTGACTGGAGAATGGTAATGGAATTGGGAGCGGAGAAATGACACCATAAAGTTAAATAAGAGAGGAGAATATTGGAGGGATACTGAATTGTACAAGGGATGCCATCAAGGTGAATTTGACTGGAGAATGGTAATGGAATTGGGAGTGGACAAATGACACCATAAAGGTAAATAAGACAGGAGAATATTGAGGGATACTGAATTGTACAAGGGATGCCATCAAGGTGAATTCGACTGGAGAATGGTAATGGAATTGGGAGCGGAGAAATGACACCATAAAGTTAAATAAGAGAGGAGAATATTGGAGGATACTTGAATTGTACAAGGATGCCATCAAGGTGAATTTGACTGGAGAATGTTAATGGAATTGGGAGTGGGACAAATGACACCATAAAAGGCAAATAAGAGAGGATAATAGTGAGGGAGACTGACTTGTACAAAGAATGCCATCAAGAAAGGTGAATTTGACTGGAGAATGTTAATGGAATTGGGAGTGGACATATTGGCACCATAAAGTTATATAAGACAGGAGAATATTGAGGGATAATGAATTGTACAAGGATGCCATCAAGGTGAATTCGACTGGAGAATGGTAATGGAATTGGGAGTGGACAAATGACACCATAAAGTTAAATAAGAGGAGAATATTGAGGGATACTGAATTGTACAAGGGATGCCATCAAGGTGAATTTGACTGGAGAATGGTAATGGAATTGGGAGTGGACAAATGACACCATAAAGGTAAATAAGACAGGAGAATATTGAGGGATACTGAATTGTACAAGAGGATGCCATCAAGGTGAATTCGACTGGAGAATGGTAATGGAATTGGGAGCGGAGAAATGACACCATAAAGTTAAATAAGAGAGGAGAATATTGAGGGATACTGAATTGTACAAGGGATGCCATCAAGGTGAATTTGACTGGAGAATGTTAATGGAATTGGGAGTGGACAAATGACACCATAAAGGTAAATAAGAGAGGAAAATATTGAGGGATACTGAATTGTACAAAGGGATGCCATCAAGGTGAATTTGACTGGAGAATGTTAATGGAATTGGGAGTGGACAAATGACTATAAAGGTAAATAAGACAGGAGAATATTGAGAGATGCTGAATTGTACAAGGGATGCCATCAAGGTGAATTCGACTGGAGAATGTTAATGGAATTGGGAGTGGACAAATGACACCATAAAGGTAAATAAGAGAGGAGAAAATATTGAGGATACAGATTGTACAAGGGATGCCATCAAGGTGAATTTGACTGGAGAATGTTAATGGAAGTGGGGTGGACAAATGACACCATAAAGGTAAATAAGAGAGGAGAAAATATTGAGGGATACTGAATTGTACAAAGGATGCCATCAAGGTGAATTTGACTGGAGAATGGTAATGGAATTGGGAGTGGACAAATGACACCATAAAGGTAAATAAGAGGAGAAAATATTGAGGGATACTGAATTGTACAAGGGATGCCATCAAGGTGAATTTGACTGGAGAATGGTAATGGAATTGGGAGTGGACAAATGACACCATAAAGGTAAATAAGACAGGAGAATATTGAGGGATACTGAATTGTACAAGGGATGCCATCAAGGTGAATTCGACTGGAGAATGTTAATGGAATTGGGAGTGGACAAATGACAGCATAAAGGTAAATAAGAGAGGAGAAAATATTGAGGGATACTGAATTGTACAAGGGATGCCATCAAGGTGAATTTGACTGGAGAATGGTAATGGAATTGGGAGTGGACAAATGACACCATAAAGGTAAAATAAGGAGAAAATATTGAGGGATACTGAATTGTACAAGGGATGCCATCAAGGTGAATTTGACTGGAGAATGGTAATGGAATTGGGGAAGGGGTGGACAAATGACACCATAAAGGTAAATAAGAGAGGGGGAGAAAAATATTGAGGGATACTGAATTGTACAAGGGATGCCATCCAAAGGTGAATTTGACTGGAGAATGTTAATGGAATTGAAGTGGATCAAATGACACCATAAAGGAAAATAAGACAGGAGAATATTGAGGGATACTGAATTGTACAAGGGATGCCATCAAGGTGAATTTGACTGGAGAATGGTAATGGAATTGGGAGTGGACAAATGACACCATAAAGGTAAATAAGAGAGGAGAATATTGAGGGATACTGAATTGTACAAGGGATGCCATCAAGGTGAATTTGACTGGAGAATGGCAATGGAATTGGGGGTGGACAAATGACACCATAAAGTTAAATAAGACAGGAGAATATTGAGGGATACTGAATTGTACAAGGGATGCCATCAAGGTGAATTTGACTGGAGAATGGTAATGGAATTGGGAGTGGACAAATGACACCATAAAGGTAAATAAGACAGGAGAATATTGAGGGATACTGAATTGTACAAGGGATGCCATCAAGGTGAATTTGACTGGAGAATGGTAATGGAATTGCGAGTGGACAAATGACACCATAAAGGTAAGTAAGACAGGAGAATATTGAGGGATACTGAATTGTACAAGGGAAGCCATCAAGGTGAATTCGACTGGAGAATGGTAATGGAATTGGGAGTGGACAAATGACACCATAAAGGTAAATAAGACAGGAGAATATTGAGGGATACTGAATTGTACAAGGGATGCCATCAAGGTGAATTTGACTGGAGAATGGTAATGGAATTGGGAGTAGACAAATGACACCATAAAGGTAAATAAGACAGGAGAATATTGAGGGATACTGAATTGTACAAGGGATGCCATCAAGGTGAATTTGGCTGGAGAATGTTAATGGAATTGGGAGTGGACAAATGACACCATAAAGGTAAATAAGAGGAGAATATTGAGGGATACTGAATTGTAGAAGGGATGCCATCAAGGTGAATTTGACTGGAGAATGGTAATGGAATTGGGAGTGGACAAATGACACCATAAAAGTAAATAAGACAGGAGAACATTGAGGGATACTGAATTGTACAAGGGATGCCATCAAGGTGAATTTGACTGGAGAATGGCAATGGAATTGGGAGTGGACAAATGACACCATAAAGTTAAATAAGACAGGAGAATATTGAGGGATACTGAATTGTACAAGGGATGCCATCAAGGTGAATTTGACTGGAGTATGGTAATGGAATTGGGAGTGGACAAATGACACCATAAAATTAAATAAGACAGGAGAACATTGAGGGATACTGAATTGTACAAGGGATGCCATCAAGGTGAATTTGACTGGAGAATGGCAATGGAATTGGGAGTGGACAAATGACACCATAAAGGTAAATAAGACAGGAGAATATTGAGGGATACTGAATTGTACAAGGGATGCCATCAAGGTGAATTCGACTGGAGTATGGTAATGGAATTGGGAGTGGACAAATGACACCATAAAGGTAAATAAGACAGGAGAATATTGAGGGATACTGAATTGTACAAGGGATGCCATCAAGGTGAATTTGACTGGAGAATGGTAATGGAATTGGGAGTGGACAAATGACACCATAAAGGTAAATAAGACAGGAGAATATTGAGGGATACTGAATTGTACAAGGGATGCCATCAAGGTGAATTTGACTGGAGAATGGCAATGGAATTGAGAGTGGACAAATAACACCATAAAGTTAAATAAGACAGGAGAATATTGAGGGATACTGAATTGTACAAGGGATGCCATCAAGGTGAATTTGACTGGAGAATGGTAATGGAATTGGGAGTGGACAAATGACACCATAAAGGTAAATAAGAGAGGAGAATATTGAGGGATACTGAATTGTACAAGGGAT
This sequence comes from Ascarosepion bandense, assembly GCA_037127315.1. Classification (NCBI taxonomy): domain Eukaryota; kingdom Metazoa; phylum Mollusca; class Cephalopoda; order Sepiida; family Sepiidae; genus Ascarosepion; species Ascarosepion bandense. The sequence goes on from JBBBDQ010029944.1 coordinate 180,428, forward strand.
GCCATCAAGGTGAATTTGACTGGAGAATGGTAATGGAATTGGGAGTGGACAAATGACACCATAAAGGTAAATAAGACAGGAGAATATTGAGGGATACTGAATTGTACAAGGGATGCCATCAAGGTGAATTTGACTGGAGAATGTTAATGGAATTGGGAGTGGACAAATGACACCATAAAGGTAAATAAGAGAGGAGAAAATATTGAGGGATACTGAATTGTACAAGGGATGCCATCAAGGTGAATTTGACTGGAGAATGTTAATGGAATTGGGAGTGGACAAATGACACCATAAAGGTAAATAAGACAGGAGAATATTGAGGGATACTGAATTGTACAAGGGATGCCATCAAGGTGAATTCAACTGGAGAATGTTAATGGAATTGGGAGTGGACAAATGACACCATAAAGGTAAATAAGAGAGGAGAAAATATTGAGGGATACTGAATTGTACAAGGGATGCCATCAAGGTGAATTTGACTGGAGAATGTTAATGGAATTGGGAGTGGACAAATGACACCATAAAGGTAAATAAGACAGGAGAATATTGAGGGATACTGAATTGTACAAGGGATGCCATCAAGGTGAATTCGACTGGAGAATGTTAATGGAATTGGGAGTGGACAAATGACACCATAAAGGTAAATAAGAGAGGAGAAATTATTGAGGGATACTGAATTGTACAAGGGATGCCATCAAGGTGAATTTGACTGGAGAATGTTAATGGAATTCGGAGTGGACAAATGACACCATAAAGGTAAATAAGAGAGGAGAAAATATTGAGGGATACTGAATTGTACAAGGGATGCCATCAAGGTGAATTTGACTGGAGAATGGTAATGGAATTGGGAGTGGACAAATGACACCATAAAGGTAAATAAGACAGGAGAAAATATTGAGGGATACTGAATTGTACAAGGGATGCCATCAAGGTGAATTTGACTGGAGAATGGTAATGGAATTGGGAGTGGACAAATGACACCATAAAGGTAAATAAGACAGGAGAATATTGAGGGATACTGAATTGTACAAGGGATGCCATCAAGGTGAATTCGACTGGAGAATGTTAATGGAATTGGGAGTGGACAAATGACAGCATAAAGGTAAATAAGAGAGGAGAAAATATTGAGGGATACTGAATTGTACAAGGGATGCCATCAAGGTGAATTTGACTGGAGAATGGTAATGGAATTGGGAGTGGACAAATGACACCATAAAGGTAAATAAGAGAGGAGAAAATATTGAGGGATACTGAATTGTACAAGGGATGCCATCAAGTCGAATTTGACTGGAGAATGGTAATGGAATTGGGAGTGGACAAATGACACCATAAAGGTAAATAAGAGAGGAGAAAATATTGAGGGATACTGAATTGTACAAGGGATGCCATCAAGGTGAATTTGACTGGAGAATGATAATGGAATTGGGAGTGGACAAATGACACCATAAAGGTAAATAAGACAGGAGAATATTGAGGGATACTGAATTGTACAAGGGATGCCATCAAGGTGAATTTGACTGGAGAATGGTAATGGAATTGGGAGTGGACAAATGACACCATTAAATAAATAAGACAGGAGAATATTGAGGGATACTGAATTGTACAAGGGATGCCATCAAGGTGAATTTGACTGGAGAATGGCAATGGAATTGGGGGTGGACAAATGACACCATAAAGTTAAATAAGACAGGAGAATATTGAGGGATACTGAATTGTACAAGGGATGCCATCAAGGTGAATTTGACTGGAGAATGGTAATGGAATTGGGAGTGGACAAATGACACCATAAAGGTAAATAAGAGAGGAGAATATTGAGGGATACTGAATTGTACAAGGGATGCCATCAAGGTGAATTTGACTGGAGAATGGTAATGGAATTGGTAGTGGATAAATGACACCATAAAGGTAAATAAGACAGGAGAATATTGAGGGATACTGAATTGTACAAGGGATGCCATCAAGGTGAATTCGACTGGAGAATGGTAATGGAATTGGGAGTGGACAAATGACACCATGAAGGTAAATAAGACAGGAGAATATTGAGGGATACTGAATTGTACAAGGGATGCCATCAAGGTGAATTTGGCTGGAGAATGGTAATGGAATTGGTAGTGGATAAATGACACCATAAAGGTAAATAAGACAGGAGAATATTGAGGGATACTGAATTGTACAAGGGATGCCATCAAGGTGAATTCGACTGGAGAATGGCAATGGAATTGGGAGTGGACAAATGACACCATAAAAGTAAATAAGACAGGAGAACATTGAGGGATACTGAATTGTACAAGGGATGCCATCAAGGTGAATTTGACTGGAGAATGGCAATGGAATTGGGAGTGGACAAATGACACCATAAAGGTAAATAAGACAGGAGAATATTGAGGGATACTGAATTGTACAAGGGATGCCATCAAGGTGAATTCGACTGGAGTATGGTAATGGAATTGGGAGTGGACAAATGACACCATAAAAGTAAATAAGACAGGAGAACATTGAGGGATACTGAATTGTACAAGGGATGCCATCAAGGTGAATTTGACTGGAGAATGGCAATGGAATTGGGAGTGGACAAATGACACCATAAAGTTAAATAAGACAGGAGAATATTGAGGGATACTGAATTGTACAAGGGATGCCATCAAGGTGAATTTCACTGGAGTATGGTAATGGAATTGGGAGTGGACAAATGACACCATAAAAGTAAATAAGACAGGAGAACATTGAGGGATACTGAATTGTACAAGGGATGCCATCAAGGTGAATTTGACTGGAGAATGGCAATGGAATTGGGAGTGGACAAATGACACCATAAAGGTAAATAAGACAGGAGAATATTGAGGGATACTGAATTGTACAAGGGATGCCATCAAGGTGAATTCGACTGGAGTATGGTAATGGAATTGGGAGTGGACAAATGACACCATAAAGGTAAATAAGACAGGAGAATATTGAGGGATACTGAATTGTACAAGGGATGCCATCAAGGTGAATTTGACTGGAGAATGGTAATGGAATTGGGAGTGGACAAATGACACCATAAAGGTAAATAAGAGAGGAGAATATTGAGGGATACTGAATTGTACAAGGGATGCCATCAAGGTGAATTTGACTGGAGAATGGTAATGGAATTGGGAGTGGACAAATGACACCATAAAGGTAAATAAGACAGGAGAATATTGAGGGATACTGAATTGTACAAGGGATGCCATCAAGGTGAATTTGACTGGAGAATGCTAATGGAATTGGGAGTGGACAAATGACACCATAAAGGTAAATAAGACAGGAGAATATTGAGGGATACTGAATTGTACAAGGGATGCCATCAAGGTGAATTCGACTGGAGTATGGTAATGGAATTGGGAGTGGACAAATGACACCATAAAGGTAAATAAGAGAGGAGAATATTGAGGGATACTGAATTGTACAAGGGATGTCATCAATGTGAATTTGACTGGAGAATGGTAATAGAATTGGGAGTGGACAAATGACACCATAAAGGTAAATAAGAGAGGAGAATATTGAGGGATACTGAATTGTACAAGGGATGCCATCAAGGCGAATTTGACTGGAGAATGGTAATGGAATTGGGAGTGGACAAATGACACCATAAAGGTAAATAAGACAGGAGAATATTGAGGGATACTGAATTGCATGGGATGCCATCAAGGTGAATTCTGATTGGAGAATGGCAATGGAATTGGGAGGACAAATGACACCATAAAGTTAAATAAGACAGGAGAATATTGAGGGATACTGAATTGTACAAGGGATGCCATCAAGGTGAATTTGACTGGAGAATGGTAATGGAATTGGGAGAGTGGACAAATGACACCATAAAGGTAAATAAGACAGAGAATATTGAGGGATACTGAATTGTACAAGGGATGCCATCAAGGTGAATTTGACTGGAGAATGGTAATGGAATTGGGGAGGGACAAATGACACCATAAAGGTAAATAAGACAGGAGAATATTGAGGGATACTGAATTGTACAAGGGATGCCATCAAGGTGAATTTGACTGGAGAATGGCAATGGAATTGGGAGTGGACAAATGACACCATAAAGTTAAATAAGAGAGAGAATATTGAGGGATACTGAATTGTACAAGGGATGCCATCAAGGTGAATTTGACTGGAGAATGGTAATGGAATTGGGGAGAGTGGACAAATGACACCATAAAGGTAAATAAGAGAGGAGAATATTGAGGGATACTGAATTGTACAAGCGATGCCATCAAGGTGAATTTGACTGGAGAATGGTAATGGAATTGGGAGTGGACAAATGACACCATAAAGGTAAATAAGACAGGAGAATATTGAGGGATACTGAATTGCAAGGATGCCATCAAGGTGAATTCGACTGGAGAATGTTAATGGAATTGGGAGTGGACAAATGACACCATAAAGGCAAAATAAGAGGAGAATATTGAGGATACTGAATTGTACAAGGATGAAGGTGAATTTGACTGGAGAATGGTAATGGAATTGGGGAGGGACAAATGACACCATAAAAGGTAAATAAGACAGGAGAATATTGAGGGATACTGAATTGTACAAGGGATGCCATCAAGGTGACTCCGACTGGAGTATAGTAATGGAATTGGGAGTGGACAAATGACACCATAAAGGTAAATAAGACAGGAGAATATTGAGGGATACTGAATTGTACAAGGGATGCCATCAAGGTGAATTTGACTGGAGAATGGCAATGGAATTGGGAGTGGACAAATGACACCATAAAGTTAAATAAGACAGGAGAATATTGATGGATACTGAATTGTACAAGGGATGCCATCAAGGTGAATTTGACTGGAGAATGGTAATGGAATTGGGAGTGGACAAATGACACCATAAAGGTAAATAAGAGAGGAGAATATTGAGGATACTGAATTGTACAAGGGATGCCATCAAGGTGAATTTGATCACCTGTAATGGAATTGGGAGTGGACAAATGACACCATAAAGGTAAATAAGACAGGAGAATATTGAGGGATACTGAATTGTGCCAAGGGGATGCCATCAAGGTGAATTTGACTGGAGAATGGTAATGGAATTGGGAGTGGACAAATGACACCATAAAGGTAAATAAGACAGGAGAATATTGAGGGATACTGAATTGTACAAGGGATGCCATCAAGGTGAATTTGACTGGAGAATGGCAATGGAATTGGGAGTGGACAAAATGACACCATAAAGTTAAATAAGACAGGAGAATATTGAGGGATACTGAATTGTACAAGGGATGCCATCAAGGTGAATTTGACTGGAGAATGGTAATGGAATTGGGAGTGGACAAATGACACCATAAAGGTAAATAAGAGAGGAGAATATTGAGGGATACTGAATTGTACAAGGGATGCCATCAAGGTGAATTTGACTGAGAATGGTAATGGAATTGGGAGTGGACAAATGACACCATAAAGGTAAATAAGACAGGAGAATATTGAGGGATACTGAATTGTACAAGGGATGCCATCAAGGTGAATTTGACTGGAGAATGGTAATGGAATTGGGAGTGGACAAATGACACCATAAAGGTAAATAAGACAGGAGAATATTGAGGGATACTGAATTGTACAAGGGATGCCGTCAAGGTGAATTTGACTGGAGAATGTTAATGGAATTGGGAGTGGACAAATGACACCATAAATGTAATGTACTATAGAAACTAACAAGTGACATGCTGAAGGTAAATAAGATGGAAGGATATTAACGGATATGGAAGTGGACAAACAATGCCAGAAAAGTGAATAAGACTGGTAAATATTACTGGATATGGAATATGACAATCTCCACAATGTACTTGAACAAGAAGAAAGAATATTGGATATAGAAATGGATGCAAAGCGACATAAAGGTGAATAAAATGGGAGAGTATTAATGGATATGGAAACTGTCAACTATGAACATGACCGAAGAATATCAATAGATAGTGAAATTGAGAAGTGGCACCATCAAAGGTGAATAAGACAGAGAATATTAACAAGTATGGAAATTGACAAACAATGCTCTGAAGGGGAATAAGACGAGAGAATATTTACTGTTATTGAAATTGCCAAGTTAAGACTGTGGTCATTTTGTCTATTGTAAGCATCGACCTTGTTTAGTTGAGTGGAATTTCAAATGGAAATCTTTATTTCGTCTACCTAGATAGATAGTTCTAGTTGCCTCAGTATCAGTCAGCCTTTACGTCAACTCTGCAAATTTTGGTTCACCTTTGCTGTTGCCTGGTATTGGACTCACAACTTATTGTGTCAAGTCACTGGATAACTTCAATCAATGGGCTAAATGAGGACATCAGAATTAATTTTTTGTTGTGTCAAGTCACTGGATTACCTCAACCAATGGGCTAAGTGAGGACATCAGAATTAATTTTTTGTTGTGTCAAGTCACTGGATAACTTCAATCAATGGGCTAAGTGAGGACATCCGAATTAATTTTTGTGACTTATAAATCTAATTTCTCAGCAACTATTTTTTTCCAGAGCTCATCATAGTTTGTTATTATTGTTTCTCTCTGATACTCTGTATTACTGGTCCTATATTGTATTCATGTCTTCTATTTTTATTTATTATTTATTTACTTTTTTGCTTGATACAGTCATTTATCAAGTCGTTCACTGGAGACCTAAGACAAATGAAGGCCCTTAAAAATCTTTTAGTTTCTTTTTTAATTATATATGAAAATAAGTCGATATATAAACGTCACTTGTCTTAGAAAAAAAAAAACGGTTACATAGATTTTTTGTTTTATGTATAACTTGAAGACAACCACACTGCTGGCATATTGTGCATTTTCTTTTTCTGGAAATAGCGCTCTACTGAAAGTGTTATAAAATATTTGCACTCATGTTAGAAGAATCAGTTTGATTATTATTATTATTGTTGTTGTTATTGTTGTTAGTCAATTCATTGAGCTTTCAATCCAGTAGTAACTGGTGGCTTCACCTGAATTGTGCGTTAACAAAAAAGAAAATTATGTGGATAAATATTTGTTGTGGAAAAAGGAATGATTTTTTTCATCCACAGGTTTACACACACACACAGATAGATGGATGGATGGATAGATAGATAGATAGATAGATAGATAGATAGATAGATAGATAGGGAGAGGGATATTTCTCCTCGTGTTACAGCTTTACAGTGTTCCTACAATCTCATTTTAAGGGAGCAACCAGTTTCTCCTTTATATTTCTTACCACAGCCACATGGGATAGTGTACTTCTTTTTTAGAGTGTTTTATTATTTGCTCATAAATCAACCACATCCAAATAAATAAAACACACTAAAAAGAAGCCAACACAACAAAAAGTAATTAACCATCTGTAGAATCCACTCACAATCAAAAATATTAAATTATACCAAGTTACATATAAATAAGCATAAAAGCAGGACACAAAAACAGATGGAAAAACAAACCCCTGAAGAGTGAGGATACCATAATACCTTCACAAAACTTCAAAGTCAGCATAACTCTGCTCAGTTAAGTGAGAAACTTCTCTAAATTAATCCTACTAGCAGTATAGCCTGGCGTTGCTCGGGTATAATGAAAGCTTTAAAACTAATCCATGATCCTGGAGCTCAGAATCTTTGGACATTGGCACAAAAGACTAAAAAGCAATAGTTGTTTCCAGTTAGAATGAAACTGTAGACTGAAAGAAAAATGAATGGATGTAAATCAAATTTTGGTTTCCTGGTATCGATATCAAATTTTCTGCACTATTGTAAGAACTACAACCTTGAAACTTCTGAATATCGTTTCTTATGTCTTTGTCTATGAGTATATCAAATTTGATTAAAATCGGACCACTCCTTCTATAACCCGATTTTTTCGATTATCGATATTTATCGGGGGGTACCTCAACACAAAACTTAGCTAAGAACACTTGCAGATGCTTATAGTACAACTGTGTAAATTTTCAAGAAAATCGGTTCAGCCTTTTCGGAGTCTATAGTTAACGGATACACACACACACAGACACATACACACACAGAGACAAAGTTCCATTTATAAATAAGTTTAGATTTAGACTAGATTTAGATATATAGATATAAACATACATATGCACATATGCATACCTTTCTGTTCATATCAATCAATTTCTGTTTGTTTCTATCCATACACATTTCTTTATTTCTAAGTTTCAGCAAGGAAAATATTTATTCCATATGCTTGATTTAACTTTGACAATAAAGATGAAGACAACAGTTCTGAACAATGTAAATAGTGCAAATAGCAAATAGTTCTAAAAATGACTTCTTAAAGCAATAACAATTACTGAGAGTATAGATGGTAATAGTGGTGTTAAGAGAAAAGGCGTTCCTTTGACATGCTGTTTGGAAAAGAAAATGCAACTTCAATATAAATAAACAAATTTAATTGAACAATCTATTCTGATTTTTAAAACTAAAAAGGCATATAGCAAAATGTAAACAAAGGGTTTACTGAAGTGCTAAAAAAAGTCAGAAGGCTAGAAAGTTATTCATTAAATCAAAAAGCAAAATATAAGCAAAGGGCATACTGTAGTGAAAAAAAAGGAAAAAACCAAAATATAAGCAAAGGGCATACTGTAGTGAAAAAAAAGGAAAAAACCAAAATATAAGCAAAGGGCATACTGTAGTGAAAAAAAAGGAAAAAACCAAAATATAAGCAAAGGGCATACTGTAGTGAAAAAAAAGGAAAAAACCAAAATATAAGCAAAGGGCATACTGTAGTGAAAAAAAAGGAAAAAACCAAAATATAAGCAAAGGGCATACTGTAGTGAAAAAAAGGAAAAAACCAAAATATAAGCAAAGGGCATACTGAATTGTTAAAAAAGAGCAAAATGTTAAAAAAAAAAAAAAGAGTATACTAAAAAACAAAAAATAAAATGTAAACAAAAGGTTAAATGAAGTGCCGCAAAAAGCAAAACGTAAGCTAAGGTTATACTGAAATGCTAAAAAGGAAAAAGCAAAATATAATCAAAGGGCATGCTGAAGCGCTAAAAAATCAAAATGTAAAAATGGGTATACTGAAGAGATAAAAAAGGCAAAAAGCAAAACATTAACAAAGGAAGTGCTAAAAAGATCAAAAAGCAAAATAAAAACAAAGGGTATACTGATGTGCTAAAAAGACAAAATAGCAAAATGTAAACAAAAAAGTATACCAAAGAACAAAAAAAAGATCAAAAAGCAAAATAAAAACAAAGGGCATACAGATGTGCTAAAATCAAATTTAAAAATTCATCTGTACATTGTTACCATATTAGGTCAGGTGCTCTTGCTATTCATATCAAGGTTCTCAACAAAATCCAAAAAAGGATCTGCAATGTAATTGGTCCTGACTTAGCATTTCAACATCAATCACTTTCTCACCAACATGATGTAGCTTCCTTCTACAAATATTTTCATAGCAACTGCTATAATGAGCTTTTTTACCTGGTGCCCTGTTTATGTGAATTTATGCATGGTACTTTAAAAATGAATTCCACTGGAATTCAGAGCCGAGTTCGAATTCCAGTTGAATTCATTGCATTCACTTATGTGCAAGTACCTTTGGGAAAGGTATTAATTCATCTCTTCCTTCCAGTTATGGGTTAAATAACAGGAAAGATTGGGTTCTATAGCCTTGGTTGGCAACCAGTCTACCACAGAAAGCAATGGCAACCTACTGCAAGATAATCTTCTGCCCAGTCAGTCATGTCTCTTTCAAAACATGATCGCCCAAGTGTGTTTCACATATGGCACTTAACTGACTATAAGCATTGGCATCTAGGTCTCACCCTTTTACTGTTGAAATAGTTAAATATAACCACCACTTCTACTCCAACAGTTTCTTTTCTTTCGCTTACCATCAGTGGAATTCTCCTCCATTTACTTGCTTCTCTGATAGCTACAATCTCCAAACCTTTAAATTCAACATCAACTCACATATTTTATCTTCTTGAATCTTGTTCATCTTCTATTCTTTCTTTAATCCCCCCCCTTTATACAGTATTTTCTCTCACTGAAACCCGTCGCACACTACTGGTGATGCCACCTGCTTGGTGTGACATAATTAAAAAAGATTTTAAGCAGTCATATTATATGTTGTCATCATTCATCATTTATCCATCACACCCAGACGGTGCATAGGGCAGCAACATTTGTTGCTGTTTCTGTAACAAACTGTTTTTTTTATGGGACAAGGTTGTTAGCCCTGCACCCAACCCCCAAACCTGGAGGACCAGTGGACCATTCTTGGTCCTTACGTTTACAGCACCTGGTATTCCCAAATGGTCACCCATTTAAGTACTGACCAGGCTCGATGTTGCTTAACTTTGGTGATCGGACGGGAACCGGTGTATTCAACACAATATAGCCGTAGACAAGATTATATGTTGTAGACCTCACTAAATTCCTTACAAAAATAAAACAGTTATGGAAAGCTCTGGAATATGCTTGAATATATATACCTAAGCAACAACAACAACTGTTGTGGATACGATACTATGTACAGGCAAATAAAGGAGTAAACACGTCTAATTATTTTGCACTTCATTTGATATGAAAAATCATCAATGATTAACCTTCATGCCTGCAAAATATACGTTGTCAAAAGGACAGTTATTCCTTTGACACTACTATTATTGTATACACTTTGGACTCTTTTGGCAATATTTATTTAAAAGACTATAAAATATATGAACCAAGAACAATAGTTATTATTTAATTTACCATTTTATAAATAAATTTGAAACGGTATTGTTTTATTCAAAAATATATTTTAAAAAATTATCAAAATATGGAACAGAAGAAGATGCTTTCAACTTATTTTAGTGAACAACTTTGATGTGTCAATTCTCAAGAACAAAGGAAATATTCAAATCTACTTTTATATGCTTAGCTTTTATAAAAACTCTAATCATCACTTGGTCCTTACGTATTATCGGGAGGACCTTTGATTTTTACTTTTGGCCCGCTTATAACACCAAGGAACTGGAAAAATCAGGCTTTCATCACCTCAACGTCAACCACAAGTACAACTTTGTGGATTCGAACACCGGGGCTCATACGCAGACAGTGGAACGCCTATGGGGATCGACAAAGTGGCGAAACAAGAAGCACTGTGGCACTGCACGTCACCATTTGGAGTCGTATTTGGCCGAATTCATGTGGCGGAAGCATGTTGCCTGTACTGATGTCTTTGAGTCACTTTTGGAAGCAATTGCGACGTTCTGGCCTCCGGAATTACAAATGTAATGTTATTTTATTGTTTTAACCGTTTCAATAAATAATTTACTTTAATTTTTGAGTCGTTTTTTTAAAGGTCCTCCCGATAATACGTAAGCACCCATCACTTTTTGACACAAATGTTGATGAGGGAGTTAAAAGTGTGTACAATAATAATGGTGACAAGGAAATAACTTCTTTTGATACACTGTCAAAATCAAACAAATATAACAACTGCCAAATAACTTGAAAATGTTTATGAAAATTTAAGTATAATAAATTATAATAATATAGAAAAACAATTACAAAGTATAATCAGCCCTTTCCAGACAGACTGACCAGATCTAGTGAACCAAAAATGCATTTGTTCTTGAATGAATTAATCTGAGGAACATTTGGGTTTTCAATGTAGTAGAGCAATTTATTGAAAATGGTGATTTTGTAATTTTTCATTGAGATATTTGGATATTCATGAATAAAAATCTCTCTACCATGCTGACTGAGCATAATCATAACAGAAAATGATTTAATGGAATTAACTTTCAAAGAGAACTCAAAAACTGATCTGAAACTTTCTTAAATTAATACAGTGAAAATTTAAATATAAATTCAGTCTGGAAAAGGTTAAAGAACTTTAATAATTAAAAAAACATTATTTTCAAATATAACTAAAAAAATGACATTTTTGATTTACTGCTTATTTAAATAATGTTTTTAGTCAATGTGGTTTCTCATGTGATGCTTTAGTGATTTCAGTTGTGAATATGCTACTCCACAAACATCGCAAGAGAATGGTTTTTCTCCTGTATGCATCCGTATATGACTTTTCAAGTGTGAGCTGCTTGAAAATCCAGACCCACAAACTTCACAAAGATATGCTTTCTCACCAGTGTGTGTGCTCATATGATATTTTAACCCAGAACTTTGTATAAATGCAGCATTACAAACGTGACATTTGAAAGGTTTCTCACCAGTGTGTATTCTTATATGTTTTTTCAAATCTGAACTATCTGAAAATGCAGAGCCACAGACATGACAGGGAAATGGTTTTTCCCCTGTGTGTATTCTCATATGCTTATTAAAATCGGAGCTGTTTGAAAAGGCAGATGTACAAACTTCACATGCAAATGGCTTCTCTCCTGTATGTGTTCGCATATGTATTTTTAAAGCAGAGTTCTCAGAAAATACAGATCCACAAACATCACATGAATATGGTTTCTGCCCGCTATGCTTTTGAAGATGTCGTTTTAAATGAGAACTTCTTGAAAATGTTGATCCACATATTTCACAGGGATATGGTTTTTCTCCAGTGTGCGTTCTCATGTGTCTTCTTAAATTTGAATTGTAGGAAAATACAGATCCACAAACATCACAGGGAAAGGATCTTGTCAAAGTAATATGTTTTGCATCTTCTGACATCTTTGCAGTTTGAAAATGAAAAGACTTCAAAAAGTTTTGAAGTAGTTTCTGTATAAGTGTTGAGGTATTAACTTCCCTTTTCAAAATGGCAAATCTGGGAATAAAAAATAATAAATATTCTTTAGGAAAATGCAAGGTACAATATTTGATTTATTTACATTGATACTAATGTCCTCATCTTTGTTGTTATTATACCAATAGGATATAATTTCCACTTGAGTTATAGCAATTGAATCCAATGAAGATCTCAATGTTGGTGTTACATAGTACAGTAACTTGTGTTGTCAGCTCAAGGAACCGTCATCTGAATCACATCATACTGAATTTTGAATAATGTTTCTTGTTCATCATAATTCCTACATTAGCATAATGGCAATACATGTCTACATCTGCCCAGATCAAGATCATCATCCTCTCTCCCTGTTCCCTTTCTCTCTCCTGGTGGTGGAGATGGGTGTGAATCAAAGAGAATTTGACAAGGTCATTTAATTGAATTTGATTTTTGTGAACTATGTGCAATGGAGAGGCTTAAACACTTGGCCAAAAACGCCTCCCTTGCAGTTCAAAGGGGATTGAGACAGGTGAGATCTGGCAAATCTGGTTGCATTGAGTTATCGGATGCTCGTGCTGTCAAGATATGCCTTGGTTACACCAGCCTAACTGGCACTATCCTCTCCTGCTAGTTTGACTGTTGAGACCATGTAGATCTTTACCTATTCCACATTTGGGGTCTTCATGCATGGTCGTATTCAGTCTGGTCATTACTCTTTGAGCTGCCATAGGTGGTTCTACAGGAGTTGGAACTCCAAACAGCTTCACCAGATCAAAGGGACAAATAAGCCCTCGACCATGACAAGCAACAACTATATACATTTTATACTGTATGTCGGGAGTGAACAGTTAATTATCAAATGTAACTTTGTTTTATTTTAATAACAATAATAGAACTGAATCAATAAATAAGAAAAGAATGAAAATAATAAATGTATAAAATTATTAAATACAGGGTGTGACGTATAAATTGTCGTCTAAATGAAAATGACACTGATACTTCATTTTAACAGATATACAGTGTGCAATGTATAAATTGTCGTCTAAATGAAAATGACACTTCATTTTAAGATATACAGGGTGCGATGTATAAATTGTCGTCTAAATGAAAATGACAGATACTTCATTTTAACAGATATACAGGGTGCAATGTATAAATTGTCGTCTAAATGAAAATGACACTGATATCTCATTTTAACAGATATACAGGGTGCGATGTATAAATTGTCGTCTAAATTACACAAAAATGAAAATAATACTGATACCTCATATTAACTGATATATTTACCAAAACTTCACAAAAATATCTTGAAATACCAAAGAGTAAATTTATTCAGTAAAATTGCCACTGGCTTCAACCATGGCCTCCAGATGACTTCAGAATCTCCTGCAACTCTTCTGGACAGTTTTCTTGTTTAACTTGGTGAATGTTGTCATAATCCTTGCCTTCAATTCATTTTTGGTGTTACAAGGAGTTTTGTTGGTTTCTTGCTCAAGTGTGCCCCACACATAATAAGCAAGGGGTTTGCACTCTGGAGAGTTAGGTGGCCAAATGTAAGGGGTGATGTGGTTTCAGAAATTGTCTGACAGCCACGACTGGGTTCTCCTGTTTGTGTGGCATGGTGCAGAGTCCTGTTATCTGTTCTTCCAGCAGCCACTCACTTGACCCAGAGCAGCACTGACTTCTCACAACCCCGTGGGAAGATGAATAGAGGTATAATATCACCATCACTAGTGACCACACCAAACACCTTCATAATCACCATTAGACTCATCCATCTCTTTCTGAATACTTTGCCCTGTCCTCAGCTTGACACCCAAACACTCTGCTGAAATGTTCATATTGAAGCTTCTGGCATGAATACTAAGTAAAGTACAGTATGTCGTTTCCAAATTTCTGGCAGAGGGAATTGCGTCTCTTTTTCTCACAAACGGAGCCCAACTGACCTAACTATACTATGCAGCCCACGAAATCAAAAACAATCAACACGCATATGCGATATTGGAAATAATAAAATTGCGACAATTTACAGATCGTACCCTGTATATCTCCGTGCATATTTCTTCACAGAGATCAAATGTCAATTTCTATCCTACCCTTTTTACTTTTTATTTTAAACAAATGGTTAAAATATCGCAATTTTTTATGCATAACATTTCAAAAACTAAAGACCTCCCTCAGAATATAAAGCTTAAAAAAAGTTATAGAGAATGTAAGGGAAGTAAATCAGTTTTTGACATGAATAAATCGTTTGAAACGCTAAATTTAACAATACCCGAAAGCTTAGTGAAAATTTAAAATTCTGAGAAAAAAATAGCGGGTATTTAAAATATTTATTTATTTAGGCATAGGGTTTGTTAGAATTTAAAATCCTAAGACGATAAATATTTTTATTTTTCATCACAAAAGTCAGTCATTTTTTTTACTTCAAATGACGTCGGTTTGGTTGTTTCTGTTGTGATTGTGAAAATGAAAAAAGAAAAAAATGACAGCGATGTCGTCTTTTTTAAAAAAGCCTCTCTAAAATTGAAAAAAGATTTTGATAATTTTGTGGGTAAGAATGTAAAACGATTCTAAAATTCAATAATTGATGAAATTTATTTAAAAACTTAACAAGTTAATAAAAACAAACAAACCAAATTTAATATACTTACTTTTTTAGTTACGACATTGAATCTTTTTTTTTTTTTTAACTATTCTTGTCTTGGTTTGATTTTTATGACTGATGTTAAATCAGTGAGAAATAAAACGACTTTAGGATTCAATATGCGAACGGTCTTAGAATAAATATTCTCAGGGTTAAAGTCAATTATTCCGTCTGATGTCTTTGTGCATCAGTCGAAAAAAGAAAAAAATAAAGAAAAAATGTCTGGCGCGTAAGAAGTAGTAAGGGAGATAATTCATGTCTGACTTAGCAAAATATTAAAAAATATAACAATACTTAAGTAAAATATCTCCAAAAAAGAAATACTTATAAAAATAATACATAAAAATAGAAAAAGATTAAAATAAAATTAAAATAAAAGATTAAAATAAAATTAAAATAAAATTAAAATTAAAATTAAAATAAAATAAAATTAAAATTAAAATTAAAATAAAATTAAAAGATTAAAATAAAATTAAAATTAAAATTAAAATAAAATAAAATTAAAATTAAAATTAAAATAAAATTAAAAGATTAAAATAAAATTAAAATAAAATTAAAATTAATTAAAATTAATACATAAAAATAGAAAAAGATTAAAATAAAATTAAGATTAAAATAAAATTCCTTTATTTAAAAACATGTAAAATATTTAATTAAAATTATTCCTAAATTACTGAATGAATTTCGTTAAAATAAAAATCCTGAAAAATTCTTTTATTTGAAAATTAACCTTTATTTGAATAAAATGTACTTTATTTAATTTTCTTATTCATAAATAAAAAAACATTTATTTATTAATAAAAATAGTTAATTAAAAGCAGAAAACTACTTAATTTAAAAAATACTTCATTTGAAAAAGAGTAATTCTACCTTGTAAAAGAATATTTTTTTGTGCTCTTTATTTGAAAACAGGACATCTCAAAATGGTGTAATGGTTAACAAGTTTATCTTGCTAAAACTTATTACAACTGAGTAGTGAGTTCTTTGGGCCTTGTGCCCCATCTAAGCGGCGCTTTAAAAGCAAACTCCTTATTTCAAAACACACTTCAATAAAGATTTAATGTTTTATCTCCAAAATATGAATCCTTTTCATTTTGGAAAATAAATTAATTAAATAAAAATACATAATCTAAAAATAAATTTAAAGAAAGATGAACCTCCAACTGAAAAAGAAAAAAATACATATTTGAAAAACAAATCTTTCATTTGAAAAGTTTTTGTTAAATATTCTGAAGTGTAGGGAGATGGTTAATGTTTCTTTGATTTGGCCTTGTGTCAGACTTAACCAAACTCCCTACAGCTTACAAGTTTTATGCAAAGTTATCATCATGTGAATTATCAGAATATTTTCATCGTTTTCAGAAAGTTGGTTGTCAACAGGTTGGAATATGTGGAATAGTGTGAGAATAAAATATACATTTTGCATTTTAAAATAGTCAGTCAGTTAAGTGCCATAGGTGATACACGCTTGGGCGATCATGTCTCGAAAGAGACATGACTGACTGGGCAGAAGATTATCCCACAGTAGGTTACCATTGCTTTCTGCTGTAGACTGGTTGCCAACCAAAGCTATAGAACCCAATCTGTCCTGTTATTTAACCCATAACTGAAGGGATGAGACAGATTAATACCTTTCCCAAGGGTATTTGCACGTAAGTGAATGCAATGAATTTAGCTGGAATTCGAACTCGGCTCCCTGATTTCTCGTTCCAAGCCGATATCCAATGCACCACAATGCACATCCTAAGCACATTTTAAAATAGAAATTTATTAAAAGAAAGAATAACACAAGTTGTAGAAATTAATGTGCAATTAGAAAGCTTAGGGTATCAAGAGTTGTAGAAAATGTTTGTAGTAATAATGTAGGTATTTAAAATGTCCACAGAAATTTAGAGTTCATGGTTGTGTAGTAGCGGTATAGCGGGTATCTTATCTTATTTATTCTTTTTTAGTAGTAGTAGGATTCCATTCTAGTGAAGGGTAGTAGTATACCGTAGCAGGTTAACGGAATCTGGACTTGTGGGAAGATAGCCCACTATAATTCATAAAATGATTATAAAATCAAGAAAGGCAATTTGAGTATAAAATAACATTTATATATACACATTTCAATTAATGTTTTTACAATCAAAATAATACTTGAATATAAGTCCAACGGAGGTTAGAGAGTTCATGGAAAATAATATAATGCTGAAAGAGATAAAAGGCTTAAGAATGTGGAAGCGAAGGTATATTATTGAATGTTCATTTTGAAGTTGCCGCTTCTAAAGTCAGTAAGTCAGTAAGTACTTTGAGGAATGTTTTTGAAGGGGTCAGTAAGTACTTATGAGACAGGGGAAAGAAAGAGTTCAGCATAGTAGCAGCTCAACTTAAGTCAAGGGAGAAACTAATCAGCTTGTCCATCTCCTCCAGTCTGTCTAACGATGCTTTTTATATCTGCCTTTTGGATCAAACAGCTTGTTTTGGATTTTCATACTTCAATTTGATTCTGGGCTTCCCATTGGCTAGTAAATAAAATTTGTGGGGGCTTGCGAAATGGAAATTTTTATTTGATTAATTTTTATTTTTCAAACGGAACATCTGCGCAAACTCGGATGCACACAACGATTTTTATTCATTTGTCTTTTTTGTTGTGAGAGAGCCAACATCCGGTTTCTCTCTTTTTTTCAGTCGGTATCACCACAGCGGAATGTAAAGTCTTTGTTCCTTCCTCTTTTTGTTATGTCACTACAGGTTGAGAGAAAGAGAAGGCAAAACAAATAAAGAAGTAGTACTTAACATTTTGTTGTTGCTGTTGTCCTCTTTAGTGGCATGGTGTGAAAATGAAGAAAAGGACGTTGGAAGAAGAGATCAAAAGAAACTGTTGTGTGACCTACGTCCGGGTTGGTGTGGAGTGAAAAAGAAGAAAAGAAAATTGGCAGTGAGGGTGAGTCAGTTTGAAATTTCTTCTTTATATGGTGAGATGCTCTCAGCTACTGCTTCCATTAAATCTGGTCATGTGACTGGCTCCGGCAGAGCATTTTCGCTTTTAGATGTAAAATAACGTCATTATGAATTTTCTGTTTTTAATTTTTGTGGTATGGAGCAACTATCTCCCATCCACCGGGTCCCCAGGTGGCAGATCGGGGAATGACCTCCAGATACTGGAGGTTAGCTGCGAATATTCAATAAGCAGTCCCGGACCAACTAGCAGGCTACTCTGAGGGTGTGTGTGAGGGTATGCCCTGGTCAGGTGTACTTCCTTGAAATGCATACAGATACCCATTGTAAAAGGTAGTCTAAGGTGAGTGTTTGGCACATTGTAACCAAACTGACTCAAAACCCGGTTGAGCGGGGTCTGTTGACCTTGGTTGGTGACTCACATAGTGTCAATCACGAATAAATAGCATTTGGACGCTAATGGAGATGACAACTCTGCAGATTTAGAAGAGTAAACCTCGATAAACTATCCTTGGGTAGCAGTAGTTCATGTGGCGCACAACGTAAGAGTGGTAGCGGTTCAGAAAACAGTGTGGTTGTGCAGATGACCATCTACTTGACAACGGACAAGCACACCGCTCCAGTTAGCGGCGAACTATGGCGAGATGGTGACTCAACAAATACCCGTCCCCTTTGGAGGGGTTGGCATTAAGAAGGGCATCCAGCCGGAAAAATTTGCTTCAATTTCATAGGTCATGTCAAATCCAGATATAGTTAGTAATAACGGGGCCGGAACTAATAGTGAAGGTGTCATTCATGGTTGGGTGGGTCACTCTGTTGTGGGTCCCATCAGACTGTTAATGAACATCAGACCTGGACAGCATAGCAGAACTTCCAACTCTCAGACACGGGGAAAAAGGGAAGTAAAACTGGATAGAAGAAGAATCCAATCAGGACTCAGGATTTGCTTTTCGCACTGACTTGTGAATAGTCATTTGAATCCACTTTTGCGGGTTTGCAATTTTACTTTGGGTTTTTCCCAAAATGTTTTCAGTTCTTAATTTCTTATCGCTACAATTCTTTCTTTGCAGAATAAGTTGACAAAAGTCCTTCAGCTGAAAAAAATCTTACAATTAAATTATCTGTCTAGCCAAAAGGCAATACACATGGCCTGAAGATTGTGTTTGATCATGAAAGAGATTGTCATTGCTGGATGTTAAACTCTACATCCACTTTTACATTTACAGGCTCTGAGCACTTTAAACCATATATATATATATCATGACTTGAAAATATATTTTAGTCATGAAGTAATTTAAAAAAAAAATACTACTTGCTGTTAAATATTATTTACTTATTTAAGTATAGTGTGATCCCACTATGTACTTTACTCAGTCAAAGTAATTTTCTTTAAAATTTAATTAATTACAATGCTTCATTTATAACGTATACTCTAACATAATTAAAAAAAAATAAAAATTATTTTACTAAAATAAGTGACCGACACAATACTTAATTGTTGTTCTTCATACAATATAACTACGTATACCATAATTTTTTAATCCTAATTCTGACCTAAATTTTCCAGCCCCTTTACTTATAGATAGTAGTTTTTAAAAAAATCTATTATTAAATAAAATAAACCTAAAATCCAATCTTCTGTAAAAAATTATTGTCTACCCATTGTCTACCCATTTTAAAAAATTATTGTCTACCCATTTTAAAAAATCTATGGTCCCACTATGAATCTCATCCAGACAAAATTAAAAAGTGACATGTCTAGATCCAAACCATCTTGCCCCCTTTCATAATCCAAATATCAAATCTCCATGGTTACATAATTCTTAATTTTGATTGAACAATATTGACATACCTAAAGCATTTGCCTTCAACTACCACTCCCTAATTTTCTAAATAACCATGAATTCCTCTTATATTTTAAAAATAAATCATTTTCACCATTACCTACCTGAAGAGGAACAGATTTGTTCTGAAACATGAAAATTTTTGTGTAGTGATATTATGCTTTTATAAACCATTGTAAAACTAAAACTACAATACTATATACAACAATAGAATTTTGCATGATGAGCGGTCTGTTAGAGCTCCATGAAATAAGCTATTATCAATGGATTTATAAAAACATCCAACTTATTTTCATTATAATACTCTGTTAAATTCTAACATTGAGTTCTCATCGAATTTAATCCCCTGTGGAATTAACCTTACCAAGTACCAAGGATACTACTTTACTATATATATATATATATATATTTTTTTTTTTTTTTTAATTTAAATACTTTAATCCAAGCAGAAAAAGCAGAAAGGTAAATTCCAAAACCCGATCTTAATTAATATTAAATATTAAATTTTAATATTAAAAAATGATACAAGAGGAGAGCTCCGTGTAATAAAAATTACAGAGCAAATATAAATTAAATTAAATTTTTTCAAAGATGTTGAATGCACATTTCGACATGGAATCCTCGAAGGGGATAACGCATCACCTTAGCAACAAATTTCGGAATAGCATTTGTTGCTGAGGTGATGTGTTATTTCGGGATGTGTTATTTCAGTGATGTGTTATCCCCTTCGGGGATTCCATGTCGAAATGTGCATTCAACATCTTTGAAAAAATTTAATTTAATTTATATATATATATATATATATATATATATATATATATAATAAATTATACTTTAGAACATGTTCAAATTATAATCTACTACAAAGTGTACATTTTGTTTCGATATTGAAAGGACAATGTCTCATCAAGTAGTAAACACTATTTATATGTACACTTTGTAGTAGATTGTAATTTGAATATACTCTCAAGTATAATTCTTAATAAATACTCATTTATCTATTCATATCAATCATTTTTTAATAATCCCAAATATTTCATTAATATCATTCACTTTACTTTCGTATTTTGCTCCAGTTTTTATCCATTCATTTATCTTTACAATCCCCGTAGTTTTTTAATCAGAAATTTTTTTTTTTTAATCATCTCACCCCAAGCAAGGCATTCCACTGCCACTATTGCGCATGGGGCTACATAGGGGAAGGTAAAGAGAAGGAGGGGTTAGACATAGGGAATGTCAGGAGGAAGGTGACAGATGAGTAAGGATATCGAGGATGAGGGTTGGGCAGATGGGAAGAGTGTTTGATAGAATGGGAGCAGGTTAGTGTGTTAGGAGGTGTCTATTGACCTTACATTTAAACTCCTGGAGATTGTAGCCGTCGGGGAAGCAATTGTTTAGAAGAGAATTCCACAGTCGAGAAGTGCGAGGAAAGAAACTGTTGGAGTAGAAGTTACGGCTGCATGTTATCGGTTTCACTGTAAAAGGGTGGGATCTAGTTGCTAATCTAGTATCTCGTTCAAATACGTATTTAGGGGGCACTAGTGATCTAAGTTCATCAGAGCAGAAGCCGTGAAAGTATTTATAGAAGAGACACAGGGAAGCCACGTCGCGCCGGTGGGAGAGAGACTGCAGGCGGTCGGCAAAGTCAGTATCTATCACATGACAGACCCTCCTCTGAACCTTATCGAGAAATATTACACTAATATCATTCGTTTTTTAATTTTAGTTATTTACATATCTACCGTATTCGGTACGATTTTCAATTTTTTTTAATAGCATATTCCTTCATCCATATGGAATGGTATCTTCCACATCGTAATTTATGTATTTATTTTAGTATATTTAATGAGTTTTTTTTTACTATCTAGTCATTTAACTATTTTAACCATTCATCTTCACATTAATATCATGAATATCAATTTATTTTGATTTATATATTTTCGGATATTTACTGGATCCATGTACATATTATCATCACTGGACATTCATTTATTGGTGGACGACCTTATTCAAGAAATTTTTCCACTTCTTCTGTGCAACCAAAACATCTTGCATTCTAATAACGTAGCAAATAGAGATTAGGACACAGGCCGGGGCCTGATCAACCCTGGCTGGGTCAACCTGGGGAGAAGATATGATGTTTTTAAAGGACCGAAACCGTCAATGAACCAGGGTAACATCACTAATGATGTGTCCTAACCACATCTAAATGATGTATTTTTCAAATTCATAGCTCTATTTCTATATATTGAGCACAGTTTTAAATTAATGTTTTGAATGTTGTTAATATTTTCTTTGTTCCTTATATATTATTTGGTGTTGTTTTTTGTGTATACTCGTATTTGAATAAATGCTCTGTTTATTTATTAAATACATTTACTCAAATACAAGTATTTTTTTATAATCATTCCACCCCAAGCAAGGCAGTACTGCTACTGGTGCACAGAGGGTTACATAAAAGAAGAGTGATAGGAAATAGAAACAGGTCACAGGGGGTATCAGGAAATGAGTAAGAGAGGATGTGAACACAGTTGTGAAGAGACCTACATGAGAATAGAGTGGAAAGAGAGAAAAATGAAATACAGGGGGTGTTGCAGAAAGGATGAGAGTCAAAGAAATAAAAGATGGCAACTGACATTGCATTTAAACACTTGAAGATTGTAGCTATTCGGGAAGCAAGTATATGGAACAGAGTTCCACAGGCGGGAAGTGCATAAAAAAGAAGTTGATAGAGTAGAAGTTTTTTTTTGTTTTTTTGTTTTTTTTTTAATCGTATCACCCCGAGCAAGGCGGTAACGCCACTGATGTGCAGGGGGCTACGTAATAGTGAAAAGATTGGAAAAGAGAAAGCCGGAAACCACATCCTTTTGCAGTTAGATTTTATTGTTTTCACTGCCAAAGGGTGGGACCTAGTTGCCACTCTAGTAGCACAAGTAAATTCATGCAAAGGGGAGCACCAGAGAGCTAAATTCGTTGAAGCAGAAGCTGTGAAAATATTTGTAGAAAAGACAGAGGGAAGCCACATCACGTCAGTGAGAAAGTGACTGGAAAAAGTATTCATTAAAAATAATGTTTAAGAAATAAGAATCCGTTGGATTAATAAATGAAAAAAATCAGTTCCTTTTTTATATATAAACAGACACTAGGATGTAGTCTCAAGCCCTGAATGCCAACCTTCCTAGAGACAGTAACCAGTATTGCATTGAATTCTGTTCTATTAACACCTGATAAATATATATATATTACTAACATATATTGCTGTTTTATTAACACCTGATTATATATATATATATATATATATATATATATATATATATATATCAGCATGCAGTGTGGGTATAGAAGAATCCAAAGGAGTATCCTGTACGTACAGTGGTAGGATAACTCTCTAAGAGAGCTCTAAGCATATGTGCATATAAATACATATAGAGCAAATATAAGAAAAATTAAGACAGACAGGTTATTTCATGGTGAATTGGAAGTATAAGCCTATTTCAGGCGAACCATCGTCAGTCTTTATTTTACAAAAGATTTTACACGAATGAGATTCACAAAGACCTAAAAAAAACGAATAAAAATAATGGTCACTCCCTTAAAAGAACTGATGTATTTTTTCTTAAATTTTCTCTTTTAAGGGAGCGACCGTTATTTTTATTCTGTTTTTTTAGGTCTTTGTGAATCTCATTCATGTAAAATCTTTTGTAAAATAAAGACAGAAGCTGATGATGGTTCACCTGAAATAGGCTTATACTTCCGACTCACCATGAAACGTGTCTGTCTTAATTTTTCTTATATATATATATATATAGGAAAAACTACTAAAATGTTGTAAGTTTAAAAATATATTTTTTTGACAGTATTTATTTATTTCTATTATTATATTTAATATTTCAGACAGTCCTTGGCCTTTCATCAGAAACAAATGATTTTAAAATTTAAATTAGAAACGTATTTCGGGACTTAGGTGTTTTGAATCTTTATAAATATTTCAATAGTTAAACATTTTTTAGATACACTTAAAAAAATTTTCTCTCAAACAAAATTTATAAGTTTTATTAAAGATCGGTTTACGTTTACAAATATTTTAAAAAAATCTGTCGCTTTCTGCGTCAGGTGATGTAAACAATCTATCGGACGAACGCTCTCACGAAATATGTTTCTAATTTAAATTTTAAAATCATTTGTTTCTGATGAAAGGCCAAGGACGGTCTGAAATATCAAATATAATAATAGAAATAAATAAATACTGTCAAAAAAATACATTTTTAAACTTACAACTTTTTAGTAGTTTTTCCTAACATATTGTTAAGACAGTATACGTGGATCATCACGATGTTATATATATATATATATATGGATATTACAAGTACATGCACATATATAAATATTTTTCAGGTATTAGTGGTGTCAATGCTTGATGTAATATCATAGAACTATAAAATATATATTAAAAAATATACATATTATCCTGTTTATAGCACAACTCGGAGTTTCATATACTCTGCAATCATCAGGTGCTTATTATGAACTGCCTGTTTTTGGATTTAACTCTTTGCTTCTAATGTTGTTTATAGTAGTTATATATGAAAACTAGCAGTATAGCCCGGCATTGCTCGGGTGTAATGAAAGCTTTAAAACTAATCCATGGTCCTGGAGCTCAGACTCAGCCTAAAGAATATTTGTTTGAAGTTTGGTGAGAATCGGATAAAAATTGTGGATTTGTATAAAAGACATACAGACAGATAAACAGACACACACACACAAACATCTTGCCTTTTATAAATATATATATATTATCGATTTTCTGCACTATTGTAAGAACTGCAACCTTGAAACTTCTGAATATCGTTTCTTATGCCTTTGTCTATGATTGTATCAAATTTGATTAAAATCGGACCACTCCTTTTATAACCCGATTTTTTTGATTATCGATATTTATCGGGGGTACCTCGACACAAAACCTAGCTAAGAACACTCGCAGACACTTATAGTACAACTGTGTAAATTTTCAAGAAAATCAGTTCAGCCGTTTTGCAGTCTATAGGTAACAGACACACACACACCCACACCCACACACACACACACAAAGTTCTATTTATAAATAGATTAGATTTAGATAGATTTAGATATGGATGAAATTTCCCACACTATGATAACATTTTTTTTCTGTACATTTATTTTTGATTAACCATTTATTTAATTTACAGGATTTTATATAATTTTTTTATATTCTCCTCTCAACAGAAAGAGTAATAAACCAACTTAGTGCCTCATATTATTTTATATTATTTTATGTTCACCTTTCTTATCAAAAAAATTTGGTGCTCGCATAGTATGTGATCTACCCAACATTGTAATCTACATTTAAAATTATAAAGTATAAACTATTAAAGCAGATTTGGTTTATATGCCGATCCAACCAGAATTCGAGTAAAAATGTGTAGTTTTACACAAAGGCAAGTAGTAATCTTGAAAGAAGGCGACTTTAATTGAAATCTGAACTTGTCATATGCCCTCCAAGTAATCTAACCTCTACATGTACCTTTGAATATCTCATAAATGTAGATGCTGAGCAGGTTGTAATCTTCAAAGAAGATGGCTTTAATTGAAATTTAAACTTGTCAGAGAGAGTGAGAGAGAGAGAGAGTTGGGGGAGTGCACTTTAGTACTAAGCTTGAGTTTTTGAAAATTTTAGACATTGTTGTAAATCACAAGCAATACCAGAAACATGCATGTAGATCACATACTATTAGTTAAGTGCCATATATGCTTGGGCAATCATGTCTCTTTTGAGACATGAGTGACCGGGTAGATGATTTTCTCACAGTAGGTGGCCATTAACTTCTGTGGTAGACTTGTTGCCAACCAAGACTATAGAACCTAATCTGTCCTGTTATTTGACCCATAGCTGGGGGGAAGAGATGGATTAACACCTTTCCCAAGGGTATTTACATGTAAGTGAATGCAATAAATTCAATTGGAATTCAAAATTGGCTCTCTGATTTCTCGTTCCAAGCCAATATCCACAATGCATATCTGAGACATCACAAACTATCAGTCAGTTAAATACCATACATGAAACACACGTGGGTCATCATGTCTCTTTCAGGACATGAGTGACTGGGCAGAAGATTATCCAACAGTAGGTTGCCATTGCTTTCTGCAGTAGACTAGTTGCCGACCAAGGCTACAGAGCCCAATCTGTCCTATTATTTAACCCATAACTGGAGGGAAGAGACGGATTAATACCTTTCCCAAGGGTATTTGTGCATAAGTGAATGCAAGGAGTATGACTGGAATTCAAACTCAGCTTCCCGATTTCTTGTTCCGAGCCGATATCCACTGCACCACGATGCACATCATACCAGCACCAAAAATTTTATACTATAAATATTCCAACAAAATTACATAAAACCTTTAATATATTTTGAAAACTGAAAAAAACCTTCAGGTCCCCACTAAAAATAATGAAGCAGATTTGAATAACCAACATATCAGAAACTGAGTACATAACAACTAGTATTAGAAACCAACCTTTCTAAATAACTGTTTCAAAAGAAAGAAATGTGGTGAGTAGATGGGTAGTAGTAAAAGTGTATTGAAATATACCCTTTCCTTTTTACTTATACTGTGACAGAGAAACTTTCTCTTTCTTTTTCTCTAAACACATACATCCTTTCTCTCTTTCTATTCTTCCATATTTCTGGTAACCTAGATTATAACCCAGACATAGCTTATGTGGTTAACTGATGTCATGCGAAAGTCAACCAATAACTAACGTTCCCACCAAAATCAAAATCAAATCAAATCAAAAGTGCGTAGACATTAAGAAAATAAAAAAGAACAGTGAACACGTGCATAGCACGTGGCATTCATGTCAGCTGTTAAAGATTCATTCAATACACCAAACAGCCAAAAGAAAACTTCCTCTGTGCAAATTAGAGATGTGCTTAAATAACCTTCATGAAAAGAATATGCAAAAAACCAAGGGATGAATTCAAGTGTACAATCTACACATTTAAATACCCAGAATATAATATGACATAGTACAAACACAAATACTACATTCCACCTGATACACACATATAGGAACAAATCTGCTATATTTACATGAATATATATATATATATACACAGAGGAAAAACTCTTCATAACCGGAACACAGCAATATATATATATAACCTAAATCTAATCTAAATCTAAACTTATTTATAAATGGAAATTTGTCTATGTATGTGTGTGTTTGTGTGTCCGTTACCTATAGACTCTGAAATGGCTGAACCGATTTTCTTGAAAATTTACACAATTGTACTATAATTATCTGCGAGTGTCCTTAGCTAGGTTTTGTGTCGAGGTACCCCCGATAAATATCGATAATCGAAAAAATTGGGTTATAGAAGGAGTAGTCCGATTTTAATCAACTTTGATACAATCATAGACAAAGACATAAGAAACGATATTCAGAAGTTTCAAGGTTGCAGTTCTTATAATAGTGCAGAAAATTGATAATATATATAAAAATATAATATATATATATATATATATATATATATATATATAAAAGGCAAGATGTTTGTGTGTGTGTCTGTTTATCTGTCTGTATGTCTTTTATACAAATCCACAATTTTTATCCGATTCTCACCAAACTTCAAACAAATATTCTTTAGGCTGAGTCTGAGCTCCAGGACCATGAATTAGTTTTAAAGCTTTCATTACATCCGAGCAACGCCGAGCTATACTGCTAGTATATATATATATATATATAATAATGAACATTCACATGAATACCACAACTTATACAAGAAACATATCAAAGATACAAAATACAAAAAGGACAGGAATGATAGTCATTCACATGTAATAAAAGATGTAACCCTATGGAGTCACAAATAAAATGGCCTTTATTATCTCAACCTCATCTATACCATAGAAACTAACTAACCCGTACCCCCCAAAATCCACATATAACATCAAAATCCAGAACAACCTTGATGCAAAACCTTTATCTAGTGACTGAAGTGCCTTTAAGCAGAAACCTGACTTAGCAAACTTAAAGATGCAAATAAAGTTTGGATTTTTCTTCTTCTTCTTCTTTTATGTGCCCTTTCAGGAGATAGGTGATCATGGCTTTCCACGTCTTCCTATCCCTAGTGGCTCTTATCACGCTTTCTCCTGTTATACCACGCAACCCTCATTCTGTCATCCACCAGATCAGGTGCTTCAAATATGTTATCTGTTGCTTTCCCCTGTCTCTTTTTTCCTCTATCTGACCTGTTAGTATCAGGTTCTCAAAGCCTTCTTTCCTCATTGCATGTCCAAAGAACTTCAGCTGTCTCTTCCTGATGCTCAGTATTAATTTCCTTTTCATTTCCATCATTTCCAAACTTCATCATTGCTCACATGCTTGATCTATGATATTCACAGCATCCTTCTGTAGAACCACATTTCAGTTGTTTCCTTTATCTTTGATGATATTGTCCAGCATTTACTGCCATATTGAAGAACTGACATCACATAGCAATCCAGTACTCTTTTCTTTGTTTCTACCGAAATTGTCCTGTTTCTTAATACTTTACTCAACTTCTGGAATGCTTCTTTCGCCATGTCAATTCGCTTTCGAATCTCTACGTCACACTTTCCGTCTTCTGTTAGAACACTTCCCAGGTATTTAATTTTTTTTTCTTTTTAAGTCAAGCAGGTAAAAAATTTAAATACCTTGATTTTTTTATAATCATTAAATACCTGACCTTGAATTTTGCACAAGGGATGTAATACTTAGGATATCCTTCTGAATATTAACGAATATAAAATGAAATAATATTCAGTTTATTTTACCTACTTTACCTTGAAAATAAGAAAGGAAATAAAAAAATACACATAAACCAAAAAAGTAAGAAAACGGGTTCTATTTTTATTAACATAATAAATTAAAAAAAGTATTGCTTATCTCCCTTGATGTGTCTCAATCTTGGGGTCAGTGATTGTCACTACAAAACGAATTTTAATGCATTTTTAATTTTTAAAATAATCACAAATATATTTTTTACCTTATAACGTTTTGAAATTATTTATTTTTACCTTTGCTCACATGTTGTAGTGTGAACAGAAAAAAAAAAAACAGAAAAAAAAATTACAAAGGTAAGTGACTGGATGATTTGGTTATCGTCTGGAAAACAGATGACCAAAAATTTGCAAGGCTTGGGTTAAATTATGAAAATATTCGACATTTTTTAAATTTTTTCCCTAATTGCTAAGTCTGATTTTGATGTCGTTATTCTCTGTTGAAAAGTGTCCAAAATTTTAAGGCACTTTTTTTTTTTTTTGTGCAAAGAAGGTTTTATTTCTCTCTCTCTACTTATCCAAAAAATGAATGAATTTACTGATTTTTCCAAAAGCATTGAAAAAGGTTTATTAAATTGAATGTATCTATATTTCATTGTTTCTATTTGGCAAATACCTGTTTTGTTGATTGTGATACTCTATGCATTTTTGACTGTCGATGATAAATGTTCTCGAACTACTAACTTTT
Source organism: Ascarosepion bandense (assembly GCA_037127315.1). Taxonomy (NCBI): domain Eukaryota; kingdom Metazoa; phylum Mollusca; class Cephalopoda; order Sepiida; family Sepiidae; genus Ascarosepion; species Ascarosepion bandense. The sequence goes on from JBBBDQ010029944.1 coordinate 210,051, forward strand.
TTTTTTTTTTAAGATGTGATAGATTTCATTTGGAGAAATGTTCTTATAAAATTTGCTTAATTATAACATTATTATGAATTAAAGATTTTATTTTTATTCATAATTTTCTAATGACAATACTTTCTGATTTGGGGAAATAAAAATAAAATAACCTTTTAATTTGTAAAACTTTCTGTAAGAGTGCTAGTGACACCAATTTCCAAATCAATTTCGTTTCTAAACATTGAAACAAAAAAAAAAAAGGTTGTATTGAATTCATTCTGTAAATTTTTGACGATTAGGCAAGAGACATAAAGAAAAAAGGTAAAAAATAGTAAAAATATATTATCTTAAAAATAAAACTATTTTTATGTTCATCTAACGATTCTACAAAAATCTCATTTTAATAATAATAATAATAAACCATATACCTGTTTTTTTTTTTGTTTGTTTGTTTGTTTTTCGTCTCTTGTATTGTCAATTAGTTGAAATTCTTTTTTTATATCATCTGTGATGCTTAAATTATCCAAGGCTATACTTTTCTGGTTTTTATTCATATTTTTGTCACCCTAACAAAATACACTGGCTCTTTCATTGTCGCAAAGATTAGGCTCTACCTATTTTTTTTATTAGGGTGATGGGGAGGTACAGACGGATCTTATTGAATAATAATAATAATATCATTAATTCGCCATTCCTTGTACATTTAGTTTTGTTTAACAGACAGTTGCTGGTCGATCAGTTGATCATTGCCGTGGAGAAAAAAATTCCGTTTTTTAGTTTTAAAAACTATTTTGCATTTCATAAGTCAAGCAAGTCACAAGTGTTTTATTTTTAGACAGGTGGTTTGTTGTCGATGAAATTGTTACTGCCATACTTGCAGGCCCTCCGTAAATGTGCTCTTGTGTCAGACTTGATATACAAAAATCTATTTGAATTCGAAGTATTTTTTTTTTTGTATGAATAATGAAATTAAATTTTATCTCCGATTTTTTTTTCTGCCCGACCACACCTTTTTCTCCTTAGAGTCTAAAATTAACCAGGGAGCTCAGAAAGTAAGTGTAGCTCAAGTAACTAGAGTGAGACACTGACATCCACAAATTAAATACGTTCTGAACCCTCCTTGTAGGCCCTGTAGGGAGTCAAGTAATGATTTATTAGCCAAAAAAATCGTAATAATCACACACACAATTTTTACCAAAATAGACGGTTTCTCTTTTTCTTCCCCCCCCCCCCCCCCGTCTGTCAGTTACTTAATATAATAATTAATTAAAATATTGTGTTTTTTGGTTTAAGGAAAATACTTTAAACACAATGAATTTCAATTCAACAGACTCCACTTTTTTTCTTTTATAAATGGGTATGGATCTTTTTTAGATTCACTATAAAAAAAAAAAAGCCTTGGAGGGGGGCATTGTGAAAAACAAAAAAAATGTGTTTAAAAAAAATGGGATTTGATTTTGAAATGGGTATTTTTGGTTTTGCTGAGTAAAATTATCCCTTTTTTAATTCACCTACGTTCGATTATTATTAAAAAAAAGAAAAAGTAAAGCTGAATATATATATATATATATATATATATATATGTGTGTGTGTTTTCGTTCTTTCGGGGTTCGAACTGGTCAATAATTTACAAAAAATAAATCAGCACAAAAGATTTTTTTTAATCTCCAAAGAAAATAATTCCAGCTGTTTTTTATTTCAAACAAAAGTTCCAGAACGACACGGAATCCACGTTAAATTATGTTCTCTATTTAAAAAAGGTTGCTGAATCTTCTTCGGGTTTTGCTTTAAAAAGGTTATAAATAAAGTAATTTTGGGGAAACCTTTTTTCACCTGGCCTTCGTCATTTATTTCCCCACTAAGGTGACGACTCGCTTTATTTCATAACCATTTCAAATCGAAAGAGAGAGAACAATTTTGTTTGCAACTACTACTAAGTCTCTAACTGCTGTGTTATTTATTCAATACTAACAGGAACAAAGATTGATTGAAAAGACTTTGACAACTACTTGGTGTTCCTATAATTAGCATTTCATTTAACAGTCAGTCAATTTGGTAGCGAAAAGGGGGATGGAATAAAAAACCTACTTGTGGGTGACTTTTGTTTTAATGAAAACAGTGCTTGTTTGCTTATCAGGCACAGTAAGTTTCTACATTGTTTTGTTTGCATGGAGACGTGACAGTAAGGCGATAAGTCTTCTTTTCCCCTCCGTAGAGAAATCTGATTTCATTGTTTATATCCAGGTAAGTCGACCTCAAGAATTTGTCTCTTAATGTTTGTTTGTTTATTTGATTGTTTTAAATCTAATTTTAATTTGGCGGATTCAAACTTTTTTTTAAAATTTTTAGTATATTTTTAAATTTAATGCGTTTTTTTTTTAAATTTAAGCTTATTTTCTCAGTTAATCTCTTCGTAAACAAAAGTTTAAAATTAAAAAAAAAAAATTATTGTTTTGGCAAGAGAGTCCTAAAAATTATATCACGATTTACTGTTTATGTGCGTTGTGGTGCATTGGCTATCGGCTCGGAACGAGAAATCGGGGAGCCGAGTTCGAATTCCAGCTGAATTGCATTCACTTACGAGCAAAAATACCCTTTGGGAAAGGTATTAATCCGTCTCTTCCTTCCAGTTATGGGTTAAATAACAGGACAGATTGGGTTCTATAGCCTTGGTTGGCAACCAGTCTACCGCAGAAAGCAATGGCAACCTACTATAATCTTCTGCCCAGTCAGTCATGTCTCTTTCGAGACATGATCGCCCAAGCGTGTATCACGTATGGCACTTTAACTGACTGACTGTTTTAAGTGCTCCCGATTATTGTTTAAAAAACAAAAGAAATTATAAATTAATAAATATGTGATATCCATTTTATCATTTCACCCCAAGCAAGGCAATAATACCACAAAGACTGACAGAATATGATGAAAAAAAAAATCATTCACAATGAAATAGCAGAATTAAGAGAACAGAAGATATTGATTGATTGACATTGCATTTAAAATGTTTCAAGATCAAAGTTGACTGGGAAGCAAGGAGTCTAAAGAGAGTTCCATGTGTGAGAGAAGTGTTTATATTAATTTTTTAAACTTTGTCTTGGCGTAGGTGATCATGGCTCTCCACGACTTTTTTTTTTCCTATAATATCTGTAAAATTGTGAATAGCCAATGACTTAGGAAAAGTGGTGGAATATTCTCCACGGTTCTGAGTTCAAAGTTCAGTTGTCCTTTTCATAGATTGGTTACCTAGTAAGTTTAGAGTTCCACTGAATATTATTCATTTTTTTAAATTTTATACCTTTTACTTTTAAGCGGATTTCAAGTCTTGTCTTGGATGAACGTTGCTATTAATAATAATAAAAAGAATTAATTACAAATTTCTGTCATTTTATTTGAACTGACATTTTGTAGAGAAACCTGCCTCCCTGGGGGAACTACCTTTAAAACCATTGTGAAAACCGATGTTGTCTCAAAATCACAAATAAATTCATATAGAGGTACGCCCTGCCTATGTTTGACATTTCATGGGACAACCCCACTAACCCTACCCTAGTTCCGCCACTAATACCAGTATTGTGTGTGTGCGCCGAGTATGATTGACTGTTCACATATGAGTTAGTATGTTTTTCTGTTGTGGTAGTTAGCTAATCCCTGTTGCAGACGCCTTCTCAAGCACATTTGTGGTTTTTTTGACATTCACAAAACCAACCTAATTTGATTTTCAAACTGCTTCTTTTATATGTCATGTCCCTTCAGGACGTGAGTGATTGTGGCTCTCCTCGACTTCCAACCTTTTGTTGCTCCAAGTAACTTTTGATAATTTATTATTGAATATTGTTGTTCATCTGATCTGGTGCTTCTGTTATTTGGACACATCTCCGCTGTGTGTCATGCTAGACAATTTTTCTCACCAGAATCTATTTTAGACATTTATAAGTCTACCATTTGTCACTGCACTTAGGCACAAATACCCTTGAGGAATGAATCCATCTCTTCTCCCTCTAGCTGTGGGTTAGATAGCAGGACAGATTGGGTTCTGTGGCCTTGGATGGCAACCAGTCAACTGCAGAAAGTAATGGCAACCTACTGTGGGAAAATCTTTTGTTCAATCAGTGATGGATAGAAAGAGACATGATTGCCGAAATGTGTATCACATATGGCACTTAACTGACTGACATGTTTAGCAGCAAGGTTACGTACAGTTTAAATGACTAGATGTAAGTTCTATGTTGAGAGTTTCTTCTTTTGCACTTTTTGCTTGTTAAACAGTGTTCCAGCCTCTTACTTTCCAGTCAACTTTGATCTTATCAAATTTAAATACAATATTAATCATTATCCTCCATATTCTAATTTGCTGTTCTTTTATTGTTCTTTCTCCTTAATAATTTTTGTTCTCATATTCTTTCTCAGTCAGTAACCTCTTGCATCTTAGTGCCTTCCTGGAGGTTGTTGGTTGGTTGGTTGGTTGGTTCATTTAACCAGCATATCAACGTTCATTATGTCATTTAATGCTGAAATCGTTTTGATTTGTTTTATTTAGTTTATTTGTTTATTGTTTTTGTTTGTTTATATTTTTTGGCGGGATTTGTTTGTCTTGTTTTGTGGGTAACGTTTTTTCATTCAATAATGTTTTGTGGGTAACGTTTTTCATTCAATAATGTTTTGTGGGTAACGTTTTTCATTCAATAAAGTTTTGTGGGTAACGTTTTTCATTCAATAAAGTTTTGTGGGTAACGTTTTTCATTCAGTAAAGTTTTGTGGGTAACGTTTTTCATTCAGTAAAGTTTTGTGGGTAACGTTTTTCATTCAATAATGTTTTGTGGGTAACGTTTTTCATTCAATAAAGTTTTGTTGATAAATACTTTCATAGCATTTTGACACCGATTTGGGGGTCAACTATTTACCCATAGCTGGGACCCTAACAAGTGCTACCACTCCGGGTCAGGGTGGACCTGGGAACAACAGCAATTAAGAGGTGGTTCCATGCTCCTCACAACCTCCCAATTAGAGGCCTTTTGCTGGAGGTGAAATGATTAAAAACAAAAATCTATCTTTGCCCTTGTTCGCCTAGTCATTCCCAGAAACTCATTAAGTGGGTTACTTGATGTTCATACCTACTTCGCTTAAATTCACAATGTCCTGTGAGTGTTAAATTCACTAGGCCCTCTTTTCATCTTACATGTATCAGAAATTTCAGCTGTCACTTTCCCTACAGTTTATATTTTCCTTGCTGTTCACACACTCTGAAATATTTGTTTTAATTATTGTCTAAGCTAATCTCTTCTACTCCAACAGTTTCTTTTCTCACACTTCCTGCCTATGGAACTCCTTTCTGTTTATTTCCTTCCCTCATAAGTACAATCTACAAAAATTTAAATTTAACATCAATTGTCATCTATCTTCTTGAATCCCATTCGTCTTTTATCCTTTTTTCAATACCCTTTGTACCCAGTTTTTTCTTTCAGTGTAATCCACTGCACACTAGTGGTGGTTCCACATTGCTTGGGTTGAAATGATTTTTAAAAAAAAGTGTTTATTATTTTTATTAGCAATAATATATTTTAGAGTCCCAAATTATATCATTATTCCTGTGGAAAGAGAGTGTTCCCAATTATTGCTAAAAAAACATGATACAGTGTAACCCGGATATAAGAGCGTTGTTGGGACCGGACACAAATTCTCTTATATCCGGGTTAGGTCTATTTTATATACATTACCACAGGCTCTAATTTTGGACCAGAGACACATTATCTTATATCCGGGTTTCTCTTATATCAGGGTTATACTGTATTTAATTTTTTTGTTTTATTTTTTTTTTAATCCTTTCAAGTAAGGCAATAAGGCCACTAAAGTAGCATAAAATGTTAATCTAAATTTAATGAATGGATTATTCTACTTACCCTTACAATGACCTAGTTTGCCTCTTTTAAGATGTGTTTTCTGGGGTAACATATCATCTCAGAACGAGAAATCAGAGGTGAGTTCAACTTCCAGTTGAATTCATTGCATTCACTTATTTATTGAGTGAAAAAATGTGACCAACAAAACTTTACTGAATGAAAAATGTTATATAAACAAACAAAAACAATAAAACAAATAAACTAAATAAAACAAATGAAAACGATTTTCAGCATTAAATGACCTAATGAAGGTTGATATGCTGGTTAAATGAACCAATCAACCAAATGTTACTGGTACAAGATATATTTTTCAAACAAAACTTGTTTCAACTCTTTCAGCTGGAAGAAAACATTGAATTAAAAGAACGGTTATTCCTTTGACACTGTTATTGCTGTATGCACTTTTGACTTCTCTGGCCATGTTTATTTGCAAAAGTATAAAAACGTGTAAACCAAGCAATATTTATTATTTACCTTTTCTCCTCCTTATTATAATAAAGGCTGTTGTGCATATTTAATCTCTATTATAATAGAGAATATCTACGCATCGTTCCTTCAGCAATGAATTAGATCACTCTCAGCTATTGGGCATGTATAATGATAATATACATGCTAAAGAGTCTGCCTCCTTCTACCGAGCGTCCGTAGCTCAGAGGTAGAATCGCTGACTGATGCCAATTCGGTCAGGTTTCAATCCTGGGTAAAAAGCAGTCGGCTGTCTAATTGTACTGATGAGCTGTGATACAGCGAAACAGATTTGTCTGCGGATGACTATGTATATATTCAGAAATTATAACATGAATATGTTATAATATCACTATAAAAGAATCTATTTTGTTTTAGACACTACTTGTGTCTTATCAAGATACAAGTAGTGTCACTTCATGAGACACAAGTAGTGTCGAAACAAAATAGCTGCTTTTGTAGTGATATTATAACATATTTATGTTATAATTTCTGAATAAATATTATTAGCTCTACTTTGTATTGAGCACTTTTTTAAGAATAGTGTTTCTTTGGATACGGAATATTATTCCATCCATACCTACCTTATATATATATATATATTATTTATTCATAAATTATAACATGGATATGTTACAATATCACTACAAAAGTAGCCATTTTGTTTCGACACTTTTGTGTCTTGTCAAGTTTTAAAAATAGTGTTTCTTTGGGCAAGGAATATTATTCCAACAATACTTGGATATATATATGTATTTCTTCACTGCTCAATGACATAATTATTGCAAAAAATAAATAAATAAATATGGCATTGTTCAAACACGTGGCAAAAGCTTTCCTAGCTGCTCATAAAGTTTAATAACTGGTAGTAAAGCAAATGAACTTAGCCGACACTGCCTTGCTATTGGCTCTCTCTCCATGACCATGAAAGAAGGGATGGATACGCTCTCACACCCTGATTGAGCACTCTGGAAGAATAGTAGACTGAAAAATAGTAGCTACTCTGGCGTGTACGCATCGCTCATTCAGTAAAATGAATTAGAGCACTCTAGCTATTGGGCGCGTATAATGATAATATATGTGCTAAAAAAGTCTGCCTTCTTCCACCGAATGCCCATAGCCCAGAGGTAGAATCACTGACCAACGCCAATTCGATTGGGTTTCAATACTGGGTTAAAAAGCAATCGGAGTCTAACCGTACAGATGAGCTGTGATACAGCGAAACAGATCTGTCTGCGGATGACAATATATATATATATATATATATATATATATATATATATAAAATAAATTTCGATGTTCAAATCAGTTGTATGGCCATTTCTACATTATGTAAAAATGGCCATACAACTGATTTGAACATCAAAATTTATTTTATTTTATAATTGGTTCTGTAATTTAAATATTAATTACATTGAGCCCTCCACCTTGATCAGTTTTAATATTAATGTAATTAATATTAATTAGGATCAGGATTTTAAAAAAATATATATATACGTGTGTGTGTGTGTGTGTGTGTGTGTGTGTGCGCGCACAACAGCCTTTATTTGAAAAGTACAAATTTTTGAAACTGGATTTAATTTCTTGAAATTTTATGAAATTATGTAGTCTGTGTATGTGGAGGAAGGTAACGATGTAAAAAAAAAAATATATTTTTACCAAAATTCTTTAAAAATAATGATTTTAAAAATAATTTCATTCATTTACATATGTCCTGAAAGTTTCATTAAAATCTAACAATTATTTGATTTTTACAAGAATTTCCAAATTCATTTGTTTTTCATTGAAAAAAAAATGAGATGTGTAATATTACATTATCCATTGTAAAATCTGGTAACAATTTGGATACCCACTGATGAAAAAAAATAAATAAATAAAAAAAACAGTTTTTACCAAAATTTCAAACATTTTAAAAAGATTGAAAAATTTTTAGAATAATTAAACTTTGATCTTTTCTCTAAATAATAACAAATATTTTGACAAAACTTAATAAGAATTAAGTTTGGGGACTTTTTTCTTCATACTATGCTGGTTTTTCAGTGTATTATTAAAGATGCTTAAATTAAGTTATAGATTTGAGTGGAAAAAAGGCATCAGTTTACATCCAGAAGAATGTGGGTTCAATTTTGCTGTTCAGCTGGAAAAAAGTTCTACTGTTTATGAAAAAACTAACGGAGGCAAAAGAATAATTATAGAAATTTCAATATACTATTTTCATGGGAGGTATTTCGGCTACACCCTGTATAAACCAAGGAAGGGCAAACTTTTCAGTGCAAGGCCCACATTCAAAACATTTATATGGGTTTGTTTATACCAGGTGGGGGCAAACTATGACCCGTGGCCCACCAAATGATTTCATGCAGCTCACCAAATGTTAGTAAATTTGAAAGAGAAATTATTTTTTCTTCTTTAAATTGAATTACTTGACATTTTTTTTCTTTTTTTTTTCAATCACATCACCCCAAGCAAGGCGGCAATGCCACTGATGTGCAGGGGGCTATGTAAGAATAAGAAGACTGGAAAAGAGAAAACCGGAAACCACATCCTAAACAGGGAACAAGGGATGAGCCTCTACACCTGTTCAATAGACATGGGTGGAGTGTGAACCAAGCGATAGTTTAGTCTATCTACTCCAATTGAGGAAGAAAGAAAAGTGAAAAGATTGGAAAAGAGAAAGCCGGAAACCACATCCTAAACAGGGAACAATGGATGAGCCTCTACACCTGTTCAATAGATGTGGGTGGAGTGTGAACCGGGTGACAGTTCAGTCCATCTACTCCAATTGGAAAAAAAAAAAAGAGTAAAAGAATGGAAAAGAGTAAAAGATTGGAAAAGAGAAAGCCGGAAACCACATCCTAAACAGGGAACAAGGGATAAGCCTCTACACCTGTTCAATAGACGTGGGTGGAGTGTGAACCAGGCGATAGTTTAGTCTCTCTACTCCAATTGCATGCATTTCACTTAAATTTTCCATATCAATTCATAATTTTTTAAAAATTTCTTTAAATCAGGTTACTTTGTTGTTTTTTTTTAAATAGTAGTTTTTCTACTTTATAATATTAATAATTAAAAATTTTGTTTTTTCTTAAAACAAGTTTATTTTGTCTTTCAAATTTGTTTCATGTGAAACTCCTACTTAAAAATACTTATTAATCAAAATTGTTTTCCTTTTAAAGTTTAAATCGAGTTCCTTCATCTTTCAAATAAATGTGTCTTTAAAATATTAATTAATAAAAATTAATTTCATTTTTTTCTTTAAAAGCCTTTTAGTCTGTTTTAAATATTAATAATTTTGGTTATTTTATACTAATTTTTTGACAGCTCTATAAAATTGTGAATATATGAATGTGGCCCTTGCACTGAAAAGTTTGCCCTCCCCTGGTTTATACAGGGTGTAGCTGAAATACCTCCCACATTTTAAAAGTTGATAAAAAGAATGAGGCAACTGCTATTAAGAAAATTCGGCAAACTTGACAGTAGCAACGACTGAAAGGGAAAAGGGGTAAAAGAGAGGCAGAATAGGGCGTGGTCAGTGGTTTTTGTGAGTTCTGGGACTTCTGGTTGTTCACTGCGGATTACTTCTGAATCAAGCAAAGTAAAGATGCCACAATAGCTGACAAGTGAGATGGTTTTCATAACCAAAACATAGACGTGCTAATGTTGGTCATCCTTTCAAAATATACATTCAACGATTAAGTAAAGATACAGAATGTTAACCAGAAAACTTGCATGAAACTATCGCCTGGTTCACACTCCTTCCCAGTTCTTGAACAGGACTCGAGGTTTATCCCTTGTTTTATGTTTAAGATTGGGTTTCTGGTTTCTTCCAAAGTCTTTTAATTCTCTTCCATTCCCAGTCGTCATTTGCATCTTAGTGGCATTATCACCTTCCAGGAGTAGAGGTTTATTCTTTGTTTGCTGTTTAGGATTGGGTTTCCTGTTCTTTGTAAATTTTTTTTTCTTCTCTTTCACTCCCAGAAGCCCTTTGCATCTTAGTGGCATTATCACCTTCCAGGAGTAGAGGTTTATTCTTTGTTTCCTGTTTAGGATTGGGTTTCCTGTTCTTTGTAAAGTCTTTTTCTTCTCTTTCACTCCCAGTAGCCCCTTGCATCTTAGTGGCATTATCACCTTCCAGGAGTAGAGGTTTATTCTTTGTTTCCTGTTTAGGATTGGGTTTCCTGTTCTTTGTAAAGTCTTTTTCTTCTCTTTCACTCCCAGTAGCCCTTTGCATCTTAGTGGCATTATCACCTTCCAGGAGTAGAGGTTTATTCTTTGTTTCCTGTTTAGGATTGGGTTTCCTGTTCTTTGTAAAGTCTTTTTCTTCTCTTTCACTCCCAGTAGCCCCTTGCATCTTAGTGGCATTATCGCCTTATTTTGTTGTGAATTGATTTAATAAAAATAAATAAAATGACACAATAAATGCCCATAAATACTGTTGAGAAAATCAGATGTTTCTGTTCAACCAGCATCACATGGGGGGGGGGGAGACAGAGAGAAAGTGAGAGAGCGTTCCTAGATAGCCTTTAGAAAACACATACATGACAAACTTTTGAATAAAAAAGAAGAAAAATAGAATTATTCTTTTTCTTTTAATCATTCCTTCTTCTTCTTGTAATTATTATTCCTTTTCTTCTTATAAGAAAAAGGAATAATTATAATTATTATTCCTTTTTCACCTTATCATTATTATTGAAAACCAGGTGCTGTAAGCGTTTAGTGACAGATGTGCGTTGTGGTGAAGTGGGTATCGGTTCAGAAAGAGAAATCGGTGAGCCGAGTTCAAATTCTAGTTGAATACCCTGCATTCACTTTAGCACTGGTACCCTTGGGAAAGGTATTAATCCATCCCTTCCCTCCAGTTATGGGTTAAATAACAAGGGTAGGACTTGGGGACCCTGCCCTTAAAAAAACAAAACAAATCCCAATGAATCTTGATACTTGAAAAGAAAAAAGTATTACTAGACACAAAACTTATATAAAAACAACAATAAATTGTTGAAAAGAAAAAGGTATTACCAGCAATAAATAAATAAAATTTAGTTGGCAATAAATGACCCGCCGAGGTTGATATGCTATAAAAACAAAACAACCAACCAACAAATATAATTATTATTCCTTTTCTTCTTATTCCTTCTTCTATTTATTATTAATATTCCTTCTTTTTTTCTTATTCCGTCTTATCATCATAATGATAACGTAGTAATGCCATAGTTTTTTGATGCATATGTAGAATAAACTTCGGGACAAAATCTGTAAACAGAGGTTTTTCTGTTTTGTTTTGTTTTTTGCTCTAATAATAATGCTTTGTTTTTGCATTTTTAAAAATAATCCTTTTTTTTTTTTTCCTACAGATTTCCCAGTGAGATCAAAAGACGTTCTTAAATTAATCCTGTGTGTTTTACCAAAAATATCCGCTACAGCGTTGTGAGATTTATGGCTTAGCATTTTCCGCACAGTTTAGATTTCAGGAGACATGAGAAAAGATACTGAAGCAAAACCGTATGTGTGTGAAGTTTGTGGATCTGCATTTTCCCGGAGTACAAATTTGAAAGCACACATAAGAATCCACTCAGGAGACAAACCTTTCTTTTGTGAGGTTTGTGGATTTGCGTTTACAGACAGTTCAAGTTTAAAACGGCACATGCTGACACATGCCGGAGAGAAACCATTTTCTTGTGAATTTTGTGACTTTTCGGTCTCGAATAGCTATGACTTGAAAATACACATAAGGACACATGCAGGAGAAAAATCCTTTTCTTGTGAAGTTTGTGGCTTGACCTTTCCCTCAAATACTGCCTTAAAAGGTCATTTAAAGTCTCACACTGAAGATGAGTCTTTTACTTGGGAGGATTTTTTGTAAGGCTCACTGCTAATGAAAGGAAGTATTCTCTTACAAAAAAGCAATCGACTGTGATATTTAGTGTGATTTATTTTGCCTATTATGAAAGACACTATCAGTAAACACAATTTCTTTGCAAAATTTTGCTTCAGTGGAAAAAAAAACAAAAAAAAACTTGCAAATTCACAATCATTTCAAAACCAGAAACCATGTAATAATGTTCTCTCTGAATTCATTGGAAAATTACAAAGAATTTGTTTGCCTCTCTTTTCAGTGACTTAAATTGTAATCTTGATATCTTTTAAAAAGAAAAACATAATCAAAGATTAAAATAAATTTTGTAAATTAATGGTGGGGGGGCAGTCTTCGATTTACGACAGAGTTCTGTTCCTACGATGCCTCGTAACGTGATCATACTTGCAATTTTTCTGTGAATAAGCCCTTACGTAAAATAATAATCTAGGATATAGCAAGCCATTTCTTTATGTTAACATAATTAGGGCTAATAAAAAAAAATGAAAAAAAAATGGTGGGCATAAATATAATACATATAATGAAATAATAATTGAGCGAAATAAGATAAATTGTGTCATAGGTCAGGACTGTCGTAAGCCAGGGACTTACTGTAATAGATGGTGCTAAACTTCACTGCAGAACGTTTACTTTTCGTTATTTTTTAAAGAAGTTTTAAGTTAATGCCTTTTACATCATCATCAGTAACCAAATATTAAAACCCATTTCCTTCCGTATCTAATGTGTTCATTAAGAGCCCAAATCATTCTTTTATTTTTATTTATTTATTTTTAGAACATTGGCAGATTTGGTTGTCAAAATAAAAGTTGAACTAAAAGAGATATACATATTATTTTTTTTTTTAAATTATTATTTCCATAATTAAGAGATGATCTTTTATATCTGTAACCCTTGTGGGTAACCATGGCTTTCTACAACATCCAGATCTTTTCTGTTATTTTACCCCAAATAATGTAAAGTTCCTTATCACAAATATTAATTCACCCCAAGAAATTATAAATCTTAAATCAAAGTTTGTTTGTTTTTTGTTTTTGTTTTTTTTGTTTTTTTTGTTTTTTTTTCTTCTATTGAATTTTTGGCACTCTATTTTAAAATTTAAATCAAAATTTGTTTAGCTTGCCTCACAACAACTTTAACGCTCAATGAAAACTTAACAAAAATCAGGGAATTACTCATATTTCATAAGTGCAGATGATATTCAAGGTACATACAAGGAATTTTCGACAATTTAAAAAACAAACGTTTTTGGCTTGCTTATTAGGATGAGTGCAAACGCTGACCCCATACTTAAAAATAGTGCACCAGAGAGACCTACGTTTCGGGGTGATCACAAAGGTCAACTCAACTCGAGTATAATGAAAGGGCCTTTCTCTAGGAAAATTTGCTGTGAATTTTAGCAAATATAATTTTTTTTTTATTTTGGAGTGAATTAATATTAACAGAAAAGATCCTAACTTGCTAATGTTTTTTTTTTTTTTCTATCCTTACCAAGGGAGTTAATCAAAACAGCAAATTTCACCAAAACCACCATTGAATTGAATCTACAGGGTGCAAAGGATAAATTTTCATCTAAATGATACAAAAAGGAAATTAATACCGACTTCTCATATTAACAAATATATTTACAAAAATGACACAAAAATATCTTGAAAATAAAAAGTAAATTTATTCAATAAAATTGCCATTAGTTTCAACAATGGCCTTCAGTCAACCTTCTCTGGCAGAAATTCCAATCTCGTTAAGTTGGGGAATATGGCCATAATTCTTGCCTTCAGTTCATCTTTGATATTGATATTGGTCTCTCGCTCAACTGTGCTCCATGCATAATAAATCGAGGGGAGTTGCAGTCTGGGGTGTTAGGCGGCAACATGCAAGGTATGATGTGGTTGCCAAAAGTGTCTGACAGCCATAACTGGGTTTTCCTGCTTGTGTGACATGGTGCAGAGTCCTGTTGCCAGACTTTCTTGATCCAGAGCAGCACTACATCCTCAAATGTAATCAAATAATGTAGGCCTTATCATTACCATTAGACTCATCCAACTCTTTTCGAATCCTCTGCACTATCACATTAGAGCTTCTGGTGTGTAATGCCGAACAGTACAGCATGCCATTTCTAGTGGAGGGAATTGTGTCATAGTTCTCTTTTTCTCACAGACAGTGCCCAAACGACCCTACTATAATGTGGCGTCGACAAAATCGAAAACAATGCAGATGCGCGAAATAAAAAATAAAAAGTTGGCGACAATTTACTCATCGCACCCTGCATTTCGTCAAATACTTCATTTTGTAAAGATAAAGTTTTTAAAAAAAAATTAAAGGGAAATAACTTGCATTTGAATAGTGACTTTAAAAATATATATGGATTATTTAATTTCCTCTTAAATTCATGTAATAATGTTTGTTGTTTTTTTTTCATTCTAGGAATACTTAAAAACGAGTATATATATATATATATATATATATATAAAAAAAAAATGAAATAAAAAAAAAAAAACGATTTAAATGCTCGTCCAGTTCAAAATACATATAAAATTTAAATATATGAAAAATGTTTTTCTTTTTTGTTCATTTATAAGCATTTTTGTAATATTTAGTTTTCGTTTTTTTAAAGAGAATCAATTTGCCGCCTTTACCTGATTTAAACATCAAATGATTCCCTTAACAAAAAAAACAACAAAAAACTACTGATTTGTTATTTACTATTGTAAATAAGTAACAAGCAAATAAAGGAAATTAATTTAGTTCAAATTCCATTTGGATTCTTTGCATTCACTTATGCACAAATACCCTTGGGAAAGGTATTAATCTGTCTCTTCCTTCCAGTTATGGGTTAAATAATAGTACAGATTGAGTTCTTTAGCCTTGGATGGCAACAAGTCTACTGCAGAAAGCAATGGCAACAGCAGGTCAGTCAAGTCTCTTTTGAGACATGATCGCCCGAAGTGTGTATCTCATGTAGCACTTAACTGACTGAATTTCTAAATGATACATATTTTTAAAATTAAACCTTGAGTGGCATTGAGTTGTTAAAATCTTATACGAGTTAACTCCCTTTAATTTTCCTTTTGATTTTCCATTCAATGAAGTGAAGCTTTGATTTAATAGTTTCCGCAATGCCAATTTTGGGACAAATGACATCCACTGTAATGAACCCGACCCCTCTTCCAACTCCCTCTTCTGCCATCCATTTACACACTCGCATTTGGTGGATTACTCCCCGTTTCTCTCTGCACACTCTTACCTGCAATATGTCCTTTGAGTGTTAAATTCTCTAAGCCCAATTTTCTCATTGTGTTCTAAGATGCTTTCTGATTTTAAGTATGTGTCCTTTTTGTTACCATTTTTTTTTATTCCTAATTCCTCACATGCTCTGTTCATGGTCTTCTGTAGAATCATATCTCTATTACCTCAAGTGTCCTCGTCATCTGTGAGAGAATTGTTCAGCTTTCACTGCCATATAGGAGAATTAATATTATATAGCAGTTCCACATTTTCTTTTTTTTTTCTTTTGTTTCATACTAAACTTTCCTGTTTCTTAAATTCAATGAGAAAATGTTATGCATTTTATCCTTTGAAATTATTTTCTCAAACTACATTTTCCTTTATTAATAGAATCACGTACATTCTGGTGCAAATAAATCTGGAGAACATTAATGGATAATAAAAACAGCATTTTTTATACAATAAATTAACATATTTCAATATATATACACAGTGAGGCACATATATAACGTGCAAAAATCTTGACAAACTTGGCAACCTGATGGTACCGGAGTGTTTCTTAGGAGTTGTGTGTTATGGTCTAAAATTGTCCTAATCGTCTGAAGCTCTATATGCCTTTACAAAGTCATAGATTAGTTTTAGGCTGTTTAAACCATTTATTGATTTCCTTGGTTTTGTGGGCTGCACAAAGGCTTTCCCCAAAAGCATCTTGTGGATTATATTCTGAAGAAATATCATATAATAAGCACCTCGTGCATCTATGTCCAGACAGCTTCTGAGGTGTAATACTTTCTAAAAATGCTTTTGAAACTGTTCTACACTTGTGATGTCACAGTGCTGTTGCCATGTTAGAAAAAAAAAAATCCAGGTTTATCAGAGCCACACTGTACAGAGTGCAATGGATAAATTTTCATCTAAGTTATGTAAAAATGAAAATAACACTATCTCATTTTAGCAAATATATTTACCAAAATTACACAAAAATATCTTGAAATATTAAAAAGTTAATTTATTCAATAGAATCGCTACTGGCTTCAACCATGTCCTCTAGACCACTTTGGAATCTCCTGCAACTCTTCTGGATGGTCTTTTTGTTTAAGTTGGTGAATTCTGCCAAAATCCTTGCCTTCAGTTTTTCTTTGGTGTTATAAGGATTTTTTTTTTATCTCTCACTCAACTGCACCCCACACGTAATAATCAAGGGGGGGTTGGAGTCTGGGGGGTTAGGGGGCCAGATGTAAGGGGTGATGTGGTTGCAGAAATTATCTGACAGCCATGACTGGGTTCTCCTGCTTGTGTGGCATGGTGCTGAGTCCTGTTGCCAGAAATAGGGTCTTCCAGCAGCCCCCTCTTGACCCAGGGTAGAACTGCCTCATCAGAGCACTTGATGTAGGCTTCCGTGTTGAGTCTGAAGCCCTGTGGAAAGATGAATGGAGGCATGGCCATATCTGACTACCGGGCACACTGGGCACGGGTCCGGGCCGATCCGTGCAATCATAGTGAAAATCTGGGCAAGGAAAAATGTCTTCGTCAGAAATCAAACTAAACAATTCACAAAAAAAGAAAGAAAAAAAGACGAAGAAAACATCCGAATGGATGCAGTAAAAATTCTGTTTATTTATTAATTTTGGGAGAAAAGACTGGTTATACTCAGAAAGTCCGAACCCGATTTCCTGCTTTCGTTCACGTTCTGTGCCTAATTTCCATTGGAATAGCTGAAAAAATCCGCAAAAATCATAGTTTTTGGAAACGGATGACACTGATGATGTCATCACATTGCCAACTAATAAATCCAGGCAATTTTTTCTGTGCCCAGTGGTTTTTTAGCATCAGCTACTGGCCCTGAATGGAGGCATAATGTCGCTATCACTCCAACTAACATGATGTCGACCAGATATATTATCCAACTCTTTCTGAATCCTTTTCACTGTCCTCAGATTGACATCCCAACACACTGAAATGTTTATTTTGGAGTTTTCTGGTGTGAATGCTAAGCAGTACAGTATGCCATTTCCAAATTTCTGGCAGAGGGAATTGCATCACAATGCTCTTTTTGTCACAGATGGTGCCCAACTGATCCTACTACATTCTGCAGTTGTCAAAATCAAAACAATGTTCATGTGCAAAATTAAAAATATAAAATGGAAACAATTTACCCATCGCACCCTGTATATATAGGTGGAAGGAATAAAATACATGTCAGTTACAGTTTTACATCAAGAAAATGGTCAAGACTTAAACTTTAATTTTCAAATTTTGGCTTCTGACGTATCTAAATCATGGTTTCACAAGCTGGGTTAATTGCCCACTGGTGAACGATTTCAACTGTTGGGTGGTTGATGAGCAACTCAACAGAAACTGGTGGAGATTGGAAATTTTGGTGAACAATATAAGATTACAAGTATTAAAAATTATTTCAACATATGCTACCCCCCCCAAAAAAATACTAAAGCAAAGTCCATGTATAAAAAAAACACAAAGAAACCAGGAGGCTAAATTGGAATAACTGGGTCACATTCCTAGATAAGTAAATTTATCCATTTTCTTTGTTCTTGAGAATAGACAATAAAATTAATAAACACTTTATTTGTTAGATTCTTTATTGGAATGGTTGGGCAAACATCGGCTAATTGCCATTTGATTCAAACCTTATAAAATGTTAAATAATAAGGATTTCCTTAACGCTGGTTCACATATTTTAATTATTTAGTATATATATATATATATATATATATATATATATATATATATATATAGTCATCCTCAGACAGATCTGTTTCGCTGTATCACAGCTCATCAGTACGGTTAGACATCCAATTGCTTTTAACCCAGGATTAAAACTTGACCGAAGTGGTGTCAGTCGGCAATTCTACCTCTGAGCTATGGGTGCTTGATAGAAGGAGGCAGATTTTTAGATATGAAGACACATGAAAATTAAGACAAAGTGTTGCATTGTAAACCAGACATGTCAAAATTTTTTAAAGGAATGGAATAAGATGGTAGCCAATCTATTATTTTTTAGAAGTGGAGAATAGAAAAAAAAATAAGAACAATAAAAATAAAATATTTGTGTGTATATATATATATATATATATATATATATATATATATATATATATATATATATACATATATTATAATGCATGAAACTCTGAGTCATGCCATAGACAGGAAAATATATAGTCATCTGCAGACAGATCTGTTTTGCTGTATCACAGCTCATCAGTACAGTTAGATAGCCAATTGCTTTTTACCCAGGATTGAAACCCAACCGAATTAGCGTCAGTCGGCAATTCTACCTCTGAGCTATGGGCGCTCAGTAGAAGGAGGCAGACTTTTTAGCGTGTATATTATCATTATACACGCCCAATAGCTGAGAGTGTTCTAATTCATTGCTGAATGAACCATGCATAGATGCCAGAGTAGCTACCGTTTTTCAAAGTCTACCATTCTTCCAGAGTACTCAATTAGGGTGTGAGAGCATAAAACAGCTCAGTTCATACATTGAGCACAGTTTTATTAACACCTGAATAATAATTCTATACAAATGTACACCATCATCTGTATATTTATTAATTTACGTCACTATATATATATATATATATATATATATATATATATATATGTATGTATGTATTTATCATGAGTTATAGTTTAGAATATGTACAAATTATAATTTACTACAAAAGTGTACATTTTGTTTTGTTATAAAAAACAATTTCATCATCATTAACTACCTGATGAGCATTGTTTTTTCAACTTTATGCAAGTTTCATTAAAAATGACAGACAACGTATTATCAGTAAGTATTTTTGTATTATTTTTCATGTGTTCTTATGATTTTTTCTATTCAGAACTCAAATTATATAAGAATTGTCCAAAGCTTTAGTACTTTTGAACACGTTTGGCTATACTTTTAGCCATTATCAAGAATTAATTTTGTTTTACTTGTAAATAAACATATGTTGGTTGGTTGTTTTGTTTTTATGACATATCAACCTCAGCAGGTCATTTATTGCCAACTAAATTTTATTTATTTATTGCTGGTAATACCTTTTTCTTTCAACGATTTTATTGTTGTTTTTATTTAAGTTTTGTGTCTAGAAATACTTTTTTCTTTTCGAGTATCAAGATTCATTGGGATTTGTTTTTAAGGGCAGGGTCCCCAAGTCCTACCCTTGTTATTTAACCCATAACTGGAGGGAAGGGATGGATTAATACCTTTCCCAAGGGTACCAGTGCTAAAGTGAATGCAGGGTATTCAACTGGAATTTGAACTCGGCTCACCGATTTCTCCTTCCGAGCCGATATCCACTGCACCACAATGCACATCTGTTACTAAACACTTACAGCACCTGGTATTCCCAAGCGATCACCCATCTAAGTACTAACCAGGCTCAACATTGCTTAACTTTGGTGATCAAGTGAGAACCGGTGTATTCAACGTGATAGGCCGTAAGCCTGTATTTTTTGTAATAGATAATTAATTTTCTTGTTTGAACTGGTCAGTGTTGCATAATTTTGGATGATATTGTGAAGTGAAGATTCATCCTGTCTGTCGTCATTGTGCATTTGATTTTTATAAAAGAAAATATTAATGTTATTGTTTTTATCCACGTATTTGTAGTTGTCATTGGTTATGTTATGAAGTAAAAGTTTGATATGGTAGTCAAGTAAATAATTTGGAAAGCCATTGTTAACAAGCATTTGTTTCAATTTGTAGTATTCTTTGAAGAAAACCTGTTGAAATGAATTCTCATAAGCTCTCATGAGGAAATTTTTAATAATGCCAATTTTGTATAGAAGAGGACATTGACTAATAAAATTAAGGTGGCAAGAATTTTCGCTCGTGGGTTTTTTTATATACTGAAGTAGCAAAAGTATTCTTTCTAGAATTTATAAGAACATCCAAAAATGGGAGTTTGTTTTTTTTGGCTAAGCTCATATGTGAAGTTAAAAACAGAATTTGTTTTCAAAGTAGTTTTAAGTTTATTGATTTCATTTTTGTTGTCAGCTAAAAAGAAAATATCAGCATATTGAACATATATTTTTGGTTTGGTAACTTTTTAAAAACTATGGGTCATATGACGTGCGATAATTCTTGCCACCTTAATTTTATTAGTCAATGTCTTCTTCTATACAAAATTGGCATTATTAAAAATTTCCTCACGAAAGCTTATGAGAATTCATTTCAACAGGTTTTCTTCAAAGAACACTACAAATTGAAACAAATGCTTGTCAACAATGGCTTTCCAAATTATTTACTTGACTACCATATCAAACTTTTTCTTCGTAATGTAACCAATGACAACTACAAATACGTGGATAAAAACAATAACATCGATATTTTCTTTTATAAAAATCAAATGCACAATGACTACAGACAGGATGAATCTTCACTTCACAATATCATCCAAAATTATGCAACACTGACCAGTTCAAACAAGAAAATTAATTATCTATTACAAAAAATGCAGGCTTACGGCCTATCACGTTGAATACACTGGTTCTCACTTGATCACCATGTGAGAAACACGGACCAAGAGAGTTACCCATACTTACACCATTAGTTTGCGTGTAAATATTGCCATGAGGGTCGTAAAAAGGTACTTTAGTGGTGCAGGCAAGTAAAAGTTTTTTAAGAATATTGAAATTAATAGATGGGGGTGGGATTGAATTATGTCTATATAGAGAGTTAATTCTTATGCTAATAGTTTCAGCAACAGGTCAGTCAGTTAAGTGCCATACGCGATACACACTTGGGCGATCATGTCTCGAAAGAGACATGACTGACTGGGCAGAAGATTATCCCGCAGTAGGTTGACATTGCTTTTTTTGATATCAAGGCACTATATACATAAACTTTCCACATGTTTATTTACAAGTAAAACAAAACTCATTTTTGATAATGGCTAAAAGTTTGTTTTTTTTCCAATCACATCATCCCAAGCAAGGCGTCAACGCCACTGATGCACAGGGGGCTACGTAAGAGTAAGAAGATTGGAAAAGAGAAAACTGGAAACCACATCCTAAACAGAGAACAAGGGATGAGCCTCTACACCTGTTCAATAGACGTGGGTGGAGTGTGAACCGGGCGACAGTTCAGTCCATCTACTCCAATTGAAAATAAAAAAAAAATAAAAGAATCGAAAAGAGAAAACCGGAAACCACATCCTAAACAGGAAACAAGGGATGAGCCTCTACACCTGTTCAATAGATGTGGGTGGTGTGTGAACCAGTCGATAGTTTAGTCTAACTACTCCAATTATAGCCAAAAGCACTTGAAAGTACAAAACCTTTGGACAATTCTTATATAATCTGAGTTCTGATGAAAAACAATCATAAAACACATGAAAAATTATATAAAAAAATCTTAATGATAATACCTTGTCTGTCATTTTTAATAAAACCTGCATATATATATATATATATATATATATATATATACACAAGTATGGGTGGAATAATATTCCCCATCCAAAGAAACACTATTTTTAAAAAAGTGCTCAATACAAAGTAGAGCTAATAATAATAATAATATTTATTAATAAATTATAACATTGATATGTTATAATATCACTACAAAAGTAGCTATTTTGTTTCGACACTTTTTGTGTCTTTTCAAGTGATGTTGTTATTTCGAAATAACAACATCACTTGAAAAGACACAAAAAGTGTCGAAACAAAATAGCTACTTTTGTAGTGATATTATAACATATCAATGTTATTAATTTAATTAATAAATATTATTATTATTATTATTATATATATATATATATATATATATATATTTTTTTTTTTTTTTTTTTTTTTTTTTTTTTCATTTTTAAAGGAGTTATTTTTCTACCTTGGTTTCCACCATGAGTGTTTTTGTTCAGGCAATTTTTAATAACGTTATTAAAAATTGCCTGAAGACACCCCTCATGGTGGAAACCAAGGTTTAAAAATGAAAAATATTCAAAAGTTCTACAATATAATTGTATAGAACACTTTTTAATACAAATTGTACTGGTCTCACCCTATTAGGACCAAAAACTAAGTATTAAACAATCAATATATATAATGCGTGTGTTAGATCAGGGCTTGAGTTTTATGTTATTCCAGCTTTTAGCCTGAGGCAACATTTTAAATTTTTGTGTATGATACCAGGATATCACAAATTTTTTAAATTAAAATTCTATTATATTTGTTTTAAAAATGAGGTTACTAATTTCTTAAAATTAAAAAAAAATCTTATTTCTCACCAATAGTGTCAAATTTTTAATGAAATGAACACACACATAACATCAGAGCTGCGTCTTAAACTGGTGAATGAAGACCAAATGACAAATGAAGGCTGAAGAACTTAAATTTTGATAGTTTTATTATTTATCTGTAAATGTGAAAAACATTAACCCTCTAGGGCCATTCGTATCATATTTGATACAGTATGAAAACAAGCCTTGAAAGAAATATTTTCCTGAAAAATTTTTTAAGAGAAATATTTTATAAATTTCAAATGAAAGCAGTACTGACTGCTCAGTCAATGAATACCAAATGTTTCCTTATAGAGAAATACCAAATGTTTCCTTATAGGGAAATACTGTATCAAATATGATACGAATGGTCCTAGAGGGTTAAGATTTAATTGTAAGAATGAATTTTGCTTTAATAAATAATTTTTGTTTTCCTGTCAATTTTTGGTTAAAAACTTGAATAAAACATTAACAAACAACTTTATTTAATATGCTTTACGCTTATCATAGACTAAATTGGAAATACAAGGGAGATTTTAAAAAGTGGTAAACAAATATGAAAAATTCAATCATGAAAAAACACGTATTAGGCTGTTACCAAAACATTGGCCAATCTCATAAACATGATTTTATTCTTGAAAAATTAACTATAGAAATTCCAAAATTAGTCAAAATACAAGCCTTGAGCATCTGTGCACCACTGCCATCAATCTATGAGGTTATTTAATTCTTTGTTGATAAAAAATTATTGGCTGTGAAATCTTTGAAAGTTGATTTCACCTCTTGTTTGCACCTAAAAGTTTTACCATTTAAAAATGTGCTTGAGTGCGTAAAAAAATTATAATCAGCGGGTAAAAAATCAGAAAAATATGGAGGATGTGGTAAACTCTTGTATTTCAATTCTGTGAGTTTTTGCAAAGTCATTCTTGCAATAAGTAGCTGCACATTATCATGGAGCAGAATTGGACAACATTGATTCACCAATGCAAGTCTCATTTTTGCAGGTTAAAATTATGGGTTAAATAACAGACTAGATTGGATTCTATAGCCTTGGCTAGCAACCAGTCTACCACAGAAAGTAATGGCAACCTACTGTGAGATAAATTTTCTGCCCAGTCAGTCATGTCTCTTTCAAGACATGATCGCCCAACCGTGTATTACGTATGGCACTTAACTGACTGACTTTACTAGATTAAATGGAATAGCTTTTCATTCGTAGTAGTGGTGTTCTAATCTATTCTTGCCCTCTTTTCCACTCTCAAGCTGTTGGAACACAAGAGAGGTTAATTTCAAAACAAAATCAAATGTCTGTTTCTATCAATCTGGTTGTTTTATTTTGTTTGTTTTTCTTTCAAACTGGTCTCTGTAAGTGTCCTTAAAAAGCTAAATGCAGAGGGAAAAGTGCTGATGATCAAATCTTATCAAAATCAGAGACTGATTAGTTTCATAAATTTTTGAAGCTTATAAAAGTGGTGGTGTGGCAGCTGAGGAGCCAACCAAAAATCTGGGTGGGGGATTCTTGAGCCCTTCTGGCCCTCTGTAGAATCGCCACTGATGGTACCCCAGCATTGTAATCTATTCACTGTATGTATAGGAATTTTGTTTTTTTTTAATTTAAATTGATATTAGAGATCTATAGTTTGTCGCTGACCAAAAACTTCTTCCATATATAAATTTGTAAATTTTTTAATTTTAAATAATACACTAGTCAACACGATTTTTGGTACCAAGAAATCAAAACAGTTTTTAGCTAATTTGATGGAGGCTGATTCTGAAAATGACCTTAATTTTTCATGGTTAGCTACCATTTTTGCTGTACTGAAATTGCTCATTTTTGGAAAAAAATATCAATTTATGATCTTGGCTGATCACAACATTTACTTAATAAAGGATGTAGAAACCCATCAGTTTCCAGGTATGCCAAGCAGTTTATGTCAGCCACCTGAAATAAACTATTTTTATAAGAAAAAAGTGCTTTTGAGTCAAAAAGTCTGAAATAAAAGTACTGAATATTTCCAATTTATCACCAAAATTCAAATTAACTGATAAACTTTATCAGTAATATGCTAATATAAGTATTAAGGTTCATTTTTTATATAGCCATCTAGATAAAGTTCTAGATGATTGTGACGATGTGAGTGATGAGCAAGAAGAATGATTCCATCAAAATATCAAAATAATGAAAGAGCACTCCAGGGACAAAACAAATAACGGCTGACTACTGCTGGAGTATCAAAAGGGACTTAAATAACATTGAAGATTACAGACAATCAAGAAAAAGAAAATTTATACCATTGTTCTTATGTTCACAAAGGTTTTATTTCTGCTGTTAGTTTATGAAATGACTAGCAGTACAGCCCAGCGTTGCTCGGGTGTAATGAAAGCTTAAAAACTAATCCATGGTCCTGGAGCTCAGACTTTTTGGACGTTGGCACGAAAGACTAAAAAGCAATAGTTGTTTCCAGTTTAAGTGAAACCATAGACTGAAAGAAAAATGAATGGATGTAAGTCAAATTTTGATTTCCTGGTATCGATATCAAATAAGTTTTTTCGTCGTAAACTGAATTTTGAAGGCTAAATAAGTTCTCTGAGTAAATGGTATCATGGCTGAGACTAAGAACTACAATTGTACCTATTAGAGCCAAACCCAAAGCAAAAACTAAAATAAAAGGGCTGAAAAAAATACAGACATACAGGCAGATAAACAGACATGCACACAAACATCTTGCCTTTTCTATATATATATTATCGACTTTTTGCACTATTGTAAGAACTGCAACCTTGAAACGTCTGAATATCGTTTCTTATGTCTTTGCCTATGAGTGTATCAAATTTGATTAAAATCGGGCTACTCCTTCTGTAACCCGATTTTTTTTTATTATCGATTTTTGATATTTATCAGGGGTGCCTCGACACAAAACTTAGCTAAGAACATTTGCTGACGCTTATAGTACAACTGTGTAAATTTTCAAGAAAATCGGTTCAGCCATTTCAGAGTCTATAGGTAATGGACACACACACACACGCAGAGACAAAGTTCCATTTATCAATAAGTTTAGATTTGATGAAAATACTTGTTGTTCTTGGTATATTCAATTGTATTATTTATAAAGACTTAGGGTTTCATTGTCATTGAAAAAAATAGTATTTCTCAATAAGCAGACCAATATTTGTTGGTTTAAATATGAATTGTGACATTTTTGCTATTTTACTTTGAGAAATATTGCCATTGGTCAGTATCATACAAACAGAAATCAAACGAAATAAATGCTTTTTTTTCAAACATGAGGCATTTCTGTACATCAAGAAATGGTAGCTAACCAAGAAAAAGTAAGGTCATTTTTAGATTCAGTGCCCTCAAATTAGCTAAAAAAATGTTTGGCATCTGGACACTATTTCAAAACTTTTTTTTGTTGACCAGTGTTATTCCTTATACCATCACAACACTAGCACCTGAACCAAGGCAGAATAGATTCATACTTTCATGATATTTTTGCCAAATTTTGGTTTTGGCCCTACCATCCAAATTGTCACAGCCAAAATCAAGACTCATAAAATCAAGCAAGACCTTCAATTTTCCAAATTTTGAGATCATAGCAAATAGTAGCTCTAGTTTTAACAAGTACAGCCATTTATTCAGCTTCCTCAAATTAGCTAAAAAAGATGTTTGGTTTCTTGACATCATTTCAAAAATTCTTTTTGTCAACCATTGTTATTGCTAATACCTGTTTTTCAATCTGGCTGTAGCTCTTTTCTGCTTGCATTAATGAACACGAAGCATGTGTGGCTGCTTTCATATTACCATCATCATATTTATGTAAAATTACTGCTTTGATTCTATAATCACTACATAATCCTATAATCATTAGAAGCCACTACAATTTCTGTTTTTGGATTGTAGCGCACTAATGACAAGTCTGACATTAGTATTAGGACCCTAAATATATTCTCACTGTTTTCCAACAGATGGCATTCCCAGAACTGTGTGTGTTCCATAAGGAAGTATTATAAGCAGGTTTGAAATTCAGTGAATTGCCAAAGTGTAAACATCTTTGTTTTAAACATGTCGGATTTTTTACCAAAGAAAGTGTATTTATGGGGGAATTTTACTGCACTACTTTATTCAAAAGAAATCTGCAGCTGAAGCACACAGAATTGTTGTTGAGACTTATGGTAACCATACTCTGTCAGAAACAACATACAGAGATTGGTTTAGACTCTTCAAAAATAATGATTTTAATACTGAAGATAAAGAACATTCTGGCTCACAAAAAGTTTGAAGACAAAGAATTGGAAATATTACTTCATTAAGATTCATATCAGGCACAAGCTGAACTTGCAGAATCATCAGGAGTTGATAATACAACAGTTTCAGAATGTTTGAAAGCATGAGGAATGATTCAAAAACAAGGACTTTCGGTGCCATATGAGTTGAAGCCAAGAGACCAAAGGACATCTTGTCATGTGTAAACGGCTGCCTCAGTGACAGAAAAAGGAAAGGTTTTTTTTGCATTGTATCATTACCAGTGGATGTTCATTGTGGTGCAGTGGATATCGACTCGGAACAACAAATCGGGGTGCTGAGTTCAAATTCCAGTTGAAAACCTCGCATTAACTTATGCACAAATACCCTTGGGAAAGGTATTAATCCATCTTTTCTCTTCAGCTATGGGTTAAATAATAGGACAGATTGGGTTCTTTAGCCTTGGATGGCAACAAGTCTACCGCAGAAAGCAATGGCAACCTACTGTGGGATAATCTTCTGCCCAGTCAGTCATGTCTCGAAAGAGACATGATTGTCAAAAGAGTGTATCACGTATGACACTTAACTGACTGATCATGACAGCAATAAAAAGTGGATACACAATAATTACCCTAAGCATAAAAGATTGTGGGGTAAGCTCAGCTATGCATCAACATTGGCGGCAAAGCCAAATATCCATGGTTTAAAACTTCTCCATGGCATTTGGTGAGATCAGCTGCATGCAGTTTATTATGAGCTGCTTAAACCAACCAAAACCATCACAGGAGATCGCTATTGAATACAATTGATGTGTTTGAGCTCAGCATTGCAGAAAAAAATGGCCATTATATGAGCAGAGACACAAGTGATTTTGCATGATGACACACTAGGCCATATTGCAAAATGGATGAAGACCTATTGAAAATGCTTAAATAGAAAGTCCTACCCCACCCGCTGTATTCACCAGACATTGACCCGTCTGATTATCACTTGTTCTGATCGATGACACATGGCCTGACTGAGCAGAACTTACATTATTATGAAGACAAAAAAAATGGGTCAACTCATGGTTAGCCTCAAAAGACGTTTTTCTGATGTGAAATTCAAATGCAGCCAAAAATATGGATAAAAGTAGTGGCTAGTGATATGTTTCTTACTAATTTTTTAAAATAAAGCATTACTTTTCATGAAAAATCTATGAGGACTTATTCAAGATCCTAATATTTTTTTATTCCTTTGAATGCCTTCTGACACTTATCAGTCTAGTTCCACTTTATTTCTTTTTAAGTAAGTTGTTGAGTAGAGCTCTTAAATTTTGCATATTAGGTGCATAAATTTTATATAAATTTTCTAGTCCCAGGAATGCTTGTAACCTAATAAAATTTGTTGAGGAAGGCATATTCTTAATTGCGCTTGCTAGATCTGGTTGATTTTTTTCAATTGTTTATCCTCGGTACTTAATTTTAGGCAAAAACAATTTGCATTTTTCCTTACTTAGTTTTGAACACATACTCTTGTATCTTTTCAAAAACTGTTTTCACAAACCATATATGTTGTTTCTTAGATACACTTTTAATTAATATAGTATCCAGACAAGAATCTGCGAAATTACAATCTTCAAGCATGATGTCTATACCTTGTTGAAATATAGTTGAAGCCACCCATAGGAAGTCAATTAAATTTATACAATCACTTATGCATATTTATAGTTGTTAACTCTGAATATTCATCTTCAAACAGTATTTGTAAATACGCTTCAGAAAAACACGGCTAGTGAAAAAGTTTTTCCACCATTTAACTTTGCAAAAATTTCCCCTGGACTTGGTTATGGGTAGTTATAGTGTTCTAAACACTTGTTTGCCTGTTGAAAAATCAGCACAAACACAAATTTTATTAATTTTTTTTCTTTACATCCACTACTGGTACTGCCCATTTTGAATGATTAATATTTTTGATTACATTCATTTTTTTCAAGTCTAATTCTTTCTTGGCTGTGAATGGCACATTCCTTTCACTTTTAAATACTGGCATCAAACCTTTTTTCACTTGACACTTTTTATTGAATTTGAAACACTGACCCAACTCATTCGACAGAACATCCAGAAAACATTATTTTTCAGTTCTTCCTTTAAAACATGTCCGCTTGTTTTTTCAATAAATGTTTACAGACAAATCTCAAAGCTCGAATAAGTCCATCCAGTAGGTACCTCCAATAAATCGCTGAAAAAACAGTATAGTATGAATAAAAACGGCCCAAAACTTAATAAAAAACAAACTTTTTCCATCAAAATGTTTAGATTCTTATTAAGAGGAAATATCAAGGTATTTTTTTTTAATTTTGTTAAAATTATTTTAATTTTGTTTTAATTTTCTAATCCCTTCTAACACGTTTGAAATTTTGGTAAAAAATCTTGTTTTGATTTTAATTAGTGGGTAACCAAATCGTTACGAGAATTTACAATGAAAAATGTAGTATTACATAACTCAGTTTTTTTTTTCGGTGACAAACATATTAATTTGGAAATTCTTGCAAAAAATCAAATAACATTTAGGACTTATTCACAAATAAATGAAATTATTTTTGAAATTATTGTTTTTTAAAAAATATTGGTAAAAATATATTCTTTACATGTGAACCCCACTCCATGTAAATTCATGAAATTTTAAAAAGTTAAATTTTGTTGCCCAATTTGGTTTTATTAGTTAAATGCAAGTCTCATTGGGGAATGTAAATCATCTATTATTATTATTCTTACTAAATTATTATTTCCAAAGATCTGCTCCCAATAGTAAAATAAAAAAAATGCAATATAACTATGACATTATTTAATTTGATAAACTTTTAATTGCTTGAATAAAAAGTATAAATTGAGGACATTATAATTTGAAGAAAAAATTTTTCAATTAATAATGACATTTTAAAAGAATTGCTTTCATTTTTTTAAAATTATAATAATTTATAAAGTTTAAAAAATATTTTTGAATTTTTAGAAATAAAAAAGTTTTCTTGAAACTTTTTTTTTTTTAAACCAAAAGCTAAATGATTAAGTCTACTATTTCCAGTAAGTAAAATACTCTGGTGTATTTCAAACAGAAATTATATTGATTGGAATGTAAAAATTTTCAATTTTTCAGTCATTTCTGAGCAGTTGACACATTTGTAAACAAACGTTAATTCTTGGTTTTAAAATCTTGCAAAAATAAAATATACATCTGTGACATTATATTTGGAAAATTAGCAAATTTAATGTTAAATTAATCTGATTTACACAAGTATTACTTATTTATAGCATGAAATTTAGAATAAAACTATTTCTTGAACACAGTTGACAAATTTATGGATACCAAATACAATAAAAGTGTATGGCAATCACAAGTGACATAATTGTTCAAATTTTTTTTCTGATAAGGGGAAGAAACACTGACACACATGACCTTTTAATTTACACCTAGAAATTACCATACAAAAAAAAATTAAAAATTATATTAAACTGGTGGTGGAAGGACAGCCTCCAGAAATCAATGGTAAAAGCTGTCGAATGCTTTGTACTGATTTGAACTGATCAGCATTACTACCCTGTGGATTTAAGCATACCAAATGAAGATTGTTGCAGGCTAAGATCTTGGCTAAGATATTGAACTCTGTGTTTAACATTGTCAAAGACTGATAATTACCTGTCTCATCCCCACTATTTTTCTTCTTGCAAAGAAACTTGATTAACACCCCAGGTGAAGTGTTGAGATCATCTAATCCTAGAGTTTTGAGAGGGAGAGAAAGTTAGCTATATAGGCAATGAACTGAGCAGAGCTCAGACTGGGCTCCTTGGTAAACAGATCCTGAAAGTAGTCTTAAAAGGCCTCACACATGCCCGCTTTTCTAATTATGATATGTCACCTGGAGGTATTTCAAACCTCCTCAGCATGCAATTCATTAACCATGTTCATTACCTTGGAAGACATTCTTTTTAATGAAGCCCTAACTACTAGAGCGTGATCCTTTTTTATAAGCAAGAGGACCAATAACCGTCCTAGCTGAAGCACATGATCTGAGTGAAATGAATCTTTTGGATTGTATTTCTATCTGTAATTTGCTGTATAAATGCACCCTTTTTAAAGCAAATTGTAATGGGTGATGAGAAATGGATGTTTTACAACAATGTTCAGTGAAAAAGATCCTGCAGTAAAAGACATGAGCCAACTTTAACCATCCCAAAAGCAGGTCTTCATACGAAGAAACTTATGCTGTGCATCTGGCAGGATTAGAAAGAAATCCTGTACTATGAGATTCTGCCAAATAACTAGTCAATCAATTCTGAAAACTACGTCTCACAACTGGATGAATTAAAGGCATCAATTCAAGAAAAAACCCCAGAATTGACAAAAAGGAAAAGAGTTGTTTTCCATAAGAATAATGCCAGACCTCACATTTCTCTGAAAACCCAGCAAAAATGATTGTAGCTTGGCTGGAATTTGGCTGGAATGTGTTACCCCATACACTATATTCACTAGAAATTACTCTTTTATATTTTCATTTATTCAGGTCCTTGCAAAATAATCTCAATGGTAAAAATCTAAATTCTTTGGATGACATAAAAAAAAAAAAACACCTTGAGTTCCATGCCAAGATACCACTGAAATTCTGGGTAAACAATAACACACATATTACAGAATTGAGAAATGTTTACGAGAGTGGTGATAAATTAGAAATCTCACACACATAACCAAAGAAATGACAGGGCATTACTTTAAGGATCCTGTCCAATTATAGCAACAGTATTCTATTTTGGGCCTGATCTGACTCATATAAAGGTCAATTATAGCATGAAGAGTCAGGTACATACAGGTGTGATACAGGGAGCCAATCATTTTACCTGCATCTTTATCAATGGATTGTATATAGAATTTTCACTTGAGGTCAGGTGTGAGTTTGAGTTTTCTCTCAAGGCACAGAGCCTCCTCAAGCAGGTATCTGTTCATCATCACTTGCATTAGTTTGGGGTCTAAATTTAGAAAGCCACTAACTTTTACCTTTTTTCTTTATGTAGCAATTAGTAAGCTCTTTAGGATGTGCGTTGTGGTACAGTGGATATCGGCTCAGAATGAGAA
The DNA here is from genome assembly GCA_037127315.1 of Ascarosepion bandense. Lineage (NCBI taxonomy): Eukaryota > Metazoa > Mollusca > Cephalopoda > Sepiida > Sepiidae > Ascarosepion > Ascarosepion bandense. The sequence continues at coordinate 242,073 of JBBBDQ010029944.1, forward strand.
ACCAGGGAGCCGAGTTTGAATTCCAGTTGAATCCATTGTATTCACTTATGCACAAATACCCTTGGGAAAGGTATTAATCCGTCTATTCCTTCTAGTTATGGGTTAAATAGCAGAACAGATTGGGTTCTATAGCCTTGGTCGGCAACCAGTCTACCGCAGAAAGCAATGGCAACCTACTGCGGGATAATATTCTGCCCAGTCAGTCATGTCTCTTTCGAGATATGATTGCCCAAGTGTGCATCACGTATGGCACTTAACTGATTGAGTAAGCTCTTTAATAGTTGAAATGATTGAATTATTATTTGAACAAACATGAATTGTATCAGAAGAGAAATATGAATTGAAAAAATAATGAGGAAACAAAGCTAAAATAAATTTGAGTGAAGAACACAGGAATTTTATGCTTAAACAAAAGACAATTGATATTTTCTGGACATGCCCAGGCGTCAATGAGGGTTCAAAGATTCCATGAAGAAGCTGAGAGTCTGAAATGTTTGGTGACACCTAAAAATTACAAGTCTAACCTAAATTTAGTATGAGGATGAATTAGTAATCACTAAAATATTTGACTAAACAGGAGAGCAAGTCCATAGCCCAAGTCAATTGGCTAGAAAGGAGAAAAAAATCCATAGCCCAAGACAGTTGACTAGTCAGGAGAGCAAGTTCATAGCCCAAAACACTTGACTAAACAGGAGAGCAAGTCCATAGTCCAAGTCAGTTGATTAGGCAGGAGACAGGAGAGCAAGTGCATAGCCCAAGTCAGTTGACTAGTCAGGAGAGCAAGTTCATAGCCCAAAACACTTGACTAAACAGGAGAGCAAGTCCATAGTCCATGTCAGTTGATTAGACAGGAGAGCAAGTGCATAGCCCAAGTCAGTTGACTAGTCAGGAGAGCAAGTTCATAGCCCAAAACACTTGACTAAACAGGAGAGCAAGTCCATAGTCCAAGTCAGTTGATTAGACAGGAGACAGGAGAGCAAGTGCATAGCCCAAGTCAGTTGACTAGTCAGGAGAGCAAGTTCATAGCCCAAAACACTTGACTAAACAGGAGAGCAAGTCCATAGTCCATGTCAGTTGATTAGACAGGAGACAGGAGAGCAAGTGCATAGCCCAAGTCAGTTGACTAGTCAGGAGAGCAAGTTCATAGCCCAAAACACTTGACTAAACAGGAGAGCAAGTCCATAGTCCAAGTCAGTTGATTAGACAGGAGACAGGAGAGCAAGTGCATAGCCCAAGTCAGCTGACTAGTCAGGAGAGCAAGTTCATAGCCCAAGTCAGCTGACTAGTCAGGAGAGCAAGTTCATAGCCCAAAACACTTGACTAAACAGGAGAGCAAGTCCATAGTCCAAGTCAGTTGATTAGACAGGAGATAGGAGAGCAAGTGCATAGCCCAAGTCAGTTGACTAGTCAGGAGAGCAAGTTCATAGCCCAAAACACTTGACTAAACAGGAGAGCAAGTCCATAGTCCAAGTCAGTTGATTAGACAGGAGACAGGAGAGCAAGTGCATAGCCCAAGTCAGTTGACTAGTCAGGAGAGCAAGTTCATAGCCCAAAACACTTGACTAAACAGGAGAGAAAGTTCATAGCCTAAGTCAGTTGACTAGATTTGACAGTAAGTCCATTGCCCATGATAGTTGACTATACAGTGAAAATGATTTTAAGCTCCTCCAATACGTCAATAATTACATATTCAATGTGAAACAAAAGGTTCCTAAACAATAGAAGAATGAGCAATTCTGACAAACCCAACAAATCAAAATATATTATTTTTACCTATCGCAGCTATAATTGAAAAGCATTTGTTTCAGGTTGACATAAAATTTCTTATGATCATGAGACCTGGACAACCCTAGGTTCATAAGAGCACCCCATATACTGCAATTGCAGTAGGGCTTCTTAGAGAGGATAGGTTGATGGAGCTCAACCCTCTCCAGGCTGGCTGAAATTCAGTTTTCCTTCTAGACTAGTCATCAACCAAGGCTATAGAACCCAGTTGGTCCTGCTATTTACCTAAAAGAAGGTGAGATAGATTCATGCTTTTCCTAAGAGCATTAGCATGTGACTGTAATGAATTTGATTAGAATTTAAACATAACTATCTGATTCTCAGGATGTACATTGTGGTGCAATGGATATTGGCTTGGAATGAGTAATCGGGGAACCGAGTTCAAATTCCAGTTGAATTTGTTGCATTCACTTACACGCAAATATCCTCGAGAAGCTATTAATCTATTTTATCTCTACATCTATGGGTTTAATAGGAGGACTAATTGGGCATCTATAGCCTTGGTTAGCAACCAGTCTACCACAGAAAGTAATGGCAACATACTGCAGGAAAATTTCTGCCCAGTCAGTCATGTCTCTTTTGAGACATGATCGCCCAAGCATGTATCACAAATGTCAATTAACTAACTCTGATTCTCAATTCAAGCCGCAATCCATTACTCCATCATTCATCCAAAATTTGTTACAGCTACTTATAAAACAAATCAAAATAATAATAAAACTTGAAGGATAAATTTACTCTATCACCTGTAATAATTGCCACACAAAATACATAGGAGAAACCTCAAGGAATTTAAATAAAATATATGAAAACAAAAAGATTAAAAGAGAAAGCAATATACTAAGATGAAAGTGTATAGAAAGTGCTTTAATTGCTAGATCATTAACAATAAATTTGCATCCAGTTACTTATAACATTTCAACTTTCTTGCCATATCTTCTATTATTTGGGATATTTAATAACAACAGTAATAAGGATATTGAAAAAAAAGAAACTATATGAAATTGCAGTATTTACATTATTTGGACTATTATTCTCATCTTTGTTGCCATTTGTACGACGTTTTGGCTGTTGTACGCTCTGGCCTTCTTCAGGTGCTAGGAGATTCAAACTGGACCCCTTTATTCCACTCACTGGTTACTGGACATTAGGTTTATAAGTCCCAAAATTTCAGTTGTTCTTGTCCTTAAGAACACATGACTCAGCGGATATAGACGCTGGTTAGTTCCTGTGACTTGACCAAAGAGTTGTGAGTTCAATACCAGGCTACAGCTGTGGTGAACTAGTAACTTGCAGGGTTAAAGGGATATAACTAATGACTTCCAAAAGAGGCATTACTACGCAAGGAATGGAGTGATTGGAATAAAGGGTTTGGTTCAAAATTCCTAGCACCTGAAGAAGGCTGGAGTGTACAATGGCTGAAACATCATACAAATGGCATCAAAGGTAACGACAAAAGTCTGAATCGTGTAGATAATACCTCATCTCAGAAATATAGACAAATACTTAATAAAATTGCCTAATTTATAAAATAAAGATAATTTAGAACCTCAAATTTTTTAGTATTCCTCTTTGATGTGCTTGTTTAGTTACATCAATGTAAACATCACCTTAGCCTGATGAAGTCCTTAAATGACGAAACACATGACATAAAAACTGTTTCCCACTTTGTCATTAATTTTCTTAACAAAACTAGGTGGTCCCTAAAAAGAAGAGTCAATGAATAGACAAAAAATAAGCAGTGGATTTAGCTATGGACTCGATGTAGTGGTTCCATTTGAGATCAGAAGAGAGGGTAAGGCTGAGGAGCCGCAGTGTATTGCTCTCAGGGAGAATCGCTTGGTCCATGCTTATGGGAGGCAGGAGAGGTTGCCTGTGATGATTGACAGACAACAGTTTGGTCTTAGACGCATTGAAATTGACAAGCCACTTCTTGCCGCAATTCACCACAGAGTGTAGATCCCGTTCAAGGTCAGCAGCGAGATTATGTTTGTCTGCCAAGACAGGTTTCTTACTGATGCGGGAGTAAATTGTGGTGTCATCTGCGTAGATGCCTACTTGGCACTTGATCTCATCTTGGTGGTCATTGATGAAAATAAGGAAGAGTGTCGGGCCCAGGATAGAGCCCTGTGGGACACCAGCATTTGTGCTGTAGGATGAAGAGGCATGCCCATTCAAAACAACCTTCATTTTGCGGTTCCAGAAAATGTAAATAAATCTAAATGACATATCTATGTAGCTAATCAGTGTTACACTGATTGATTTGTTTTCTATGGTTTATAAAGCTTTGCAGGTTATTTAAAGCCAGAAAATATATTTTAAATTGTTAAGGTTTTTTGGAGATAATAATAAAATAGTGATACGAGTCTTACTAATTAACTCTTAGCTGGGAGAGAACAGGTGGGTTCATGCCTTTTCCCAAGGGTATTTGTGTGTAAGTGATTCTAATAAACCAAAATGGAACTGAAACTGAGCTCTCTGATTAACAATTCCAAGCAATTATCTATTACACCATTTCCACAACCAAGCTTACATTCTTAAGCAGTCACCCATCTAGACACTAACCAGTCTTGATGTTGTTTAACTTCAGTGATTGTATGAGAACTGGTGTTTGAATGTGGTGAGGCTGTAAGCATATACTTTGTCCAGATGATTCAGTCAGAAGTTGAGCATGGATGCTAAATATATATATATATATATCCACACACACACACACACACATGCATTTATATATATATATATATATATATATATATATATATATATATATATATTTAGTATATCGAGGCAGCAAGTAATTTTCTAAACATATGCTATTAAATATAAGAGACAATGAATGTCTATTATGCCGTTCTAAACGTCGTATTTTTGCTTTAATTTCAGTTGAAAATAAAGACAAAATTCTCCAACATTTGGATAATTATTTATTGGTTTTCTTCTAAGCTTTCGGCTCATATGAGCCATCTTCAGAGAGGTTGTTTAAACTGAAATATTATAAAATCCACCATCACCGACGATTTTATTTTGTGTTGACATAAAACTCCGCTTGGCAACGGCAATAGTTACCAAAAATAATAAACGCAGTTCTTAAGTTTGCGATGCGGTTTTATGACGTCACACTGCGGGATAGCGCGAAATGACAACAAAACCATGTCGTCAAATGCAATGTAATATGTTATTTCCTGTTTTAAAGTTGATTTTATTGAGTGTTGGTTGTTTTGATTTGATGTACATGGCCTCCAATATCTGCAGGTTCCTCGTACTGTGTGTATGAGTAAGGATCACCGTACTGTTGACCAAAATCTGTCTGATATTACCTACATGTTTATGTTTTTCAGAGAAATGTTGTTTAATAGTACTCTGATCAGAAAGATGACATGTAAGTCTACAGGAGAGCGTGGTTGTAGTAAAACAAATATATGTACTAGGTTTTTGATTAGTATCAGAGATGCAATCTCTGAATGGGCGTGTAAATTGGTACACTACATTGGTTTTTTGTAGAGAATTTAGTTTAGTGCTTGTTGGGTTATTATAGACTATGAAGTCAATTGTTTTAAACTTTTTATAATATATAATGAGTTTAATTTGATTATTACTTTCCACTGGTTTAACATTTCTACGTATTATGTTTTTGAGAGTTTTTTCATCTTGTTTATAATTATTATGTATTTGGTTGCAATAGTATAAGTTAATAGTGTTGTGTTTATTTTGATGTAAACCATTATTATTAATATTATCATTATTGTTAGAGCTACTGTTAATTTTGTTGAGATACATTTTAATTTGTTGATCAATAACAGAGTTAGGAAATCCATTATTGACTAGTGTTTGCTTAATGTTGTGTATGAGTAAGGATCACCGTATTGTTGATATTTCAGAACAGCCTCGGCCTTTCATCAGAAACAAATGATTTTAAACTAGGAGTGTCCGTCGTGAGATGTGTACATCACGTGATGTAGAAAGCAATAGAGTTTGAATATTTTTAAACATAAACCTAACTGTAATAATACTTTTAAATGTTGTTTTAAAGAAAAAATTTTTAAGTGTATCTAAAAAATGTTTAATGATTGAAATATTTGTAAAGATTCAAAATACCTAAGTCCCTATTTAACCCTAGCCTATATGTATTTAATTTTAAAATCCAGTATTTTTCTTTTTTTCTGCATGAGTATGTGGAACTAAAATCGGAATCTATCAGTAAACATTTGCAGTTTTCTAATGTGTGTCCTGGTTTATTGAAGTGTTCAGCTATGGGGGAATAAGGGTTGTTTTGGCATATGCTTAGTTTATGATTATTAAAACGAAATCTAAAACTGTTTCAAGATTCACCAATATATCCACTATTTGGACATACTGAGCAGAAGAGAAAATATATTATATTTTGGCTATCACAGGTGAGGCGAGGTGGGTGTAATTTGATGTTGGTGTTGGGTATAGAAAATACTGTGTGTATATATATATATATATAGAGAGAGAGAGAGAGAGAGAGAGAAAACAGTAAACAATCCATGGTAAGAAAACTTTCCTTGGTAAATAATCCAAGTGGATCCTAGTAATATAATATTAAAGATTATAAAATATTAAAAATGATCCACAAAAAGAACTCAGTGTATTCAACTACAGAGCAAATATTTATATTTATTAAACAATAAATTTCCAATCATCTCATCTGGGGAATAGTCTATTTTGGAAGATGAAAATGTCAGTTGTCTGTCTTGTCAACCCTGGCGTGGACTAGGTTTGTACCGGAAGTACAAATTTGAACAGACAAAAGGCACAAAACAAGGGTCAGAGAGGGAGAGTAAAAGATTTTGGTCTTAAAGGGAAGAAGTCAATTGGAGTAGATAGATCTGTCGCCCGATTCACACTCCACCCACGTCTATTGAACAGGTTAAGAGGCTCATCCCTTGTTCCCTGTTTAGGATGTGGTTTCTGGCTTTTTTCCAATCTTCTCATTTTGTAATTTTTTTTTCAATTGGAGTAGATAGATCTATCTATCGCATGGTTCACACTCCACCCACGTCTATTGAACAGGTTAAGAGGCTCATCCCTTGTTCCCTGTTTAGGATGTGGTTTCCAGCTTTCTCTTTTCCAATCTTCTCACTTTGTTTTTTTTTTTTTTCAATTGGAGTAGATAGATCTATCGCACGGTTCACACTCCACCCATGTCTATTGAACAGGTTAAGAGGCTCATCCCTTGTTCCCTGTTTAGGATGTGGTTTCCAGCTTTCTCTTTTCCAATCTTCTCACTTTGTTTTTTTTTTTTTCAATTGGAGTAGATAGATCTATCGCACGGTTCACACTCCACCCATGTCTATTGAACAGGTTAAGAGGCTCATCCCTTGTTCCCTGTTTAGGATGTGGTTTCCGGCTTTCTCTTTTCCAATCTTTTCACTACTATGTAGCCCCTAGCACATCAGTGGCGTTACCGCCTTGCTCGGGGTGATACAATTAAAAAAAAAGAAAAAGTTATATAAAAATAAAACCCAAATATTAACTTTACAACATTAATTTGGGGTTATATGAAGAGATAAAAAATAAAAAGTGGGGGTGTTAAAAATAAGACAGATAAAATGAAGTAATGGCTAAATAGAAAGGGATAAGGGAGATCAAAGAGAGAAGAGGAGAGTTTATAAATCATAAACGGTAAGTCTATAAAAGTTATAGAGGGTAAGAATCAAAATTAGTTATACTTTTGGTATTAGAAAAATTAGAGGGGAGTGAATATAGGGAAATATAGTAGCTAATTGAGTTAAACCTATATTATGGAATTTGAATTTGTTTTTATGCCAACATTTAAACACAAATGCATTCCTTTGACTCAATAGATAGCTTTGATTATTGTATTTTATTATTCTAAATTTTTTTCTTCTAAACATAAGTTACACCCATCTCTAAGATTATTAGGAGTACATGCACTTTTTTTTTTTAATCATATCACCCCAAGCAAGGCGATAACGCCACTGATGTGCAGGGGGCTACGTAAGAGTAAAAAGATTGGAAAAGAGAAAGCCAGAAACCGCATCTTAAACAGGAAACAAGGGATGATGAGCCTCTTCACCTGTTCAATAGACGTGGGTGGAGTGTGAACCGGGCGATAGATTAGTCTATCTACTCCAATTGTAAAAAGAAAAAGAAAAAAAGAAAAGAGAAAAGATTGGAAAAGAGAAAACCGGAAACCGCATCCTAAAAAGGAAACAAGGGATGAGCCGCTTCACCTGTTCAATAGACATGGGTGGAGTGTGAACCGGGTGATAGTTTATAACCTATAATCTTCCAAACTATCTGTGGGCTTAGGCCTTTCGCCTTCAATTCCAAATATTTTCTGGAAAAAGCTGTCTGGTGTTTTATTTTAGGGTTAAAAAATGAATTTCTATGGGTATAAAATCTCTGTTTCCATTCCCTTATGGAAATTCCAATGTAAATATAATTTTTCTTATTTTCTTTGAGGGAAATGGTCACCTGATATATAACCCTGGTAGATCTGCATTTGCCTTCCACTGGAAAATTGATTTAGATCGACAGTTACAGGTATTGAACCCTCCTGTAATTGTAGATCTAAAGAAAATTGTCCAGTGGAGGGAAAATGCTAGTTTTCATTTAAGCCTTTTTTCTTTTCCTTTTTTTCAGCATTGTTGTTTTTATTCAAAACTGTCTGATTTAGAGTTTTAGCTTTTGGCAAGTTGCCCATTGGTTTTACCAATATTTTTTTAAATACAATATATATATATATATACTTGCACACTGCTGGTAAAGACTTCAGATCTCACAGATATGAGATCACAGACAGCGCTTAAAGTGCAGTTACAACGCCAGCATGGAGGTCAGAACAGGGGTAAGCAACCTTTTGCTAACTATGTGCCGACTTAGGGTTTTAAAATCATTCAGTTTGCTAACAGCATACGTATTTTTATACATGTCAAGGTCAATATACTTGTTCTAAAATATATTTTCATAGTAATATATACAATAATATATGAACCACATTAATAGAAATAAATTGTTTTTAAAAGATTTTTTTTTTATTAATGGTAGCCTTGCCTTTACACGGTTTTAGCCAATTGCTCACTATTGGCAATATACTTTGTTACTTTGAGTTTTACATAATTTTCTAAATGTTCAGGTGTTAGGCAACTTTAGTGTGGACTTAACACTGCTTTCCTATGAGAGAAAATTTGCTCACAGGAATAAGTTGAACCAAAAGCCGAAAAAAGATGAAAGATTTCAGGAAGGATTTCCAACAGATGAGAATAGCAAAAGATTTTTCTAAATTTTTGTCTTCCAGAGACTTCTTTAGTTCAACAAATCGTGCGCTTGGAAATTGCTTGGAGTGGCATGTGTGTCATAGGTTGCTAACCTCAGGGTTAGAAGGTAGCTTCTGGGATGCAAAAAACCAGAAATGATGATAATGGATGAGATGTACATGCATCCCCACAGGGAGGTTGGAGATACAGAAATAATCAGGACAAAGAAAATCACATACAAGGAAAATTTTTATTTGCATGGATTACTAACGGCCAATTAAGATGAAAGAAATATGAGTGAAAAAAAAATGACAACTGGAATTATATATTTCAAAAACAACATAAATGTATTAATACTGATAAAAAGTATGGCTGGCCACTTGTATCTAAGAATGCCTGCTTACTAGGGCAGCCAGCTAATCCCTATTGGAGACACCAGCTCAGGTACATTTGAGTTTGATCAACACCCACAGAGTACACTTGCGGTTTATACTGCAACTATGCCGAGCAAACCTTAGTTACAATTTCTGGGAAAGAGCATGTTATCTAGTATGAACAATAGTCTGAACAAGGCTAGGACATTCACAGCCTCAGTCATGGTAACTTGTGACTTTGTGCTAGCACAACCATCAAAGGCTCCCAAAAGGTCCTGTCTACTCGATTTCACTCACAGGGTTTGGGTCAATCTGTGGTATTATTTTCAGGAACTTTCTAAAGGAGTCACATGCTGGGATCACCTCCTCTAGACTGATAAAATGATGAAATCACCTTCCTGACAAATCAACCACAGTGAGATTTGAACCTGGGCCTCATGGTCAGAAAGCAAACATTCTAACCACTCGGTCACTTGCATAATAAAAAGCAATGTCTAATTAATGAGTTTTATTGCTGCTGGATGTGTGTTGCGGTGTGTTATTGGCTTGGAACGAGAAATTGGAGAGCTGAGTTCGAACTCCAGTTGAATTCATTGCATTCACTTACACGCAAATACCTTTGGGAAAAGTATTAATCTATCTCGTCTCCCTCCAGCTATGTCTTAAATAGCAAGACAGATTTATAGCCTTAATTAGCAACCTGTCTACCACAGAAAGTAATGGCAACTTACTGTGGGAAAATTTTCTGCCCAGTCAGTCATGTCTCAAAAGAGACATGATCGCCCAAGTGTGTATCACGTATGGCGCTTAACTGACTGATTATTGCTGTCCAGTGATAAGGAGTTATAATTATTTACACTATTCACATTCAGACTATTGTCCTCATAATTGTTGTTAGCACAATGTTTCGGCCATTGTTTCCTATGGCTTTCATCAATTATTGGACAGGGCAGTGTGTACTTAGACTCATTGAAAACAAGGCCAGCAATAACTGTGCAGCACTAAAAATAAGATGACATTCCTAGATATGAGCAGAGGAACAAGAACAGTCAGTTCCTGTAGGTTAAATAAATGATTCAGTTCAGAATTCTCTGTAGGTTACCCAGATCGATATACACCTGATAAAGGCCAGAGAGCACAACAGCCAAAACATTGTGATAACAACAACATTAAACATGAGGTCAATAGTCTGAAAGTAAATAGTATAAATAATACTGATAATAAGTAATATTTAAGGCTAAGATGACAAAAAATATGCATAAATCCGTGAATTATACGAACTGATATCTTCATTTTCATTTATTTTTTTGGATATAAGGGCATTTGATAAAATTTTAGCGAATGTTAAGAGTTTTTAAGTTTTAATATAATAATGAAAGATGAGTAAACTGGTTGAAATGGTGGAATCAAAACAAGGGACTCCGTGGAATGAAGACGATATTTCCTGTTGAAATTTTTTCTTTCAGTCTGTTCATGATTTTTTATGAAATTCAGGCATGTAACACAAAATAAACGAGTCAAGCCAGTTTTAAATATAAAAAAATTATATTTCTTTTCCAAAAAGGAAGTTTACAAATTACTTATTAGACAAGCAGATTTTACAAGTACATTTTTTCTAAAGTTCATTGAAACTAATCCAGTACTGAGAAAGCAAACAATTACTTTTTTATAAAATCTGTGTATTATATGCAATGAAATATTTATTTTTGTTGGAAAAAAAATGTAAGCTCTAAGTCAGCAAACAATGAGTGGGCTTTTAAGATTGAAAATAGGTGTAACAGCTTTTATACAGGTAAGATAATTATGATAGAGTTATCTATCCAACATCTTACTCTTTTTTAGTCTGTTGCTTATCACACCTGGAATGAGACCTTTGTCATCTTGTAACAAAGGAGAGTGCAAGGAAAAGTAGATTCATGTTTTACCCAAGATCATCAGTATAAAATGAACGCAAGCAGCCTCAGCCAAGGTTAGAATTTAGTTTTTCATACTGATATACTTATTATATATTATATATATATTATATATACTTATATATACTTATTTTTCATACTGATATACTTATTATATATTATATATATATTATATATACTTATATATACTTATTTTTCTTACTGATATACTTATTATATATTATATATATATTATATATACTTATATATACTTATTTTTCATACTGATATACTTATTATATATTATATATATATTATATATACTTATATATACTTATTTTTCTTACTGATATACTTATTATATATTATATATATATTATATATACTTATTTTTCTTACTGATATACTTATTATATATTATATATATATATTATATATACTTATTTTTCTTACTGATATACTTATTATATATTATATATATATATTATATATACTTATATATACTTATTTTTCATACTGATATACTTATTATATATTATATATATATATTATATATACTTATATTATATATACTTATTTTTCATACTGATATACTTATTATATATTATATATATATATTATATATACTTATATTATATATACTTATTTTTCATACTGATATACTTATTATATATTATATATATATTATATATACTTATTTTTCATACTGATATACATTTACATTATGTAATCTTGCATTATTTGTAGAAGATGATAATGTAGTTTGAAATGTGACATACAAGAGGAAGATGTTCAATACACACATTTAATAAAAAAATATAGGCAAACACAGATAAACATGCCTGCAAGAAGACAGAATGTCAAAAGTTTAGTTTTTCCCCCAAAAAGCCACATTTTTTAACTATCTTCACTCTTTGGCATTATTTATTGTTTTAAAAAGTGATAATCATAATTGAAATAAAACCTAAACGTACGATGCAAGCAAATTTATAATTTTCTTTTATTCTTAAGAATTTACGACAAAAATATTAAACACTAATGAACAGTTTATTTAGAAGAATAATTTTATATTTACAATATTCTAAAAACTAGATAATTAAAACTAATGCAATGCAATATTTATCATTTACCAATTTATAAAGAAATAAATGTGAAAAATTCTTTATTCATAAATTGGCTAAATTATTAAAATATGTGAACCAAATATAAAGAATTTCTTATTATTCACCATTTTATAAAATTTGAATCAATTGGCAATTGGACGATGTTTTGCCAATCATTTCAATAAATAATAGTGCAAAAAAAACAATTGGTAGACCTGAAGGAGACTACAACCACCTTTAAATTTGTTGTTTTTCATTTATTTTTATTTTTTTTCAGTACACTCTGACCGATAACACCCTAAACTTTCCGATTGACAAAAAAATTTGGAAAAATTTTAATATTTAAACAATTTTATGGGGACTCAGTTTTTCATACAATGTTATAGTAAATCAATCATCCATTTTGGAACCACTTGCCGGTACAACATTACCACCACCTGTGAATTAGTTGATTATCAATTCTTTTTTTTCAGTGCAATCTTATCGATTAAACCCTAAACTTTTCGATTGACAAAAAAGCGACACCAACGAGAGTGGTTCCAAAATGGAGGATCAATTTACTATAACATTGTATGAGAAAGTGAGCCCCCACCACTAAAATTCTTTAAATATTGAATTTTTTCCAATTTTTTTTTTTGATAATTGGAAACTTTATGTAATAACCAATAAGACTGCGCTGAAAAAAGTAAAAAAAGATTAAAAACAACAAATTTAAAGGTGGTGGTAGTTTCCTTCAGGTACGCCAAACAATTTAATAAATAAATATGAATCTTTATTATTTTTCCTGTCAATTCTCAATAACAAAGAAAATGTATAAATTTACTTTCATAGGTTTAGGTTTTGTTCCAGTTCTATTCATCATTTTTTAAAACAATAAATATTTCTGAAGAGTGAAGATAGTTAAAAAAAAACAAAAAAAAATAACAGTGTTATCAAAAACTGTCCTTTTGACACTCTTAAAATACCTGGAAAGTCTTATAACAGAAGATGGAAAGTGCAACACAGAGATCTGAAGATGATTTGGCATGGCGAAGGAAGTATTCCAGAAGTTGAGTAAAGTATTAAGAAACAGGATAATTTCACTAGAAACAAAGAAGACAGTACTGGATTGCTATGTGATGTCGGTTCTTCAATATGGCAGTGAATGTTGGACAATAACATCAAAAATGAAGGAAAAACTTGAAGCAACTGAAATGTGGTTCTACAGAAGGATGCTGCAAATATCATGGATCAAGCATGTGAGTAATGATGAGGTTTTGGAAATGATGGAAATGAAAAGGAAATTAATACTGAGCATCAGGAAGAGACAACTGAAGTTCCTGGGACATGCAATGAGGAAAGAGGGCTTGGAGAACCTGATACTAACAGGCCAGATAGAGAGAAAAAGGGACAAGAGAAAGCAATGGATAACATATTTGAAGGACCTAATCAGTTGGATGATAGAATGAGGGTTGCATGGTGTAACAGGAGAAGGTGTGCTAAGAGTCACCAGGGATAGGGAGACGTGAAAAGCCATGATCGCCTACATCCTGAAAGGACAGGGCACATAGAAGAGATTGCAAGTTTGTTTATCCATGTTTGGTTTGCCAAAATATATTTTGAGAAATGACTATAAATACTGGTCCCACGTAATAAAAGATAAATCCTGTATTGTCTGTAAATTTTAGACGAGTCATTAACATATCAAATATTGTTTAAATGCTTAAATCTCTTCTTATATTTACTGTTGTTAAAACCTGATATGGCAGACCATATCTGGAGGGAGAAGAATACACACTACTTTCTCTGAGATAAAGTCCAGATAACCCACAGAGAGCATTGTTGGAGTATGAGGAAGGTAAAGGACACAATTGGCCTTTCAACCCAGTTAGATGAGGCCTCAAAATGATTTAGTTTTTTTTTACTTAGCAAAATTAAAGCTCTACCACAGATGTAATTTGGAATGACCTGGGCTCTTGGTGTATGTGACATCATGAAAATAGATGAGTCCAGTAAGTACACTAAAATATTTCTGTCACCTGTTTTTGAAGAGATTTTCTTTTCAATGTGGGCTGAAGAATAGATCAGCTAGAACATATAAATAGCAATATTTAAAAAGAAAATGACAAAAAAGAGCTCTGAGCATCTAAACAATGTTGGATATGAAAAATCTATTTTTTCTTTATCACCTTTTAAAATGTTGAGTGAGGCTTCATACATTTTATATTATTTTTTTTTTGTCAGAGGGCTTGAGATATGTGAAAGCAATAAAAGTGTTAAATTCAAATATCTTGAACCACATTAACCCTCTTCAGAAAAATTGCTTTCAAGATGTGTTCCCAAGTGGCGTCTGAGAGATACTGACTGAGAAAATGAAGCACCACAAACCTCACAAGTAAATGGTTTCTCTCCGGTGTGTGTCCGCATGTGTTTCTTCAAGTTTGAAGTATTTGAAAATGCAGAGTCACAAACCTCACAAGTAAATGGTTTCTCTCCAGTGTGAATTTGCATATGCTTTTTTAGATTGGAAGTGTTTGAAAATGCAGACTCGCAAACTTCACAAAAAAATGGCTTCTCTCCTGTGTGAATTTGCATATGTTGTTTTAGATGAGAACTCCGTGAAAATGCTGACCCGCACACCTCACAGGAAAATGGTTTTTCCCCAGTGTGAGTTCGCATGTGCTTCTTTAAGTTTGAACTGTTTGAAAATGCAGCGTCGCAAATTTCACAGGTAAAAGGTTTCTCACCTGTGTGAATTCGCATATGTTTTTTCAAATTTGATTTATCTGAAAATGCAGATTTACAGAATTTACAAGGAAAGGGTTTTTCTCCTGTATGTGTTCGTTTATGGATTTTCAAATGTGAACTGGTTGAAAATAAAGATCCACAAACATCACAGGAATGTGGTTTTTCTTTAGTTGGGGTTGGTTTGGGTTTTTGCATAGTTGAACTTTTAGTTTTGCATTCAGAAGAAAGTGCTTTTACTTCTGAATGTATCTGTATATGTTTTTTTAAAGTTGAAATGTTTAAAAATGTAGATTCGCAGAACTCACAAGAATATGGTTTCTCACCAGAATGTGTTTGCATATGTTGTTTTAAATGGGAATTCCTTGAAAATCCAGACCCACAAAGTTCACAATTATATGGTTTCTCTCTTGTGTGTTTTGTCATGTGCCTTTTTAAATTGGAGTTGCTGGAGAATGAAGACCCACAAACCTCACAAGGAAATGGTTTTTCCCCAGTGTGTGTTCGCATATGTTTTTTCAAATTTGAACTATCTGAAAATGCAAATGCACAAATGTCACAGGAATAAGGTTTCTCTCCAGTGTGTGTTCTCATGTGTCCCTTTAAGTCTGAACCCCTTGAAAATGCAGATCCACAAACTTCACAAGAATATGGTTTCTCTCCAGTGTGTGTTTGAATATGTCGCTTTAAATTTGAGCTATATGCAAATGCAGCTCCACAGACCTGACAATGATATGGCTTCACCTCAGAGGGTAGTCTTATGTCATCTGACATCTTTGCAGTTTAGAAATAGGGAGTCCTAAATTTCACAATGTTCGCTGATATTTTTGTGTCAAGATTAAATATATATTCTTCTCGATACACCAGAAGATCTATAAAAAAGAAAAATATATTAAACAGTCTGCTATGCACAATTTTGATTGAAAAACAATGTTACACTGGATACATTTTTGAACATATAAAAACAAAATCCTTTTCAAGCCAAACTCCAAAGAGTCTGAGATTAAAATATTTTTTGTACAAACAAATATTTCAAAGTAACATAAAAGAATGTTTTGTACAAATTCAGCACATATA
This sequence comes from Ascarosepion bandense, assembly GCA_037127315.1. NCBI lineage: Eukaryota > Metazoa > Mollusca > Cephalopoda > Sepiida > Sepiidae > Ascarosepion > Ascarosepion bandense. The sequence continues at coordinate 258,272 of JBBBDQ010029944.1, forward strand.
TCAGAAAAATTGGTTTATCTATGCTGTCAAAAGTAGTGGCATATTAAATACTTACTATTATCAGGTTTTCACAAATTTTTGGATATAAAACTATGCATGATACTTATAAAAAAATAATGGGAATATATACATATAGGCTAGTATACCCTTGCAGTTAAAACTGATGGCAATTGTTAGAAAATTTTAATAATCAAATGCAATGAAATAACAGTTTTGAAACAATCTATCAAGATGCAATAAATTAGAGATAAAAAATTCACAAATAAAATGGAAGCCAATGAAATCTGTTCAATTTATACTTTTTAGACATTCAATTGTATCTAGGATTTATTGATTATGCCTGGTATTATATAGATTGCTTTTTGCTCAATATCTTTTCATGTTAAAAATTTTATGTGTTTAATATAGCAGTAAAATGAAAATCTCTCTTGGAAGAACAAGATTAGCAATGGCAACAACAAAGCCTATTTCAAAATCAAGTTGAATTATGATGATCACTTAAAAATTACCAGATGCAATACAAAATTACCAGATCAGGGAGAACAACCCAAATGTCTGTCAAATTCAATTATGAATTTTGTATTTGAATTTTATTTAACGGCATATCAATCTCTGTAGGTTATTTAATGCCAAAAAGGTAGGGTTTTAGGGAATTAGTTTAAATGTTCGATTATAGTGAGATAGTTAAATCAGATTTTGATGAAAAAATCTTTTTTTTAATTTTTTTTATTTTAGAAAACTGAAGATGTCTTCTAGTTTTGTATTCAAAAATGTGTCATGGTAATAATTTTTTTTCTTTCAAAAATGTATTTTTGATAATATTTTTCTTTCAAAAATGTATATTTTTCTATAAAATTCTATTTTTATGTATATATTTCTATAAAACTCTTTTATAGTGTTTTGACCCCAGTTTGGGGGTTAATTATTTGCCCATAACTGGGACCTTAACAGGTGCTACCACTCTGGGTCAGGGTGGACCTGGGAACAACAGCAATTAAGATGTGGTTCCATGCTCCTCACAACCTCCCAATCAGAGGCCTTGCTGCCAGATGCAGTTTACCATCATACCCAGGACCATCAAATTCAAAAACTGAATATGGGGGTCATACTTACCAGAATTTCAAAGATCTTCACAATAAAAGGTTGAATGTCATGAATGAGGACTAATCTAAGGGAAGTAACCATGGTAAGAGTGTTATTTTTATTACACTCTTCTGTATGTTTAACTAGTGTATCCATATTCAACAAATTAGAGATAAAGAATTCTCAACTAAAATAGAGGCCAACAAACTGTTTAAGTAATCCCTTCTCTTTATATTTTTTAGACGTTCAATTGTATCTAGGATTCATTGATTACTCCTGGTATTATATCTAGGATTCATTGATTACTCCTGGTATTATATCTAGGATTCATTGATTACTCCTGGTATTATATCTAGGATTCATTGATTACTCCTGGTATTATATAAATCACTTTTTGCTCAATATCTTTCCGTGTTAAAAATTTCATGTGTTTAACATTGAAATGGAATTATCTTTTGTAAGAAGATTATCAACTGAATGACAATAATGGCAAAAAAAAACTATTTCAAAGACCAAGTTGAAGCAAGACCAAGTTGAAGCAAGACAATCACTTAATAAAAAAAGGTATTTGAGTGCCTCACATGAAAAGCTTAAACAAATAAGACAGCAATCTAAGAAACATAGGAGTAAACAACTTGGTTAATTAAATGCTTCATTTTGCTTGGTAACTAATTTTGTCTTAATGCAGATAAATATTTTATTTGTATAGATTATTAAAACATCAAATAGAAATAATTACTCATAAACTTATTGACTTAAGTTGATTTAGCTCCCTTCCCACTACAGATGGAACAGGCAATATATAAATACACATTGATAATTCTTATATGACATTGGCACTTCTTGTCCAAGCTCTCTCCCCACCCCTGTATAACCTTCCCTTTCTCTCCACCTATGTATCTGTCATCGCACCTGCTTTCTATTGTTCCTTTCTAACTAGTTTGTACTCCTCACTCTTTTCTAATTAATCTTTTTACATTTATGTAACCCCCTGCACATCAGTGGCGTTTCCGCCTTGCTCGGGGTGAAATGATTAAAAAAAAATATATATATAATGCTCGTATGACACACCTACATTATTCCCTGTTGCTTAGTAAATCACATTTAGCGTTGATTACTTTTCACTCAGAGAACATATAATGTGGTTTAGCAAGCAACAGTGAGTAGTCTAGGGGTTCCACATTTTATATACAATATTTATGTTTTCATCATCTTTGTTATTGATCGATTGGTTTGTTTAATGGCATATCTATCAACTTATTATGAGCTATTTAATGTTTAAATTTCATTTTCTTTGGAGCTTTGAAGTAATAAAAATATATGTTATTCTGCTTTCACAACTCAATACATGGTAGATGATACTCAACTTTTGTGCATATACATGTTTGTGTGGACATAATTACTTGAGGTGGTGATATGCGCATTTTATGCCGTAATTATATGCGTTATGGTGCAGTGGATATCAACTCAGAATGAGAAATCAGAGAGCCAAGTTCGAATTCTAGTTGAATTTGTTGCATTCACTTATGTGTAAATACACTTAGGAAAAGTATTAATCCATCTCTTTTTCCTTCAGCTATAGGTTAAATAACAGGACAGATTGGGTTCTATAACTTTGGTTAGCAACCAGTCTACTGCAGAAAGTAATGGCAACTTACTGTGGGAAAATCTTCTGCTCAGTCAATTGTCTTTTTCAAGACATGATTACCCAAGCATATATCATGTATCGAACTTTTTCATTTTTTAATAATCATTTCACCTCAAGCAAAGCAGGACCACCACTGGTGCATAGGAGGTTACAGTGAAAAAAAAAACAAGATACAGTGGTTGCTGAAGAAAAGATAAGAGATAGATGGAAATCAAGTAGATAGAAGATGGCAATTGACAACGCATTTAAACTTTTGGAGATTGTAGCTATCAAGGAAGCAAACAAACAGTAAGGAGTTCCACAAACAGGAAGTGTGTCAAAAGAAACCGTTAGAGTTGAAAAGGTAGTTACATTTAACTATTTTGACAGTAAAAGGGTGGGAACTAGATGCCAATCTAGAAGTGCATCTAAATACATGTGGTTGGGGAACCAAGGAAAAAAAGCTCATCAGTTGTCATGAAAATATTTGTAAAAAAGACAGAGGGAAGCCACATCACATCAGTGAGAATGTGACTAAAGGTGAGCTGCTAAGTCTGTATTGATTACATTGCAGATTTTGGTGAGAACCTCAAGATGAATAGCAGAAGCACTCATCCAGATATGACAACAATATTCAATGCACGGACAAATGGTAGATTTATAAATGTGCAAAATGGAATTCGACAAGAAAAACTTCCTGGCCCGACACAGTGATCTAACCTTCCTAGCAGACTTAAGTGACTGACTAGTAAATTACTATGTGCGTTATGCTTTGTAGTAACTTGATAGTCTCTCACAAACAAATTGTTGGTATAGCAGTAGTAGACAGCAGAAATCTGTGACACTTTTTTTTTTTTACTTCTGACTAACCACATTCTGGGGTATGTTGAAGTTATATATATGTTGCTAGAAATAAAAGTATAAAAAGTTTTAGTAAAATAAAGCATACATAATGGAAAGAAAGAAAGAAAGAAAGAAAAGATAGAGAAAGTGATAATGCTTTCATTGGTTTAACATTTGCTCTAATAAGATGAAAAAATGGGTAAATTTTTAATCTTTCCATTTGTACCCTCTTAATTCATTAAATGATAATCTTCAAGATAAACCAACGTAAAAAAAATTTAAAAATACTGTATTTACATTATTTGGACTATTGTCCTCATCTTTGTTGCCATTTGTATGATGTTTCGGCCGTTGTACATTCCAACCTTCTTCAGGCGCTTGGAATTTCGAAGAGAACCCTTTATTACAATCACTAGGGTATATCATCCTCATTCCTTGCATGAAGCCTCAATTGAAAGTCATGAATTATCTCCCTCTAACCCTGCAAGTTACTTGTTAATCACTGCTGTAGCCTGGTATTGAACCCACAACTCTAAGAATCAAGTCAGGAACTAACCAACGTCTATATCCACTGGACAATGTGGACAAGAATAACTGAACTTTTGGGACTTATAAATTTAATGTCCAGTAACATTTTTTAGACAAATACTAAAAAAAAAATACTGCAGAATTATTTCTTATTACAAATATTATATGTCTTTTATGTTGAGGCCAGTAGACATAAACGTCACTGTTAAAAAAGAAAGAGATGTCTACCCAAATATGTGTACCCATTAAATACAACATTTATAATAAGAAAATGTACACTACCAGCCATAATTATGAGGCCACCCAAGTGTTTAAAAGAAATGATGTATTTCATACTATGTTTAGTATTTATTGCCAAGTGGATAATTCTAAATGAAAATAGAATGGTTCTTTTGTTAATACTGCAAAATAACATGTGCATCAAATGAATTTATAAATATTTAATAATTACCTATACTGCAGTTTCATCAATGAAAGAATGACGAAAATTTAGGGTGATTTGGACGAGTTTATCTTTGCTTCCTTGCCTTGTAAAATTTTGCAAAGTAATAATAACAAAAGAACCATTCTATTTTCATTTGGCAAAAAATAGTATGAAATACATCATTTCTTTTAAAAAACTAGGGTGGCCTAATAATTATGGCTGGTAGTATATATGTATGTTGATTTCCACACTATTAAATGCCATGACGGACAGTGGATTCAGAATGAGAAATGAAAAGTTGAGTTTGAATTCCAGTCAGGTTCATTATATTTACTTATGTGCAAATATTGTTTGGCAAGGTATGAATCAATCTCATCTCCCCCAAGTTGGGGTTAAATAGTAGGGCAGCCTGGGCTGTTTTAGCCTTGGTTGTCAACAAGTCTAGCAGAAGTATGAATGAATTTCAAACCTGAGAGAGGTCATTTGGAGACCTTGTGGAAAGCTATATTCATTCAGATCTGTGTATTTGATTCTTGCATTAAAAGTTCTAATTGAGGGTTCACTAAGTCGTGTCTTGAAAATATGGTGCCTGAAGAAGTAGAAGAAAGAGATGGAGAGATAATGTAATTCTGTGGTCATAAATTAATGCACTAATTAGCCTTATTGCAACTCTTCATCATTAAAATCAAATGGAATAGAAAATGGCTCATAAATTCTAATGACTCCAAAACGAAGCTGCTCTCCTTTAACAACTTAAGAGAAAATTTCCTATCTACCATCAGAATGGATGGTGCTAGTCTCCTAGAGAGCAACACATTGCATATCCTTGGCCCCACTCTCTCAAATGAAATGACTACACAGTATCTATAGCTGCATCTACTGCTAGGAAAACTGAGTCACTGTTAGGCCAGGAAGTTTTTCTTGTCAGAATTCATTTTGCACATTTATAAATCTACCATTTGTCTGTGTATAGAGTACTGTTGCTATATCTGGTTGAGTGCTCCTGATATTCATCTTGAGGTTCTCAACAAAATCCAAAGGAGGATCTGCAATATAATCAATCCTGACTTGGCAGCTCGCCTTCAGTCACTTTCTTCCTGATAGCTACAATCTCCAAAGGTTTAAATGCATCTTCTATCTCCTTGATTCCCATCCTTCTCTTATCCTTTCTTTGACATTGCCTGTATCTTGTTTTTCTTTCACTGTAACACCCTGCACACCAGTGGCAGTCCTACCTTGCTTGGGGTGATGTGATTATAAAAAAGAAAATGTGTGGGTAGTCTAGCTGCTCAGTTCTAAGAACTGAGCTGCTAGGTCCACATACTTAAAAAATGAAGTGGGGGGGGGTGTATATATATATATATATATATATATATATATATATAAGTTGGTCATAATATTGTTTCCTAAACAAAAAATATTACTAAATGAAAGATCAGAAGTAATGTTCGGATGTAAGCACACCTATAAATATATCTTAGCATCATACAAATAATCCCTTTGTTCACAAAGAGAGGGTCACCTAGACCTGATAAACAGTGTCCCCCCCCCCACACACACACCATATTAATTTTGTTATTTATTATTTTAAATGTAGTTGTGGACTCAACTACATAGGTAGAATGACACAGTGTCTGGATGTTAGGATTAAACAGCATGTGCCTGCTAAAATACTCAATAAGAATTTTTTCGTCTGGTGATACCATTTGAAATACTTACAGGTCTTTCATTGCGGATCATTTTATAATTAGTCAGAGTTGTGTTACAGATTTTAGTATGAACTGGTTTTCTGTTTTGGCCAGAGCACACTCGTTGTTCCATATGAAGGTGTTGGAGACTGTGTTTATCAGGTCAAGGCAACCCTCTCTTTGTAAACAAAGAGACTGTTTGTTTGGGCTTGCTCTGCTGGGTCTCTAGCATCTTCAAATGTAATAACTTTTATTCTTCCCTTTCCGTTCATTCATGTCATACATGACAGATTTTCTCCTCATCATTTTTCCCCCATTTACAGTTCTGGTGAGTGGGGATGAAACTGATCAACTGGTGTTTTTGATTTAACATTTACCATGGCCTATTATAGCAAAAAATTTCTTGTCTTCAACGCCATTATATATATATATATATATATATATATATATATATACTTGCAGCATAGCCTGGCGTTGCTCGGGTGTAATGAAAGCTTTAAAACTAATCCATGGTCCTGGAGCTCAGACTCTTTGGACGTTGGCATGAAAGACTAAAAGTAATAGTTGTTTCCAGTTAAAGTGAAACTGTAGACTGAAAGAAAAATGAATGGATGTAAGTCAAATTTTGATTTCCTGGTATTGATGTCAAATAAGTTTTTTTCATCGTAAACTGAATTTTGAAGGCTAAATAAGTCCTCTGAGTAAATGGTATCATGGCTGAGACTAAGAACTACAATTATACCTACTTAGAGCCAAACCCGAAGTAAAAACTAAAATAAAAGGGCTGAAAAAAATACAGACATATCAGTAGATAAACAGACACACACACACACACAAACATCTTGCCTTTTATATATATAATCAATTTTCTGCACTATTGTAAGAACTGCAACCTTGAAACTTCTGAATATCGTTTCTTATGTCTTTGTCTATGAGTACATCAAATTTGATTAAAATCAGAACACTCCTTCTATAACTTGATTTTTTCGATTATCGATTTTCAATATTTATCAGGGGTACCTCGACACAAAACCTAGCTAAGAACACTCGTAGACAGTTACAGTACAACTGTGTAAATTTTCAAGAAAATCGGTTCAGCCATTTCGGAGGCTATAGGTAATGGACACACACACACACACACAGACAAAGTTCCATTTATCAATAAGTTTAGATATATAAAATGTACCTTACAAAAATGTTCGAACTTGTGTCCCCATTTTTTTATTTCTTTAGGGAAATTGACCAGTGCCTTAGAAAAAACTTTCACAATCGACAAAAGTTCAATTACCCTTTTGAAGAAATGCACATCTCTTGTTTCAATAACTCAAAGTCCATATCTGCTGTTTTCATATCTGAAATGTGGCTTAAGGCCATATCACATTGAAACACTCATTCTCATCTAGTCAACAAAGTAAAACAACACTGAACTTGGTCAGTCCCTAGATGGGTGACTGCTAGAAAATACTAGTTGCTGTAACCTTTAATGTATGGGTAGTGTAATGGATAAAGGCTTGGAAAGAGAAATCAGAGAGCTGAGTTTGAATTCCAATCAAGTTTATTATACTTGGGATAGGGATGATTTTTGCATATTTTCCTCCAAGCTACATGTTAAATAGTAAAACTTGTATCAGAAAATCAGGATTATCTCCAAAAAATTCTTACAATCAAAAAATGTGCTTTGGCTTTAAATAACCTCAAAAACATTGATGAGCAATAAAATAAAATAAAAAAATCAATCAATATCTTCAATATAAACAAAAATAAGTTTCTATGAAGTTAATTTACAAGCCAACACTATGCACTAAGTATCATATAATTCTGCTTGACCTTTGATAGTTTGCATGACCTTTACACTCTGCAAATACTTCATAAATAATAGACTATACTGTTCTGTGTGGAAAGACAAAAGAGATATTACAGACGATACTTGGCTCAGTGAGAAAGTGAAAGAAAGAATGGAAGGTAGAAGTGTTTAACGTCTGTTTCACTGAAATAGAAAAAAGGTGTCTATTTCAAATAAAAAATGGCATTTCATATTTATGATTGTAATTTTTTGTTAAAGTTGTTAAGCTCAAATGTTTAACAATGTGAATTTCTATGAATATTTTAGAACTCACCATAAGCTTATTTAATCATTTTCTGAAAAATTAAGATTCATTAGAATATTAAAATAGGAGAAATGTTAAATTTTCATGGTTAAAACTAGTAACATAATAATATCAGACAATAAAGAAACTCCATTAACTCTTTAGTAATTACTTTGTTTACCTTTCAGATAAGAAAATAAAGTCAGCACTTTTTACTGTTTTGTAATTATTTAGATTGTGTGACATGGACTTAAAAACATAAGGTATGCTAAAATCAACAAGGGGACTAATCCATACTAAAATGAAGATACATCTTACAGTCTTTCTTCCAATTATTTTGTATCATTTAGATTGTGTGACATGGACTTAAAAACATAAGGTATGCTAAAATCAACAAGGGGACTAATCCATACTAAAATGAAGATACATCTTACAGTCTTTCTTCCAGTTATTTTGTATCATTTAGATTGTGTGTCATGGACTCAAAAACCTTTGGCTAAAATCGAAATGTTGCAAAGTTATATTATGCAAAGCAAAAATAACCACTCTTGTTTGCTTTTTTTTTAAACATTTTCCCCCAAGCAAAGCCACTAATGTATAAGAAGTTACTGTGAACTAGCAGTATAGCCCAGCGTTGCTCAGGCATAATGAAAGCTTTAAAACTAATCCATGGTCCTGGAGCTCAGACTCGGCCTAAAGAATATTTGTGTGAAGTTTGGTGAGAATCAGATAAAAATTGTGGATTTGTATAAAGGACATACAGACAGATAAACAGACACACACACAAACATCTTGCCTTATATATATATATTATCGATTTTCTGCACTATTGTAAGAACTGCAACTTTGAAACTTCTGAATATTGTTTCTTATGTCTTTGTCTATGAGTGTATCAAATTTGATTAAAATTGAACCACTCCTTCTATAACCCGATTTTTTCGATTGTCGATTTTCGATATTTATCAGGGGTACCTCAACACAAAAAGAACACTCGCAGATGTTTATAGTACAACTGTGTAAATTTTCAAGAAAATCGGTTCAGCTGTTTCAGAGTCTATAGGTAATGGACACACACACACACAAAGTTCCATTTATAAATAAGTTTAGATTTAGATTAGATATGAGAAAAAGAAAACATTATGAGAGAGAACAATAAAAGAACAAGAATTAAGAAGACAGAAGACAATGATTAGCACTGATCTTCAAAGATTTAAGTGAAAAGAGAAAGCAAAAAAGAAGTGTGAGAGAAGACACTGTTAACATAAGACTTACAGTTACATCTAGCCATTTCAAATGAGACCACACCATCAATCTAGTACTGCCCTTAAATTCAAAAAGTCTAGATACAAGAAATGATTTTCTAAGTCTAGTTTAGATGTGGCACAGGGCCAAAAGTATGGTGCATCCAGTGAGGTTCATACTCAGTTGTAATGATTTCAGCGAAACAAGCATTCTAACCATTACACCATGTCAAGGTGCCCAAGTCTAGGTATAAGAGGAAAGTTCATCAGAACAATTACTGTGAAAATATTTATAGAAAAAGAGCAGGGAAACTATGTTACTGTGGTGGGAAAGGGCTTGAAGCCAATATACCAGGTCATGACCAATAACATTGCAGATTCTTTTTTGTAGTTTATCAGAAATCTGTAAATACATATCAGCAATATTCAATATATGGATGAATGGTAGATTTATTTTACTCCCCTGCAGTGAAGACAGCATATTCTAAGCCCCATCAACAAAGCTACTTTTACACCTAGTCACTCAAAACTGACCAGAGGGAGCTTATGGTCATATTATGTTGAAACATTGGTTCCTGTACGATCACTGAAGTTAAGCAACATCAAGCCTTTCCAGTACCAAGATGGGTAAATGATGTGAAAATGGTTTAATGGATAGTGGCCTGGAATTGTTGATCGAAGAGCTGAGTTCCAATTCCTGTTGGGTTTGTCATATCCACTTACATGCAAATACACTTAAGAAAGGTATAAATACACCTCTGGGTTATTTAGTAAGATTTGTATAAATAAATCATTATTATCTAAAACAAAAAAAAACAAATTCTTACAATCTAAAAATATTTTCTGGCTTTAAATAAGCTGAAATAGGTTAAGCCATAAAAAAAACAGATGAATGAACCAAGTAATGACGAGAGGGGATTTAGAGTTTTTTTTTTAATAATCATTTCACCCCAAGCAAGAGAGTACCGCCACTGGTGCATAGGAGGTTATATAAGAGGAGAGTGAAGAGAAAGAGGTAAAAGTCACAGGGTGTGTCAGAGAAGGAGAGGAACACTGGTGTGAAGAGAGCTGCGTGAGAGTAGAGCAGAAAGAACAAGATACAAGGGCTGTCAGTGAAAGGATGCGAGTCAAGAAGATAAGAGAAGGAAATTGACATTGCATTTAAATTCTTGGAGATTGTAGCTGTCAAAGAAGAAGTTTCACAGGCAAGAAGTGCGAGAAAAGAAGCTGATAGAGTAGAAGTTGCAATTATATTTGATTGGTTTTAATGTAAAAGGGTGGGACCTAGTCTAATAGCTCAAATAAATTTATGCACAGGGGGCACCAGGGAGCTAAGCTTATCAGATCAGAAGCTGTGAAAGTATTTATAGAAGAATTAGGTTGGTGTTTATTCTATATTTGTACACACTCAATTTCTCTGCCAAAAAATTAAAATTTTTCTTGTACAGTAGATTAGAGCTACAAAGGATAGAAAGTTGTGGAGAACCATGATCACCTATGAACCAAAGGGACAAAGAAGTTAACATGAGGGTTGGAGTATTTATCTAAAACTGATATTTTTTTAAGATCAGTGGAAGAAATTAAATAAATTTACTTTAAGTTCAAATAACATAGTTTAATATTCATGCCTCAAAGAAAAAAATGGCATGTCAAGGACAGTTTTTCCCTTGACACCACTATTATTTTAACTACCTCCACTCCTCGGCAATGTTTATTGCTTTGAAAAAAATGATGATTAAAATTTTAATAAAACCTAAACATATGAAAATGAATTTATACATTTTCTTTGTTCTTGAGAATTGACAATAAAAATAATAAACACTATTTATTCATTTAGATTGTTTATTATAATGGTTGGATACGCGTTGTGGTGCAGTGGATATCGACTCGGAATGAGAAATCGGGAAGCCGAGTTTGAATTCCAGTTGAATTCATTGCATTCACTTATGTGCAAATACCCTTGGGAAAGGTATTAATCCGTCGCTTCCTTCCAGTTATGGGTTAAATAACAGAACAGATTGGGTTCTATAGCCTTGGCTGGCAATCAGTCTACCACAGAAAACAATGATCTTCTGCCCAGTCAGTCATGTCTCTTTCGAGACATGATTGCCCAAGCGTGTATCACGTATGGCACTTAACTGACTGATTGTAACGGTTAGCAAAACATTGGTTAATTGCCAACTTTATAAAATGGTAAATATTATGTTTTTAACATGACAAAATAAAACGGTTATGGAAAAATGACACACTCGCCAAGTATTGGAAACAACTAGGGAATTTATTTTTGTGGAAATAAGGGTACAGCAAACAGTTGTGTATATTGAATAAGGACATGGTTATGCAGAGCCTAGCAAGTCCTGTGTGCCATGTTTCTGGGCTCCAGATGAAGTCCCTGCCTGTATCCCAGCATGCCCCTATTAGCTGGGGATCTAACTCCCTTGAATGGTCAAAGAGGAGATAATGTTGACCCTTTTTTATGGTGGTCCTAATAGTAAATAAGGAGGATTTCTTCATAGTTTGTTCACATATTTTAATAATTTAGTAAATGTTTACAAATTTATGAATAGATAATTGTTTTCCTAGTTATTTCTTTATAAATTGACAAATGATAAATACTGCATTGCATTAGTTTTCATTGTATTAGTTTTTAGAAGTTGAAATATAAAATTATTAAATATAAATATAAAAATATAAAATTAAAATATAAATATAAAATATAAATAAAAAATATAAATATAAAAATTATATAAAATATAAAAAAAATGTAAAAATTATTCTTGTAAATAAGAAATCTAAGTTCGAATTCCAGTTGAACTCCTTGCATTCCCTTATGCACAAATACCCTTAGAAATCCGTCTCTTCCCTCAAGTTATGGGTTAAATAACAGGGCAGATTGGGTTCTATAGCCTTGGCTGGTAACCAGACTACCACAGAAAGCAATGGCAACCTACTGCAGGATAATCTTCTTCCCAGTCAGTAATGTCTCTTTTGAGACATGATTGCCCAAAGTGTGTATCACATATGGCACTTAACTGACTGAATTTCAAATAGAGAGTGTCCATTATAACGACATTTTAAGTAGCATATACAGGGTGATCAAAAAGTAACTCCCTGATTGTTGTGTTTAGCATGAAACACTGTTGCCTCTGGGTGTTGACTTTAATGAACACTTTCATATTTCTATTAGTGAACTCATGCTGTCAAAACTGACAGACAAATATTTATATTGACATACTGACTAAAATGACAGTTACATATGTATTGATGTACCTACTATTGAGTATCTTACATTAAGACATAAGAAAAAAACTAATACAAAGAAGTGAAATTATATATATATATATCTGAGAAAATACAAAGGATCTGTGGTTCATATAACATCAAAACAATCTTCAGAAGTGATTCTACAATTTGCAGGTACCTCTCCCGAGTAAGACCCCCAACAAAGAAAGAAATATAAAGGAGAAACAGGCCGCTTCCTTAACGTAAAGCTACAAAAACATTGCAAGACCATAACATGAGGGGCGATAGAAAAACCAGGCATAGCTGACCACATATGGAGGGAGAAAAGGGATCACTGCTCCCTATGGATGAAGTTAAAATAATAGATAGAGAACATTACTGGAAACTACGTAAACTTAAGGAATCAGCACATATGCTTGGCTACAAAAATCTCCTAAGCAGACCAAGCATGGAGATGAACACAATATGGGAACCAGTAATACGGAGTGCCAGAGAAAACCATTAACATCAGAAAATTGCAATATGAGCTCTCGTAAAAACTACTAGAGAAAACCATTAACATCAGAAAATTGCAATATGAGCTCTCGTAAAAACTACTAGAGAAAACCATTAACATCAGAAAATTGCAATATGAGCTCTCGTAAAAACTACTAGAGAAAACCATTAACATCAGAAAATTGCAATATGAGCTCTCGTAAAAACTACTAGAGAAAACCATTAACATCAGAAAATTGCAATATGAGCTCTCGTAAAAACTACTAGAGAAAACCATTAACATCAGAAAATTGCAATATGAGCTCTCGTAAAAACTACTAGAGAAAACCATTAACATCAGAAAATTGCAATATGAGCTCTCGTAAAAACTACTAGAGAAAACCATTAACATCAGAAAATTGCAATATGAGCTCTCGTAAAAACTACTAGAGAAAACCATTAACATCAGAAAATTGCAATATGAGCTCTCGTAAAAACTACTAGAGAAAACCATTAACATCAGAAAATTGCAATATGAGCTCTCGTGTGACTTGAACCAAAGAGTTGTGATTTCAATACCAGCAGTGGTGAACAAGTAACTTACAGGGTTAGAGGGAGATAACTCATTACTACCAGAAGAGGATCTACACAAGGGATGGAGGTGATATGCCCTAATGAGTGCAATAAAGGGTTCTGTTCAAAATTCCTAGCACATGAAGAATGCCAGAGCATACAATGGCTGAAGCGTTGTACAAATGGCAACAAAGATGACGACAATAGACCAAATAATGTAAATACTATATATATATATATATATATATATATAGGAAAAACTACTAAAAAGTTGTAAATTTAAAAATGTATGTTTTTGACAGTATTTATTTATTTCTTTTATTATATTTGATATTTCAGACCGTCCTCGGCCTTTCATCAGAAACAAATGATTTTAAAATTTAAATTAGAAACTTTTTCACCATGAGAGCGTTCGTCGAGAGATTGCTTACATCATGTGACAGAGAAAGCGACAGATTTTTTTTAATATTTGTAAACGTAAACCTATCTTTAATAATACTTATAAATGTTGTTTTAAAAAAAAATTTTTAAGTGTATCTAAAAAATGTGAGTATATATATATATATATATATATATATATATATATATATATATATACACTCACAAATAAATACACAGTGATATTTATTATGATAGAGAGGATAACTTAAGGCACATACATAAAAAAAAACCCACATATTTAATTAAAAATAAAAATTGTCCTTAATAAGCCTTATTATTTTTTGTTTGCAATAATTATATCATGGAGTAGTGGAGAATATACACATGTGTGTATATATATATATATATATATATATATATATATATTTTGCTCCTACCTTTTGGTAGTTGAGCTCTCTTGGTTTATTCCCGGATTTTTTCTACCAATACAACACCACCTTTCCTATGGAGAAATTTACCCCGCAACATCTTTGAATTAATCCTTTTTTAATATATATATATATATATATATATATGTCTCTTCTGTCACACTCAGGGGTTTGGAATATTTTTATTTTTTTCTTCTTATGTCTTAATGTAAGATACTCAGTAGCAGGTACATCAATATATATATTGCCATCATTTTAGATGATATATCGATATAAATATTTTGCTGCCATGTTTGACAGCACAGGCCACTCATGGCTAAAAGAATACCTGAAAGTGCTCAGATATGCAGAACTTTTGAACAATTTTTACACATTTTGTGTCCATAAAAGTAAATACTTGAATGAACACAAGGAAAATTGAATAAAAGCTTAATCGTTGTACCTTGTCAGTCGTCTTTAACAAAATTAAAAATGGTTTTTAACAAAATATGTTTGCATATATGAACAGCTGTGCACCAATAGCTTAAGGGTAGAATCTCTGACTGATTGGCCAAGTTTTAATCCCAGCTGGAAGCAATCAAATGTCTAGCTATACTGATGAGCTGTGATACAGCAAAACAGGCTTGTATGTGGATGGCTATGTATATGTTTGTGTGTGTGATTGGTATGAGGATGCATTTATATACCAAAATAATAATAATAATAATGTTTAAAAGTTGTAGTAAAAAATTCTGTTGAGTCCTACTTGTTGTTACAAAAAAGTTTTAGTTCAGAAAGTAGTTGTAAAAATAAGGAAATTAAGAATAGAATGTTTGGAAGTTTGTAGAATGTTCCAGATAGTTCGAAAGATTCTAGATGTATGCAAATTAGGTGTTAGCCCCTATAAAAATAGGTTTTGGGCATGGAGCTGTCAGTTGGTAGGAGGATGGGTTGACCTCTACAGCTCTGGCCAAAAGAATCCCTAAGTTGATGACAAAAAAATAAAACTTGAAGCAGTTGATAAAAGGACATGCTGACCTCATCAGCACCGGTTTCAATTCAAGAATTATATTCCATCTTTTTTTTTCTTTTGTTACACTTAAAATGTAACAGTGATATATTTAGCACCTTGAATTTTTTGACCAGATTACTGGAATTTTTAATATGTGATGGTCTGTTCTAAAAAGTGGTGCTAAAACTTCGTTATGACTTTTGCTGGTGGTGGTGGTGGTGGTGGTGGTGGCAGAGGGCACTAACAAATACAATGGGTCATGTTGGAATGCCTGCTTTAGATGTTTTGGACAGACCATAAAATCTAGTTATTTTTTTTTTGTTTCAACCTAAGAAGGGCGGTACCACCACTGATGCGCAAGAGGGCTACATAAGAGTAAAACTTTAGACAAGAGGCGAGTGAAGAGAAAGACGGACCAGTTATAGGGGGTGTCAGAGAAAGGGCAAGAGAAGGATGGAAACACAGGTGTGAAGACAGTTGTGATGGTAGAGAGAAAGGAAAAGAACAAGATATACAGGGTGATGTAGAAAGAACTGGAGTCAAGTGGATAAGAGATGGGTATTGACATTGCATTTAAATTCCTGGAGGTCATAGCCGTCAAGAAAGCAAGCATACGGAAGGGAGTTCCACAGGCAGGAAGTCCAAGAAAAGACACTGACGGAGTAGAATTGTCGGCTTCATTTGGTTGAACTGTAAATGGATGGGACCTTGTTGCCAGTCTGGTTGCATGAGTAAATTCATGTGGCGGTGACACCAGTGACTTAAGTTTGTCGGAGCAGAAGCCATGAATATATTTGTAGAATAGACAGAGGGAAGCCACATCCTGCCGGTGAGAAAGTGGCTGGAGTCTAGTTGTTTTAGGGTGATATTCAATTAACTTTAGCCACAATTTTGATTCAAGTGTACAATTTGTTTCAAAATTAGAAAAATACAATAAAAAAACAAACTTTGTAATTTGAATTTAACAAATTTTATTTAAATGAATTAATACTTAAATATGTGTGTGTATGTGTGAGTGTTTACATGCTTTGAGATAATTAGTAAGTAAAATTTAGAAGCTATTTCAGGGGGTTGACTGTAGGCAACTGAAACCATATATAAGAAGGGACCACTGTATATTGAAATGGAAAGTAAATTGCGGTGGTGGGTACAACATAGAGAATCAAGGTCTAGGATTTAAACTCCTGTAAAGATTATTTAGTCATAAATCATATACAATCAGTTTTATATCCCGACTCCCAACTGGGTTTCATGAATTTTTAAGTGATTTATTTCTGATGATTTATCAAACTTTTGCAGGTTATTTAAAGCCAGAACATATTTTAAAGAATTATTTGGAGTTAATAATTATTTCCTGATACAGATTATATTAATTAACATATAGCTGGGGGGGAGAGAAGGGTATGGATTCAGGTTTCCTAAAGTTATTTGTGCATAAAGAAATATAATGAACCCAATTGGAATTGGAACTTGATGTTCTGATTTCTAATTTCCAGTTGTTATCCATTATATATAAAAATATCAAAGCTTACAGCATAAATTTTACAAAGAATTGAAAAGTTCTACAAGTATTTTCATGGCAACTGCTCTGACAAGCTTTTTCCCCTGGGTACCTCAACCACATTTACTTGTTCTACTAGATTGGCATCATGTTCCCACCCTTTTACTGCCAAAATAGTTAAAAGTAACCAGCTCTTCTATTCTAACAGTTTCTTTTCTTGCACTTACCATTTGTGGAACTCGCTATTTCAATGGTGAAAGTGGGCTGTCAAGTCGGGATCAATTATACTGCAGATCCTTCTTCGGATTTTGTTGAGAACCTCAAGATAAATAGCAGAAGCACCTGACCAGATATGGCAACAGTATTCAATGTATGGATGAATGATAGATTTACAAATGTGCAAAATGGATTCTGATGAGAAAAACTTCCTTGCCCAAGACAGTGAACCAAATTTCCTAGCAATAGATGCAGCTATGTATTCAATATAGTCATTCCATTTGAAGTCATTTGAGAGAGTGAGGCCAAGGAGGTGCAGTGCATTGCTCTCTAGGAGACAAGCATCATCTATTCTGAGGCCTACTTTTTGAATGTGGCCCATGAAATTCTGTCACTGGTATAATATGTGGCCTGCCTTAAAAAAACATATAGAGAACTGTCTGGTAAGGGTTTGAGTTATGGAAAACAATTAGTTTCAATAAATAGCTAAATATTTATATACCAGGTAGGCCATAAACTATACCAGCACCCATCAGTTTTTAAATTGGTCATGGTATGTTTGTATTTATTCTATCAATGAGAAAGTAAATTCTGTATTTTAAGGGGTTCTCTGCAAGCAAAAAAATAAAAAATAAAAATCTGGAGAGTTTTGTCATCCTAATATGAGTTTGTTTCGTTTCATTTTATGATTAAAATAGTTATTAAATGCTATTTAGGGTTGGTTTTTCCTTTATTCATTGTTAGGACTTCTTTTATTTTTAATTTAATTTAATTAATTTTTAATTTAATTTAATTAATTTAATTAGGGCTTCCATTATTTTTAATTTTTCATTATTAGGGCTTCCATTATTTTTTTTTTTTTACATGTTGACAAGACTATTATACTTGTATTTTCTACTTTTATGTTTCAGATGAAATCTAGTCGGTTTTTGTAGGTCTAAATAAACCCTATGATCAGGTAGGTGTAATGTAAGTCACTTAGGTAGAAATGTAGTAGTGTGATCAATGTAATTATTTATGAGCTTGGTTTGATCAAAAACAGTTCTTTTAGAGGCATTTGATCTCGTAAATACACTACCGGCCATAATTATTAGGCCACCCCAGTTTTTAAAAAAATTATGTATTTCATACTATTTTTAGTATTAATTGCCAAGTGGATAATTCTAAATGAAAATAGAATGTTTGTTTGTTTTTTTTTGTTATTATTACTTTGCAAAATTTTACAAGGCAGCTAGGAAGCCTTTGCTTCAGCCAGCCAATAAGAAGAAGAGACTAGCATGGGGAAGAGAGCACAAAGACTGAACATCAGAAGAGTTCATTTGATGCACATGCTATTGTGCAGTATTAACAAAGAACAATTCTATTTTCATTTAGAATTATCCACTTGGCAATACATATTAAAAATAGTATGAAATACATCACTTCTTTTAAAAAACTGGGATGGCCTAATAATTATGGCTGGTAGTGTAGTTCTTTGTAGTTTTGATTTCATGGTTGTGTTAATAACATTAAATGAACACAGCCACAATGTGCTGTTATTTAATGTCAAAATCTTGTCCTTTATTTAAAAAAGAAAACATACCTGAATTTATATAAGCATTTTAACTTAAAGTTATGTAAATATTGGTTGTTTATATTTTGAGTTTATGAGTTTATTTGGTAACTGACCCCTTACCCACCACAGAGAATGCACTCAGTAGTCAGTGTGTTATAAGCTCAAATAGACAGAGTAGACGGTTCTAATTTAAAACCAGTCTGGAGTGTAAGATGGGGGTGGCGGGATGATATTAAACAAACTATTTCATCTTTCTTTGACATTCACCTCTCCCAGACCAATCTAGGGAGGAGAATATGAAAGGCAATTTTCTAAGCATAGCTTAGATGTGGCACAAGGTCAAAATTACAGTGCACTCAATGAGGACTGAAGTCACTACTCAGTCATAATCGTGCTAGCGAGACAAGCTTGTTAACCATTACACCACATTGAAATTTCTTCTGACTTGTGCACCAGATAGATTGAGTTTTTTAAACCAAGTCTGACACAAGGGCATGTTTATATACTGTATGTATAACATTAACAAAACCTGTCCTGAAACTAAAATATTTTAAACCAAAATGTTAGTCTATACTTCTGTGATGTAGTATTTATATTATTTACACTTTTTAAACTGTTGTCCTCATCTTTACGATGCTTCAGCCTTTGTACATTCCAGCCTTCTTCAGTTGCTATATATCCAGCAAATGAAATAAAGGGTTTGGTTCAAAATTCCTAGCACCTAAAGAAGGCCAAAGCATACAACAGTCAAAAGGTAATAAAGATGAAGATAACAGTCCGAAAGGTGTAAATAACTAAGATATTAATTTAAATCAGGTATTCTTAAACAAGGAGGAATTACCACCAGGTGGATGATTTCAGTGAGAGTAGGGGGATCTTTTACTTTTTCACAAGTCTCTCATTGAATGTAATCTTTATCAGAATAAAATTGATTTAAATACATTGACTATTTATTGAAGTTTTTGTTTATTGAATTACAATACACTGGCATTCAAATAAGGTTTTTGTTTATTGAAGTTATTGAAGTATTTATTGAAGTATTGAATTATTTAAGTATTTATTGAAGTATTTATTGAAATTTATTTATTGAAGTATTGAATTATTGAAGTATTTATTGAAGTATTTATTGAAGTATTGAAGTTATTGAAGTATTTATTGAAGTTATTGAAGTATACTTCAGTTTGTTTAATAATTAGTTATAAATTAAAACAAATTACTGTATGTGTATTCAATTTAAAAAATCTATCAACATTTTCTATTGCTATTAAGTTTGTAATACTCCTATAAAAATACTCCATGTAAATATATATATATATAAACAAGCTGCTTGTCAAACCCAAAAAATACAGCAACTGTATCTTTTGGGTCTGACGAGCAGCTTGTTGCTGTGAAATACATATTACCCATGAAATTGTAGAATATCTAAATTTTTTTCTAAATTATATTACTCTGTTAAATTAAATAAATAAATTTAACATTGAGTTCTTTTGAGTTCGTCTCTGTCAGAATTTACCGGACTTATATACCAAGTATTCTACTATATATATATATATATAAGACAAATTAAGGCAGACACGTTATTTCATGGCGAATCGGAAGTATAGGCCTATATTTGCTCTATATGTGTCTATATACATATATGTTTAGAGCTCTCTTAGAGAGTTATCCTGCCACTGTATGTACAGGATACTCCTTTGGATTCTTCTATACTCACACTGCAAGATGATATATACTAATATGGAAAAGAATAAAGATTTTCAATAATATATGCGTATTACTTGGAATGCACTGTTTGAGTTGGACAATCTTGGAAAAAGGGTAACGGTATTCTGACATATGGTGAAAAAAAAAAAGAAAAAAGAAGGTTGCATTAGGCTAAAAAAGGCGAGGAATTACCAATTTAAATGAAGATTTTTTTATGTGAATAGTAATGGTTGACTGGTCTTTGTCCGCAGAAGTAGCAACTTACAGAAAATATAGTGAATAATCATCTGCTCTGTTCTTCAGTATGGTAGTGAATACTGAACAATCTCCTCAAAGATAAAGGAGAGACTTGAAGTAACCAAACTGTGGTTCTACAGAAGGATGCTGAGGATACCGTGGACTGAACATGTAAGCAACAACAAGGTTTTATGGATGGAAACGAATAGGAAACTAATACTTAACATCAGGAAAAAACAGTTGAAGTTCCTGGGACATGTAATGAGGAAGGAGGGCTTGGAGAATCTGATACTCACAGGTCAGATGGAGGGAAAGAGAGAAAGGGGAAAGCAATGCATAACATACTTGATGGGCTTGAGTAAATGGATGGCAGAGCAGGGTTTGGGTGGGGTAACAGAAGCCATTAGGGATAGGTAAATATGGAAGGCTATGATCGCCTACGTCCTAAAGGGACACGGTACATAGAAAAAGAACCAGCTGCATTTTCCCATTTACACTGTAACCGTTTAGAGTTACAATCAGATTTGTGCTGCAAAATATGTTTTCTGGGGACAAACGTACTTTTTTTTTGTTTTTTTTTTTAAGGAAAAAAAAGGAACATATTGTTACATATTCTTTATTTTTGTGTACTAAACATTTTGCCATTAAATGTTTTTGTTTCTAGGTAGACTACAATGAAATAAATCTTCATCAGTCATTTCAAGAACTGGCCGCGAGTGACTTGGCCCAGCTTCTAAGCGACTTTTTTTTTCTTTCTTTTTTTTGTTTCGTTGTCGTCGTACTGCAATTATACTGACATCTTTTGGCATTTCATACAATATGACTAGTTAAATAAATGGGAAAGCTACTAAAAGCGAAATTGACATTTTTTGGAGTTTAAAAAAAGTTTTTATTAATTTTAATATAGGGGATATTTCTAAATAAAAAGAAAAAAACTAAAAAAGCGATATTTTTTCATTTTTATTTTTGTATATTTTTTCACTATTTATCTTAGAATAAAAAAGAAACTTAGAAAAAAATTCTTATAGAAGAGAAAAGAATTATTTTTTTTATTTTTATAAATTAATAAATAAATAACCAACTGTCAAAGAAATAAACAAAAAAATCAATTTAACGACAAGCAAATTAAATACAAGGAAATAAAGATTTCACTGAAAAACGTTATTTGAATAAAAATCAAATGAAACCTTAGAGAAAAATATTACATTAAATTAGAAACACAAAATTAAATCTTTTTTTTTTTTTTTGTATTTTGTTTTGTTTTTGCAGACAAAGAAATTTAATTCCTTGATCCTTGGAATAAAATAAAAATAAACTACTTACTTACCCCATGTTTTTCTCAGTTGTTTCTTTGAATTTGATTAAAAAATGTGAAAAACTTTTATAAAAAAAAAAAGAAAAATTATTACAGAAAACCGAGAAATGTTTTTGCTATTTTTGCCCCAATAAAAGACGAAATTGAAAAGAAAAATCTATCTTTGTTGTAGTCGTCAACCAAAAATGCCGGCCACAACAGACAAGGGGAGATAACTGTTTTATTTCTCTTGATGAGTGTCCCCAACACTAATCAATCTGGCCATCCGTTTTTCAGTTACCTACATTCAAACTGACACAAAAACACTATCACCCAGTATACCCCATTTTTTAGTTTATCTATATATTTTTAATAAACCATTTTGATCAATCTATCTGTTTTTATTCAACAATGACCAGAGATAACTCGAGCTATGCACATACCACAACCTGTCTGTACAAGCCCCAGCACAAGGTTTCTAGGCGACACCCACGCTCAGGGCACTTGCACCAGCTGGATTTAATCCTTGTCAGGCGAACGGCTATTAAAAACGTTCTTCACTCTCGCTTTTATCATAGTGACACAGACTAACTTACAGTTAAACAGATAAGAATAAGATGTAACCGTAATTTCTCTACTCCAATAGCTTCTTTTCTCGCACTTCCCGCCTGTGGAATTCCCTTCCACATGTCTGCTTTCCCGACAGCTACAATCTCCAGGTGTTTAAATGTAGGGTCAATAGACACCTCCTATCACACTAACATGCACCTATTCTCCCAACACTATCATCTACCCAACCCTCATTCTCGGCGTCCTTGCCTGCCTATCACCCACCCTCTGACATTTCCTATATTTTAACCATCCTTTCTCCACTATCCACTCTATGTAGCCCCCTGCGAAGTAGTGGCAGTGAAATGCCTTGCTCGGGGTGAAACGCTTATTAAAAAAAAGAAAAAAAAAAGTGTGCTGCAAGATCAAGCTCCAGCCAAAGAGGTTACAGTGGGTTATCCGTTATAATGAAGAAGAGTATGTGTTTGATTGGTTTGATTTGACCTTGTTAGTTCGATTGGCCACCATAAGAGGGGTATAAAACAAGAAAATCAAATTGTAAATAGAAACTACAAATTTATATCCAGTATAACCCGGATATAAGAGCCCCGGATATAAGAGAACTCCGGATATAAGAGAAATTTTATCTGGTCCCAAATTAGAGCCTGTGGTAATGTATATAAATAGACTAAACCCGGATATAAGATAAACCCGGATATAAGATAACTTTTATCCTGTCCCGACAACTCTCTTATATCAGAGTTACACTGTACATATAAATCAATTAAGGTTTTTTTACAAATAAAAGTAACGTATTTTGGTTGATACAAGGTTGTTAAAATGTTCGTAGTAGTCCTTGCAGGAATGAGTTTATGTGTACGTAGGCAGGAACGTATGTATGTATGTATGTATGTATGAGCGTTATAGTAAAGTAGGAATGTCTTTGAAGTATTCGCTCAGTATTAAAGGGTTCCGTGCGGTTATCATGTATAAGAAAAGGCAGACGGGTGAGCTGTGAGAATAAAGAGGTTTGGGAGAAAGATAGAGATAATAATAATAACGATCGCTTAACGTTTGTCAAGGATATGTGTTAACTACGCGTATCTTTTTTCTCTCTGGTGACAGTCGAATTTGCTCCGTCTTTTATTTCCTTTGTGGGGCTTGAAAAGGTCATTTGGGAATTCACTCCCAGATGTGATTCTGGCCTTTTCATTGGACGACGAACAGACTTCGCGTCGGCTCGCGAAAAGGGTCCGTAAAATAATTTGTTTCTGATAATTGAAGATTATTTGAATTAGATGTTTCCTAGTTTTCTATTGACCGAAAAACACTTCGCATCGAGGTGTGGAATTTCACGAGTTTTGTTTTTGGATGCGCTTTTGCGTGTGTGCTAAGCAAAGTTTGTAGATTTGAGTAAATTCGTTTATTTATAAAAAAAAAAATCAATGGGTCAGTGCTTAGCATTTGAATTTTTAAATCTACGACTTGTTTTGTTCACTACACATCATGGCAAGAAGCAAGAGAACCCTCACATTGATGTCAAAAAGATTAGACAACTAAACCTTGTGAAGCAGTTTGCTGAGAGATTTGAGAGTGAACTGAAAACTTCACAAATCGGGAACACTGCCACAGAGAAGTAGGCTAGTTTACGGGACACCATGCACTGCACTGCTTTGGCCACCTTTGGGAGAAAGACCTCGAAGTCACATAAGTGGCTTGAGTCAGTCCACCGAGATGACTCCCGTCATTAAAGCCAAGCGAGCCGCTCTAGCGTAGTACATGCGGTCACTCAACAAGAGAAACCTTCAGATCCTTCGAGCTGCTAGGATCAAAGATCAGCAGACTGCCAGACGCTGCGCCAACGAGTACTGGACAGAGCTCAGTGAAAAGAATCAGACAGCAGCAATCCCAGGGAATATCAGAGGAATGTATGATGGCATCAATACAGCAATGGGATCAGTGCAGAACAAAGCAGCTCCATTCAAATCCATCACTGGGGTAGTCCTCACAAACAAAAGACAACAGATGGAGAGATGGGTGGGGCACTATTTCAACCTCTACTCTCAACAGAATGTTGTGACGACTGCAGCCCTTGATGCCATTGAGAGATCGACACTGACCCGACAATAGAGGAACTCCCGAGGCCATCGACAACTTGACAGGGAAAGCTCCAGGCAGTGATGGAATTCCCCCTGATCTTATCAAGCACTTCAGGACTATCCTACTGCTTTCTCTGCACGAAGTCCTCTGCCAGTGCTGTAAAGAAAGGGACGCTACAATCATCACACTCTACAAGAACAAAGACGAGTGTAGCGACTGCAACAATTACATAGGCATCTCTCTACTCTGCGTCGTAGGCAAAGTCTTTGCTCGGGTGATCAACAGTATACATGATCTTCTCGCTCCGTCAACTCCAGGAGAAGAACATCAGATGCTCCTGTACGTCGCTTTTATCGATCTGACCAAGGCGTTCGACCTCGTTAGTAGGGAGGGCCTCTTCAGACTTCTGTCCAAGATTGGCTGCCACCCAAGCTGTAACGATATGCGGGGTACTGTGAGGTTCAACGGCAACACCTCGCAGCCCTTCAGCATCTGAAGCGGGGTCAAACAGAGTTGTGTCCTCGCTCCCATTCTCTTCGAGATATTCTTCGCGCTACCCCTGAAGCATGCATTGGGAAGGGATTTACCTGTATACGAGATCAGATGGCAGGCTTTTCAATCTCGCTCATCTCAGAGCCAAGACTAAAGTATGAAAATTCCAGATTGAACTTCAATCACTGATGGAAAATTTCTCTCAGGCATGCAGAGATTTTGGGCTAACCATTAGCTTGAAAAGAAAAAAAAAACAAAAAAACAAGCGTCCTCGGTCAAGGTACCGCAGCACCCACTGGTCATCTTCATCAATGACTATGAACTGGATGTAGTCCATCAGTTTACCTACCTTGGATCTATTATCACTGACAACCTCTCCTTGGACATAGAGCTCAACAAGAGAATTGGGAAGGCAGCCTCACAACACGTGTTTGGAGGAACTCCAAGCTGACAGTGAAGACAAAGATGGCAGTGTACAACGCCTGTGTCATCAGCACACTGCTACACGGCAGCGAGACATGGACCAAGCACGCCAGACAAAAGATGCGTCTGAATACCTTCCACGTGAGTAGTATCTGCTGCATATTGGGAATCTCATGGCAAGACAAGGTGTCCAACACTGAGGTCCTGTCTCGCGCGGGTCTGCCCACCATGTTCACACTCCTTAAACAGCGCAGACTCCGCTGGCTAGGCAATGCCCACTGCATGCCAGACAGTCGCATTCCAAAAGACCTCCTGTATGGAGAGCTGGCCTCTGGAAAAAGACCCACTAATTGGCCACATCTGCGGTATCGTGACATCATAAAACGCGATATGAAGGCTGTGGGTATCAACACGGAGTCATGGGAGAGCATAGCTGTCAACCGGTTCAAATGGAGAGAAACCCTAGCCCAACAACTCAAATCAAGGGAGGAGCAACTGACACAAGTCGCCATTGAGAGGCGGGTTAAAAAAAAAAAGCAAAGTGAAAGACCAGAAACAAAACATAAATGCAGCTTCTGCAACAAAGATTGTCACTCCTGCATCGGCTTCTACAGTCACAGACGCCGATGCTCCAGCGAAGCAGACAACTGGGATGCTACCCGTGGTCAACTTTGACCGACGGAGACCTACTATCTGTTTTTATTCTTAATCGATTTTTTACCCCTATCATAAATTTGCACGGACAGGGCCGATGTGTACTATCCCCGACCTGCTTGGGGTTCCTGGGCAGTGTTCTGTGACCCTCACTATCCTATCAACTTTTGCCATTTTTCTACTTACAGTTGAAATCCGTGAAATTTGTTTGGCTCATCAGTGAGTTAAAGTGCCATAAGTGATACACGCTTGGGTGATCATGTCTCGAAAGACACATGACTGACTATGCAGATATAGGTACTACGGTATTACTATATAGATGTATACTTTTATATGTATTTCTGTGTTCAAATTATAATTATTTTGTGTGTGTGTGTGTGTGTGTGTGTGTGTGTGTGTGTGTGTGTGTGTGTGTCCAGTAGAAGGAATCAAATGTTTTTGGTTTGCGCTATATTATGAAATGTTCTGTGCCAATCTAGCGTGTGAGTTGTAAACTCGAAGATTGTCGCGATTCCATTCTTTTGTTTTAGCATATGACGAAGATTTTCTTTGTAGAGATAAATTCCACACATTTTGACTTTTACGTGAGATGTTTTTCTTATTCGGGTTTGGTAGTTTTCACTTGACTGACGCAAGTATTCACTAATTCATTTATATTTCCTTGACGCTCACTCATTGCCGACTTCAGTTTGGCGGGAGTGGTAGTCATTGGATGATCTCACATCACCTCATCTCTTCATAACATGACCTCTGCTGACCAAATGTGCATAAGTTACTGTCTGGGTTATGTCTGCTATTTTGTCTCCAACCAAAAGTAAAGAAAAGAAACGGGAAAAGGATGTGTGTGTGTGTGTGTGTGTGAGAGAGAGAGAGAGAGAGAGAGAGAGAGAGAGGCTCTGTCACTCCATTAGGAAAAGAAAAGGGTGTATTTCAATACAGCTTAACATTTAACACATCATTCAATAAATCTAGGGCCTAATAAAACAACAACTTTTAGGCAAAATTCGACTTTATTCATCAACATAGTCTCCTTCTAGGGTGATACACTGATTTCAACGTTTCTCTATCAATTCGATGCCTTTTTTGGAAAACGATTTGAAATACGCCTCGGTTTTCGGTGTTCCTTCTTCACTGGAGCCAATTTTCTTTCCCTGCAGCATTCTTTTGAGGTCTGCAAATAGCTAGTAGTCGCTGGGGGTTAGATCTGGAAAATAGGGTGGATGCGGAAGCAATTCAGAGTGCATTTCATGTAGTTTTGCCATCGTGGCGATCGACTTGTGACACGGTGCATTGTAATGTTAAAGATCATTTTTTTTCTTCATTTGTGGCCATTTTTGGCAATTTCTACCTTCAAATGCACCAATAATGCTATATAATATTCGATATTAATGGTTCTTCCTTTCTCAAGATAATCGATGAAAAAAATACCTTGCACATCCCAAAATACGAAAACCAAAACCTTGCGTCTTTGGTTGCTGACAGCCGATTTGACTCCGGGGTGAAGTGGTGGATTTGTGTTTCATCCATTGTCACATATTTACGCAAAAACTCCTTCTTTTGCGTTGAAACAGTTTCAAACAACGCTCTGAATCGTCGACGCGTTGTTGTTTTTGATCGACTGTGAGCAAACACGGCACCCACTTTGAACACTGCTTTCGCATTGACAAATGTTCATGCAAAATGGTGAATGCACTGCCTTCTGATATTTTCAACTTCTCTGAGTGTTCAGCATCATTTGTCTGTACGTCCGTGCTTAAAATCAGCATACCACCTTTTAACCGTTGTTTCCGACAGAACAGAGTCCGAACAACACTTATCAAGCCATTGCTTTGCTTGAATAGATTTTTCCCATCAGAAAGCAATGCTTTATCAACACAAGAAATTGAAATTTTTCCATTGTTTTGAAAATTTGCTACAGTAGCTTGACTTAAATAACTGTAATTTGCATATTAATAATTCGATTGGCCCCAAATTTTGCCACATGCCATTTGAAGATTAGTAATTCTTAAAAATCATATGAATTTTTTTTATTAGTGACACCATCTATATGTCAGGTCCGAGACTTATTAAGTGATGTGTTACCTATAAGGACAAATGTGAACTTGAAAGAAAATAATTTATCTTTCAGTGTTTTTTTGTTGTAAACCTTTTTTTAGTTATTTTCTTTAGTATTTTGATTTTTAGTTTGGGTTCGTTTTTACAAAATATTTTTATTACACTTAACTTTGGTACAGCAATTATAAAAATTAAAAAAAAATCTCTTGCATCGGCCTTGAGTCTATTTGTCACTATTTCTCGTGGAACTCATAGTGACCTCTTGTGAAACCCGAGGGTTCCAGAGAACACTGGTTTAAACATCTTGAACGCCAGAAATTTAAAATTCACGTTTAACGTATGTATATCTTCAGCATTCCTCTCGATCTATAATTATTTTTACAACCGACCGTCTTTTTGTTTGTATATTTTGCCCCCTTACTCTGCTCAATCAATAAGAACATATTTTTTTTTTGTCTGATGAAGTCCTTTTGAAAGACGAAACGCGTTACACAGATTTTTTTCCGTTCTGTCATTCACAATTCATTTTCCCCTATGAGATGTGCGTTGTGGTACAGTGGATATCGGCTCAGAATGAGAAATCAGGGAGCCGAGTTCGAATTCCAGTTGCATTCACTTAAGTGCAAATACCATTGGGAAAGGTATTAATCCATCTCGTCTCCTTCCAGATACGGGTTAAATAGCAAGACAGATTGGGTTCTATAGGCTTGGTTGGCAGCTGTAGGGGCCTTGTCAAATTGGCCTTGTGTCAAACACAACCGAATTTAAGATATCAGAAGATTGAAAGAATGGTTGGAAGAATAAATGTGTTTTGTTTGTACGTTAAAGTAAAATTTTTATTATCTAAACAGAAATAACGAATTTGTAAAAAGAAATAAAATTGTATTTACGGAAGAGATGAACATAAATGTGTAAGAAGAAAATGTTCAAAGAGAAAATCTATGTCGTTGAATGTTCCACAGAAATTCAGAGTTTATAGTTGATAGTAGCAGAATGTGTGTATGTCAGTTAAGTGCCATACGTGAAACACGCTTGGGCGATCATGTCTCGAAAGAGACATAACTGACTGGGCAGAAGATTATCCTGCAGTAGGTTGCCATTGCTTTCTGCGGTAGACTGGTTGCTAGCCAAGGCTATAAAACCCAATCTGTCCTGTTACTTAACCCATAACTGGAAGGAATAGACGGATTAATACCTTTCCCAAGGATATTTGCGAGTAAGTGAATGCAATGAATTCAACTGGAATTCGAACTCGGTTCCCAAGTTCTCGTTCCGAGCCGATATTCACTGCACCACAACGCACATCCTATGTATAAAGATTAAAAAGTTTACTAATAAAAATCTGTGGGTTTTTTTTGTTTTTTTTTTCATTTTTATAACCGGAGAAAAAGTGAAAAGGAAAGTCAAGCAATAAAGGAGGTTGTACATATCGAAGTCACTTGAAGTATCTTGTTGTTGTTGTTTCTTTGACGGTGTGTGGATGAAGACGAGGCATGACGGTCAGCGTTTTGAATTTTCTTCCTTACATTGTGTGAGGTCCTTCAGATTAACGCTCCCATTTTGGACTAATTTGACCGGTCAAGTGAATTTTAGTCATGTGATCAGCTCTGAACAGCATTCCCATTTTCTAGGTGTGAAAAAAAAATGACCGGGATCATAGATCTATTTGCTATCTCCTATGCAATCAGGATCCAGAATCTTACTTTTCACACTGACTTGTGAAATATACCTTGGTCAGGGTTTTGCGATCTTGGCCTTCCACATCTACTTATCCCTTGTTGCTCTTAATACCGTCTGTTATCTCACCCAATCTCCTCTTCTCCATCCATTTACTGCACCATCCATCCACTCATCTATCAAGTTCATCAGGTATGTCATGTGTTGCCTTCCTTTGTCCCTTTTCCCCTCTGTCCCATGAGCATCAGGTTCTCCAAGCCCTCCTTCCTCATTACACGTCCCATTGTTTCCTACAAAATCTTGCAATTTTACTTTTTTCGTTTGAGTTAATTGTTAGATGATATAGGATTTGTATCCTAATTTGTATCCTATACAAAGGATGTGCGTTGTGGTACAGCGGATATCGGCTCGGAACGAGAAGCCGGGGAGCCGAGTTCGAATTCCAGTTGAAATCCATTGTAATCACTTACGCGCAAATACCCTTGGGAAAGGTATTAATCCGTCTATTCCTTCCAGTTATGGGTTAAATAATAGGACAGATTGGGTTCTATAGCCTTGGTCGGCAACCAGTCTACCGCAGAAAGCAATGGCAACCTACTGCGGGATACTCTTCTGCCCAGCCAGTCATGTCTCTTTCGAGACATGATCGCCCAAGCGTGTATCACGTATGGCACTTAACTGACTGATCCTATACAACGAGTCGACCTTGCTCGGAAGATAAAGGTGTTTCAACAAAGACAAGTTACAGAAGCATCGACGACCCCCTCGTCGATGGCGAGGAGTCATACATGTCATACAATATTCTTATTTTAGAGTGATGTGAGTCCTTGGGATACAGTGTAGCAAAATATTTGTCTATAAGGCGGGTATTGGCGGTAGCGTAGAGAAATTCCAGTAGTGCTCGTTTTGAAATCAGACCGTGCTAGGGATAGTCAGTCAGTTAAGTGCCATACACGCTTGGGCGATCATGTCTCGAAAGAGACATGACTGACTAGGCAGAAGATTATCCCGCAGAAGATTATCCCGCAGTAGGTTGCCATTGCTTTCTGCGGTAGACTGGTTGCCGACCAAGGCTATAGAACCCAATCTGTCCTGTTATTTAACCCATAACTGGAAGGAATAGACAGATTAATACCTTTCCCAAGGGTATTTGTGCGTAAGTGAATGCAATGAATTCAGCTGGAATTCGAACTCAGCTCCCCGATTTCTCGTTCCGAACCGATATCCACTGGATATCGGCTAGGGATAGTAGTAATGTGAAAAATAGGTGAGTGTTTCTTCTCAGCACAGCAAAAAATATAATTAGCAGATGACCTCTTAACTACTTCTTTACGCGTACTCATGGCTGGTTTCTCCGGTGGTTGTGTCTCTTGTATTCACTTTTTGCCGTCCCTTCTGCCGCGTAGCTCAGAGATGTGAGCGTATATCCTTTTGACCAGGCTCAGATACTTTGGTCTCAGTGAGCACCAAAATCATTTTATTTTCCAGCGTTCCTTTTTTATGTCCCGGAAAGGGATATTTATATATCAATGCGAGGTCGTTAAGTGGTTTAGGCAAATGTAACTGGGTAGGTCAATCTAATACGTAGACGTAATCGTCGTATGCAATATCCTGAGACGTAGACGTAGTCAATAATAGGTGTAGATCTCTAGTAGAAGATCTCTAGATCTCTCTCTCACTCAGTCTCTGGACGTCCTTGCCTTTGTCTGTAATTATGGTTGACACCAGCCAATCACATTCCAGTGAGGGGGAACCAAGGTATATCCATATTCATTACGTATTCATTACAAAATTTTATAGCAAAAGTTATGTGTGAAGCTGTAGCAGATAAGAAATTAATTAAACTCAACCTTCTTTTTCACTTTTACAAAAATTCACAATGACGTGTGAAATCCTGGTTTTCCCAAATAGAAAAAGGATTGATCATGTGCTTACAGAAAAAGTCGATCCCAGAATTCGCAAGTAGGTGTTAAATTGATTTTTTACCAATTGGATCGACTTGCAAGACTTGAGGACTTCGCGAGTCAGTGCGAAAATCTAACCAGCGTCAGTGAGTCAGTCAGGAGATGGAAGCTGCAAAGACGACAAGCCAAAATGTAACGAGAGAAGCTTCAAGCTGACCCGGACATTTGTCCTCTTTCTCTTTCCTTCTGCTAATTCCTTTTACTTCTTCTTCTCCATCCAAAGACATTCCTACTGAATGCATACACACATACGTACGTACGCATATACTCTTTCAACAATTACTACTACGAATATTTTCTACAAGTCTTGATACCCATAGCTTTATCATTGAACACGAACTCTACCCTTAACTTCTTAATAATGTTTTTAATTGCACATTAACTTCTTCAATTTGTGTTATTCTTTCCTTTTAATAAATTTCTATTTTAACCTGCAAAATGTATATTTTATTCTTACACTATTCCACACAGTTCCACATATTCCAACCTGCCGACAACCAACCTTCTGATGACGATTAAAATCTTCTGATAATTCTGGATAAAACTTGTAAGCTGTAGGGAGTTCGGTTATGTATGACACAAGGCCGAATAAAGAAACATTAACCATCTCCCTACGCTACAAAGCCTCTCTGATAATTTTTAGTTTTCAGTCGTAAATTAGTAGGCTGTTCCCGCAAACATCCGGCGATTTTCGGCTAGTTTCAGTTTTTTTTTTTTTTTTCTTATTCCTCTTTTTATTTGTGGATTGCTTTCTTGATAGTTGAGAGAGAAGTTTAGAGAGAAAACAGAAAGATATAAGGGGTTTTAAAGGAATGCGTATGAATACCTTATTTTAATTTGAAGTCTTGTTTTTTGTTTATACAGTTTATTTTAACGTGGCTCGCATCAAGCTCACATATTCCTGGGCTCTGCGTGCGCTAACATACGCAAACATCATTCTCACATTCTGTCTGTCTACTTACATACATGCTGATTTTTTAAACGCCGCTTGGGTGTAGCACAAAGCCGAACGTATGGGGTACCCAGTGAGGATCAAACTCACTTCTCAGTTGCAATAGGTTCTAGCGAGACAAACTTGTTAACCATTACACCACGTCGAGTTGCTCCCTGTCTACTTATAGTAAGTGCATATGTGTATAAAAATATCACTACGAAAATCTAAGGGAGATAATTCAGTGTTCGGTATGAATACATTATTTAGGGGACATTAAAACTAACGATAACGAAACTTGTAATGAAAGTGCCCCTAATTTTATTTTTTTTTAATTTTTTTATTTGCTCAATAAAAGGATTTGGAAAGAGAAAGATTTCTGGGCACCAATATTATTTAACAGCCTTTGGTTAAAACCCAATATGCAATTCTGAATTTAAACATTTTTTTTTAGGTAAGCCTTTAATTATCGCCCCTTATATTTAATTCTCGGAAAGCAAGGTTTGCCGTTTCTCGTTTTTCGTAAAGTAATTTCGCCGTTAAACATTTGTTTGAACAAGTATAACTACACATGTATTTTGTTATAATGGGGCCTCACATCTGTGAGTGGGGCCGGTGTGCAAGTGAAACCGTTGAGAGGAAGGCCCCGAAACGGTGCACATTCTCTCCTGATGACCCCAATTAAAGTATAAATTCAAAAGGATAAAAGTTCAATGAAGTCATATGCCGTAGAGAAGTTCGGTGGAATTGTTATTGGTAAGAGGAGCATTTTATATTCAGCTCGCTTTAGGTGAGTGTCAATTCAGTCAGTCAAGTGCCATACGTGATACACGCTTGGGCGATCATGTCTCGAAAGAGACATGACTGACTGGGCAGAAGATTATCCCACAGTAGGTTGCCATTGCTTTCTGCGGTAGACTGGTTGCCAGCCAAGGCTATAGAACCCAATCTGTCCTGCTATTTAACCCATAACTGGAAGGAATAGACGGATTAATACCTTTCCCAAGGGTATTTGCGCGTAAGTGAATACAATGGATTCAACTGGAATTCGAACTCGGCTCCCCGGTTTCTCGTTCCGAGTCGATATCCACTGTACCGGCTCGGAACGAGAAACCGGGGAGATTACTTCCCAGTAATTTCCTTCTTTAACCTGCCTTTGTATTTTAATAGGTTCTTTTTCTATGTGCCATGTCCCTTCAATACGTAAGCGATATTGGCTTTCCACATACCCTTATCTCTTGCTTCTTTTGATACCTTCTCCTGTTATCTCACTCAATCTCCTCTTCACCATCCATTTGCTCCACCATTCATTCACTCATCTATCAAGTTCATCAGGTATGTCATGTGTTGCTTTCCTTTGTCTCTCTTCCTCTCTATGTCCTGTAAGCATCGGATTCTCCAAGCCCTCCTTCCTCATTACATGTCCCATTGTTTCCTGCGAAATCTTTCTATCCCTTACTCAGAGTAGAGTATACTCAGTTTACGAATCAGAAAAAATAAAACAAGTCCGAATTATAAAATAAAATAAAATATGAATAACAACCAGGGCCGAATTATGATTCTTTAGTACCCTTAGGATAGAGGTTTCCAAACTGGGGTACATGTACCTCTAGTGGTACATTTGTACTATTTAGAGTGTACATTGACATTGTGAGAATAACCACTTATTGTACAATCAGTCAGTTAAGTGCCATACATGATACATGCATTGGGCGATCATGTCTCGAAAGAGACATGACTGACTGAGAAGAAGATTATCCCGCAGTATTGCTTTCTACGGTAGACTGGTTGCCAGCCAAGGCTATAAAACCCAATCTGTCCTACTATTTAACCCATAACCGGAGGGAAGAGGCGGATTAATATCTTTCCCAAGGGTATTTGTGTGTAAGTGAATGTGAGGAATTCAACTGGAATTCGAACTCGGGACCCCAAGTTATCCACTGCACCACAATGCACATCTAATTGTACAATACATTATGTAATTTTCATCTAGTTTGCACATTTATTTTCAATGTTCTCATTTTAGTAAGTAAAGTTTTTAATCAAGTTAAATCAAGAGTTTTTTTTAATCGTATCACCTCGAGCAAGGCGGTAATGCCACTGATGTGCAGGGGGCTACATAAGAGTAAAAAGATTAATGAGAAGAGAGTGAAGAGAAAGATGAACCAGTTAGAAAGGAGCAAGAGAAGGATGGGAATACAGGTGTGATGGCAGTTGCAAAGGTGGAGAGAAAGGAAAGGATACACGGGGTGGTGAAAAAATTGAGTCAAGTGGTTAAGAGATGAGTATTAACATTGCATTTAAATTCCTGGGGGTTGGAACCGTCAGGAAAGCAAGAATATGGAAGCGAGTTCCACAGGCGGGAAGTGCGAGAGAAGAAGCTGAAGGAGTAGAATTGTCGTCTGCATTTGGCTAACCTGACTGTGAATGGATGGGACCCAGTTGCCAATCTGGTTGCACGAGTAAACACCTGTTGCAGAGGCACCAGTGGCTTAAGTTCGTTGGAGCAGAAGCCATGAAAGTATTTATAGAACAAAGGGAGGCCACATCTCGTCGGTGGGGAAGTGGCTGTAGTCGAGCCGCCAAGTCGGTACCTGTCACATTACTGATTCTCTTTTGGAGCCTGTCGAGAACACTGAGATGAACAGCAGGGGTGCCTGACCATATATGGCAGCAGTATTCCATGCACGGATGAATGGTTGATTTGTATATATGCAGGATGGATTCAGGCGGGAAAAACATCCTGGCCAGGCACAGTGACCCAACTTTCTTAGCAGTGGATTTAGCTATGGACTCAATGTAGTGGTTCCATTTGAGATCAGAAGAGAGGGTAAGGCCGAGGAGGCGCAGTTGGGAGGAATTTTCACGATGAAGCTAATAATAATGCCAAGTCTGCTGTTTTTTTTTTGTTTTTTTTTTCATATCACCCCGAGCAAGTCTGCTCAGGACTACACAGTTTTTCAATAATGACTTTAATCAGGCTTGTCATGAACCTGGACAAAGTCTTCCGCCATGTTTAACAGAGCTTGAAGCATTTCATTCCCTCCCCACCAAGCTTGCTGTTTTAACAAAGCAAGGGATATACCTCCATATTTTCTACAGGATGTCACTCTGCAGAAAACCAGTTCAAGGGAAAAAACATGCACCACCCTAATTTGTAAAGCAAACAACCTGACTTCAGGAATAGGTCCTTCATAATGACCTGCTTAAAAGGTTTTCAGCCAACTAATTAACGAACTGTCATGGTCTCAAAGAAAAACTTAATTATTATCAATTTTCAAGCAGTTGTTGTTTCCATCAACCTGGCTTTGTGTGTCGGCATTTTCAGTGTTGTTAGAAATCAAATTAAAATACAGATCAAAACTCTTGAACACACTCTTCGTTGTAACATTGCTAAAGTTTCTTCTCGAATAAATGAGCTTGTTGCAAAAAAAAACAATACATTAGTATTGCTTAGTTTTGGTTATCGGTACATAGTTTTGAATAGTTTTTTTTTTTTTGTGTGTGTATTTTTACTTAATAATGATCAATCAATCAAAAAATATGAATGAAGATCAGATTATTTGATAAATTACCCGCGTTTAATTCATTGATGTTATATGAGTAATTTACTCTACTCAAAAAGACTTCATAATAAAATATAATCTCATTCTTTTTCATCCTAATTTTTTAGGAGTACACAGGAAGCAATAAAAATACCAAAGGCTACAGAAGAACAAAAAGTTGGGAAGCCCTGCCCTAGATTAATGAATTTATGCCCTCACCTCAGACAGGGTCTTCTTCTAACTCACCTGCTTCTATCTTGAATATATATATATATATTGATATATTTTTAGTGACATTTAGAAAACTTTTTGAAAATTGTTTAAATAAATTTGAAGAGCTATCTTTTGTCAATAAAAGTCTTCTTTAATACCGAAATAGGGACGGTCAGCCATGTCTGGTACAATGCCACTTAAACATAGCCGACACCCCCAAGGATATTTACGCATGAGTAAATGCAATGAATTCAACTGGAATTTGAACTCGGCTCTCCGATTTCTCATTCTGAGCCAATATCTATTGCACCACAAAACTAAATTAAGCGCCACATGTGTTACACGCTTGGGTGATCATGTCTCTTTCGAGATCTTATCCCGCAGTAGGTTGCCATTACTTTCCGAAGTACACTGATTGCCGGCCAAGTCTATAGAACTCAATCTGTTCTGATATTTAACTCATAACTGAAGGGAAGACACGGATTAATACCTTTCCCAAGGGTATTTGCGCATAATCACTGGAATTCGAACTCAAATCTAATACTGTGCTTCAAGTCTAGGTACCATAACTTCTGGCTTAGTGTCACTTGACCCAGAAAGTTTTTATTGATATATTTTATCTTTTTCTCTACATGGGTAATTACTTTGAAACTCTCACATCTAGATTTTACGGGTGACACAGTTCATAGTCATAAAACCCTTGTTTGCATCAAGATTAGATAAAATCATTAACAGTTTACTTGACTATGTGGGCGTCATTTTTCTATTTTATGGTAAAATTATATGAAATTAAATGCATAATCTATACATTTTCTTTCCACAGTGGCTGCCAAAAAAGTTATTAAATCTGTTCATGTTTGCCTCAAATCCACGTAATTACCTGCCCTTGACTAGATGTTTAACTACTTGAAATTTAACATAGGTACATTGTCATTTGGCTGTTGTCCCTTGAGTTGGATTTCAATGGTAACTCGGTAATTATGAAACTCTAGGAAACGGTTAAAAAATCTAATTACTACTGAATTCCAAGTGTGACACCAAGCACTTCTTTTTCATATTATAATACAAAAGAGTCAGTTAAGTGCCATAAGTGATACATGTTTAGACGATCATGTCTCTTTCGAGACATGACTGACCGGGTAGAAGATTTTCTCACAGTAGGTTGCCATTACTTTCTACGGTAGACTGGTTGCCAACCAAGGCTATAGAACTCAATTTGTCCTGCTATTTGACCCGTAGCTGAAGGGAGAAAATATGACAAGGATATTTGCGCGTATGTGAATGAAACAAATTTAACTGGAATTCAAACTCGGCTTTCCAATTTCTCGTTCCGAGCTAATATCCACTGGGCCATAACACACTTCAGTTAGGGTTTTATGTCCAAGTTTACCAAAAGTGCTTCCCGAAAATTATCTGGACTTGATAAGCTTCCGATGAAGGCCAGAAAGCACAATAGAAAGTGTTGTGTAATAGCAACATAAAGTCTGCAAGTAAATAATTTTCCCCTGTTATGCTAAAGAACGGTCTTCAAGGCTATTACACTCCCACTATTATAAATCGATTAGGCCACCATGATAAAAAATTAAAAGGCTAATAGGCAGCTTTTAGTGAAAGGTGGGTATCTGTTGTGCATATGTGTCAAGTGAATTGTTTTAGCCTTTGAATTGTTCGATATCAGTCCAGTCTGTGATACGTCTGCCTTGGTTTTCTTTTTTCTTCTTTTTTTTTTTTTAAATCATCTCACCCCAAGCAAGGCATTCCACTGCCACTATTGCGCATGGGGCTACATAGGGGAAGGTAAAGAGAAGGAGTGGTTAGACATAGGGAATGTCAGGAGGAAGGTGACAGATGAGTAAGGATAGCGAGGTTGAGGGTTGGGCAGATGGGAAGAGTGCTTGATAGAATGGGAGCAGGTTAGTGTGTTAGGAGGTGTCTATTGACCTTACATTTAAACTCCTGGAGATTGTAGCCGTCGGGGAAGCAATCGTTTGGAAGAGAATTCCACAGTCGGGAAGTGCGAGGAAAGAAACTGTTGGAGTAGAAGTTACGGCTGCATTTTATCGGTTTCACTGTAAAGGGGTGGGACCTAGTTGCCAATCTAGTATCTCTTTTAGTTAATCTTTTAGTATCTTCTTTTAGTTAATCAATTTTTAACTTAGCTAAAGAGTGTATAATCATTAAGCCTTTTATTTAACTAAATAGTTTCATAAACTGAAATGATGTCAGTATGACAAACCCATATTTATTTTGATTGTTTTTAGTACTGGTTATAAGAATCTTTTTTGTTTTTTTACTACAGTTGTGTTGAAATGTGCATTGTGGCACAGTGGATATCGGCTCGGAACGAGAAACCGGGGAGCCGAGTTCGAATTCCAGTTGAATCCATTGTATTCACTTACGCGCAAATACCCTTGGGAAAGGTATTAATCCGTCTATTCCTTCCAGTTATGGGTTAAATAGCAGGACAGATTGGGTTCTATAGCCTTGGTCGGCAACCAGTCTACCGCAGAAAGCAATGGCAACCTACTGCGGGATAATCTTCTGCCCAGTCAGTCATGTCTCTTTCGAGACATGATCGCCCAAGCGTGTATCACGTATGGCACTTTAACTGACTGACTGTGTTGAAATATGTACACATTTGGTTTGCACTAGTAGAAAAGTGGTATTGTGGTGAATACGAAATTAAAAGTTACTCTATTCTTTGTAGATACTTATGGGATTGCAGGAGAGACTGCCTGCGATGGTTGACAGAAAGCAGCTTTGTTTTAAAAGCATTAACATTTACAAGCCACTTCTTACCCAAGTCCACCACTGATGGAGCTCCTTCTCAAGATCAGCAGCGAGGTTGTTTGTCCGCCTCGCCAGATGCAGGAGTAAATGATGGTGTCATTTGCGTAGATGCCTACTTGG
The DNA here is from genome assembly GCA_037127315.1 of Ascarosepion bandense. Classification (NCBI taxonomy): domain Eukaryota; kingdom Metazoa; phylum Mollusca; class Cephalopoda; order Sepiida; family Sepiidae; genus Ascarosepion; species Ascarosepion bandense. The sequence goes on from JBBBDQ010029944.1 coordinate 297,903, forward strand.
GATTTGATCACGTCTAGGAGATCATTTATGAAGATCAGAAAGAGCGTCGGGCCTAAGATAGAGCCCTGGGGGACACTAGCCTTCGTACGGTAGGAAGTGGAGGCATGCCCATTCAAGACGACATTCATTATGCGGTTAGATAGGAAAGATTGGATCAGATCAAGCAAACGTCCAGTGATACCACAACCCTGTAGCTTGTGCAGAGGGCCAGCGTGCTGAACCCTATCAAAAGATTTGGAGATATCTAGGGTAACAGCTTGAGTTTCACTGGACTTATCGAGGGCCTGGTATATGTACTCCGTGATGGTCGTTAGCATATCAGCAGTAGACCTGGCAAAGCGGAATCCATACTGTCTGTCTCAGAATAGTTTATGGGCAGTAAAATGTTGAACTATTTCAGCATTGATAATAGCCTCGAACACTTTTCCAAAAATTGGTAGGAGGCTGATAGGGCGATAATTGGATGAGTCTGAGTTCTTAAATACTGGAACCACAGAGGAGGACTTCCAGCAGGCAGGAAAACAGGAAGTAGAAAGGCAGTAATTATAGAGTTCAGAGAGGACAGAGAAGAGTTCAGGGGCACATTTCTTCAGGACAATGATCGGGATTCCATCACCTCCGCTCACCTTATAGGGGTCAAGTTTTGATATTATCTTAGATACCAGATAAACATTTTTCAGTTGAGTCTCAGTTCTAAGAGAGAAGTCGGGTGCAGATACTCCAGACGAGTCAAATGTGGAGTTTGATGAGAATCTGCGAGCAAAGCACTTGGTCTTGTCCACAGATACTGTGAGGACATCGAATTTATTGATTAAGGGAAGGAGGATTTGCTGTTGTTCAGCACACATTTGCAGATCCGCCAATAGTCTTTGAAGCTGAACTTGCAGATAGCTATGCGCTGCCTCATTCTCTCCACAAACAACAGCTTAGTGTCATTCAGGATCTTTTTACACTCATAACGAGCAGAGGCAAATAGGCTCTTACTGTGGTCAGATACATGGCTCTGAAATAGCCAGAATAGTGGTTCTTGTGGGCAATGGTGGCCGAACATGCAGGGGAGAACCAGAGGAAGAATTGAGGTTTGAAATGGAATTTCCTGATCGGTATGAAGGCATCAATGTCAGCTTTCACCCAAGAAGAGACCCCAGGGGCGCAGTCCTCAACTGGGAGACCGAACACTTTTTTCCCAAGGGACGTCGCATAGGAAATCGCAAAACGCATCCCAGTCTGCTCTTTGGTAGCAGTAAAAAATTCTATTGGCTTTGTGACCGTTGTTAACCAAAAACCCCTCCACACTCTAACTCAGGGCCTTCGCCATTTGGAAAAACAATGTCGCTGACGTGACGCAGAGTCTCTATTAGAGATCCTATGTCGAAATGTACATCCGACACCTTTGAATTTAAAAAATTTTCTCTAATTTATATATATATATATATATATATATATTAGTAGCGAGCATAAAGATCAGAACGATGTTTTTGATCCATTATTTTTTCGAATGTTATCTAATTATTCTTATAACTTTATCAAAATAAGTTCGAGCTTTATATTTTGGAATTATATAATTTACTTTTATATCCTTTTTTCCTTGATAAAATGTCCTATGAAACTTTAGAATAAAAAGTTATTTCACATTTAAACTTTTTCTTAACGTCGTTCTGATCTTTATGCTCGCCACTGCATATGCTACGTTAACAACGACCGACAAAAAAGATTTCATCAATTTTAAAAAATTTTTCCACTATTCTCACAGTTCTCTTATGATGGAGTTAAGGAATTGGCAGTATTTTCAAAATTGATGTGTTCTTCACCTGAAAAGAAATGAACTTTGTAATATTACACTATCCATAGTAAACCCTGATAACAATTAGTGGTGACCCCCGACGTTCAAGGAACACGCACCCCACTTCTACAGTGGTGATCCCAAACGGCTGAAAGGAACACGCACTCTACGGCTTCAGTGGTGACTCCCAACGTCTGAAAGGCACACGCACCCTATGTCTTCATATTCACATCAAAAGCCTAATATTTATAAATTATTTTTGCCTTTCTGATTTCGTCGTGGTGTGATTTGCCATAGGTCCTCTTATAATTTATCATAAAAATTTTAAATAAAATAAACTGACTCAAGAGTAAATACAAATAATACATATTGATTTGATTTAGACTGAAAGGAGTGATTTGACATTTGCTGTGACAAAAGTACATTTATACGGTAGAGCAAAGCCCCACCACCACTGGTTCTTCATGTCGATGCCCAAAAGCTTGTGACTGATGGATATTTGATCACTTTGTTCCAAACGTTTCCCAAATTGTGTTTGATTGATCACAAAGCAGGTTTGGGTTGAAAGTCGCCAAAAATCCTCTGGATCAACAATACAGACAGAGTTGGGAGCCACATATCTTGAATCTATGCTCTGTTCGGGATATTAGTATATTAAGGAATGCTAGAATGTTGTTTTCTCATTCCATGGTTAACTGTATTGATGATCTTTTAGAGACCACGTGGCAAACTAGCAGTTGGCCCTCTTCCTGGTGCGGCCAGTATATGAAGGAGCCATCTATGTATCATAGCCATAGAGTTGGCTTTAGTGATGTGAATTCAAATGTCATTTTTACAAAGTATTCCATATATATGTCAGCTATTGCTGGTGATAATGTCGGATCCATTGCTAAGCCATCATCCTGCTGATATATGTCTGATCCCATTATGAAGTGTGTTGTTTGTGTACAGAAAGTCAGCATCTACTTCAGGTTATAGCTACACTGATACGTTGTCCATGGTTGAGTCCAAGTCCAGTCTGTACTTTACTTACAGAGTCTCTTTGGGTATCTTGGTGAACAAAACCATTATGTACAGGCTTACCATTTCATTGGATTGTATGGGAGCATCTTTGATCATTGCCACAACGGAGGAGGAGTTTTGGGCCTAGGATGGTAGCTGCTCAATTATATCCACAAGAAGGCAACTCAAAGTGTGGTACACAGAAACTTGGCAACTAACAATCGGCCTGAGCAAAATACTGTATTTGTGAATTCTTGGGGGAACGTATATATATAAGATACCCTGTAAGTCTTATCTGAGAAGTGATAATGGTTCTTGATTTGGATCTGTGACAGTTTTCCATTTTCATTGTCGGATTTTCCTTTCCCATACGCTGTCATTTCTAATGATTTCTTCTTGTTTTCCTGTATATTCCGTAATGCCCATCACTACAGTCGCGTTGACTTTATCAGCTGGTAGTATGATGATTATGTCGTTCTTCTGTTGCGTTTTCATTGCCAGCCTCTCCACTTTTGTGATATTTGATTTGGGAAACTTGGCTTTATTCAGTATCTGTCTCACTTTCAATCTTAGCACCTCCACCTGAGTCTGAGGAATGTTCAACACTATTTCCCTGATTTGGATAATTGTCTAATTATGGAAATTTGTTTGATGGTTGTTGCAAAGTTGAGAAATTTGTTCATTACTGACTCCTGAGAGGCACTCAGATGATGTTGATTGCTGACTTCACTGGGGTGTGACAGATTTTTCAACCAGTTCTATTTCTGTACATTGTGGGCCTGTAGTGAACAAAACAAGATCTACATTTAAAATTCAAAGGCTCGCGAAAAGGGCCCGTAAAAATAATTTGTTTCTGATAATTAAAGGAAGATTATTTGAATTTTTTTTTTTTAGATATTTTCCAAATTTTCGAGGTGTAAAAGTTTGCTAATTTTGTGTGTGCTAAGCGAGGTTTTGTAAATTCGATTAAATTCGTTTATTTCTAACAAAAGCAATGAGTCAGTGTTTTGCATTTGAATTTTAAATGTAGATCATGCTTTGTTCACTCCAGACCTAGATTGCATCAAATTTGACTATGAAGAATTTATCCAGAACATACTGGGTCCGTTTTTGGTTTTCTACATCGGTAATTCTGTTGCAAGCCTCAAGCTTCTGTGTATGGAGCGTCTATGATTTTTGGTAGTTTCTGACTCAGCAAATTACTGTTGTTTTCTGTTTGGGTTTAGCCTTTTCTTCTTTTTGAGGGCGGACTACTCATTATTTGAAAGTGAAGTATAGAAATATATATATACAAACAAGATATATACATGTGTGTGTGTGTGTGTGTGTGTTTTAAAGGCTAGTGCGAATGCCTTATTTTAATTGTCTCTGTGTGTGTCTAATGTTTTTATTAATATTATAAGTTTATCATAAAAACATAATTCACTGTAACACAATAGTTGTTGTGTTTTGGAACTATAATAACACCTTGTCAGGCAGTGAAATATTTTTTGTTCGAATCATTACATGTAGAAATGTAAAAGCAACACAATTTTTGCCATATCCAAACAATTAAAGGGGGAGGGCCAATTTTTGGAGGGTTTACCTAAATGAACCAAATAGAAAGCCAGATCATGATGGCTAGGAAGAATTTGATTGTAATGGTAAGGGGAAGGGGTGGAGAATTGAAATGACTAGAAAACTTAGATGTTTTCTTAGACAGGCAGTACGGCCTCCGCTTTGTTAGGGTTTGGAATGCTGGCCTTCTATGCAAGTGTTATGTGTTATAAGTTGTAACAAAAGAAAAAAATGATTTACCAAAACACGGAGCTAAATCACAAATATTTCATTTACAAGAAGCACAAAATAATATATTTACAAATATATAATTTTTGCATTCAAATAAAAACATAGATTGTACTACTGGCAGGCAAAGTGTTACGAAGGGAGAGGTAAGGAGTGGGTAAAATTTTTTTCATGTCAGGCTAGCGAGCATTCTAAGTACAATTTTTGGAAATCCTCAGTTGTGTATATAAAGAATAAATTTTTGTTTGGTCAATGAAAGTGTCAAAAATTCCATTTACCCATTTAGTTCCATGATGTTCTCTTTCAGGTTTGTTGGTCAGCAACATTTTGTAGAGATTCTTTTGGCTGGATATACAAATCCTTGAATCAAAGCCGGAGTTGATAATCTTAGCAAATCCTTTTAACAATTAACTACTCTCTTCCCAAAACCTAATTTGCATATTTCTCGAATCATCTCAATTTCTCTAGAATCTTCCAAAACTTCTATTTCTAATTTCCCTATTTTTACAACTACTTCAAGAATTAAAACCTTTTTGTAATAACAAGTATGACTCAGTAGAATCCCTTACTATAAATTTTAACTTTTTTGTGGACGTTATTAATATTTTTATATATAAATGCATCCTTGAAACAGCAAGCTACAGGGTTATTGTATCACTGGAAACTTGCTTGATCTGATTCAATCTTTCTTATCCAACTGCATAATGAAGGTCATCTTGAATGGGCATGCCTCCACATCCTACTGCACGAATGCTGGTGTCCTCCAGGGCTCTATCCTAGGCTCGACACTCTTTCTGATTTTTATAAATGATCTCCCAAACGTGATCAAGTTTCAGGTAGGCATCTATGCAGATGACGCCACAATTTACTCCCGCATCAGTAAGAAATCTGGCGAGGCAGACAAACGTAATTTCGTTGCTGATCTTGAGAAAGTCTTACACTCAGTATTGGACTGGGGTAAGAAGTGGCTTGTAAATTTCAATGCTTCTAAAACAAAACTGCTGTGTGCAAATCTATGCGAAATGTGGGAAAAAAATTAAATTATAAACTTACTTGCTTACGCTGTGAATAAATAGGATTTAAAATATCATCTGTTAACTTTGACATGTAGAACTATAAATTCCGAGGATCCAATTCAAACAGCAAATTTATTCAAATATCGGAACAATTTTACAAAGGAATTGCATAAATGTCCTTAGGCAGCCATAGTAACAGATTTTAAAAATAAATGTTTAATAAAAAGAAATAATATTTTTTACTCATTAAACAACCTTCTAATATGGTACTAGTTATTTCCCTTTGACTGGCTGTATTACTTCTTATTTTAAACTAATTTACGTTAATTTTTTTAACGTAACATTTTAATTTGTCCTTTTATTATCAGAGACAATATATTTAAAATCTCAGTATTTAATTTTCAGATATATTGTATTGTTTTACTTACAGAAAACAACGCTGACAAGAGGGCTACCGTCGTTAAAGAGTGATTTATTTTGTAAATTTCCAGACAGTAAGCACTTAATGCTTCTTTGAAATCAGATAAAGGTAAGTTTCAATTATAAAAATCGACTTAAATAATGTGTCAAGGAAGTATATATATATATATATATATATATATATATATATATATATATTGCAAGATTTTTAAAACAAAAATTTAACTACTGTTTACATAATGTGTCGATTAGTCCATAATGGTGGTAAATTTAAAAAAACATTTTTCAGCAGTTAAATTTTTGATTCCGATCAATATAATTTCGGTTTGAACTAAACCAGGGTATTTTGCTTACTGTAATTAGTAAATTTAATCTCTTGGCTTTCAATTAAAGCTAAAATTAAAGCTTCAAGAAAACATTTTTTATTTTTAAAAATTAAATTTAAATTGAGGCATCGAAAATGAGCAGTGATTTTTTGGAGGTACCTACCAAAAATTTCCTCTAAATATCTAAGCTGCTAAGTTTACAATTTAGAAAATAAATAACGATTTCATTCTGAATGAAAACGGAGAAAAACTGATACGTCCAATCGTTGGAACCGATCAAGATATTCAAAAACGAGTTTCAGCTTATATATCCTTAATAAAGCTATTGATAATGAAGGTGTGTCTGGTTTTCTGAAACAAACAAATGTGCTGCAAACCTTTAATAAATATATTCGGCAGATATAATAGGCCATAAAAACATTTGATTAACACAGTATCCCAAATACCTGAATTTTTTCCAATCCTCTTACTCTTTTTTTTCTTCTCAATTGGAGTAATAAGACTAAACTATCGCCCAGTTCACACTCCACCCACGTCTTTTGAACAGGTGAAGAGGCTCATTCCTTGTTTCCTGTTTAGGATGTGGTTTCCGGCTTTCTTTCTTCCAATCTTTTCACTCTTCTTTTTTTTTTTTTTTTTTTTCTCAAGTGGAGTAGATAGACTAAACTATCGCCCGGTTCACACTCCACCCACGTCTATTGAACGGGTGAAGAGGCTCATCCCTTGTTACCTGTTTAGGATGTGGTTTCCGGCTTTCCCTTTTCCAATCTTTTTACTCTTAAGTAGCCCCCTGCGCATCAGTGGTGTTACCGCCTTGCTTGGGGTGATGTGATTAAAAAAAAATTAGTTATCTTAGTTAACACATAAACTCTTACATGCGATAACTATTCGCACCAACAAAAAACACAGGTGTTCACGCTTGCGTTCTTTACCAAATACGTATCAAAGAAACGCCCATTTTCCCAAATAAGGTTATTTTTACAATACCCAATGCGCTCTTGTTTAAAAATAAGGAATTTTTTTAGAATAAATCCTTATAATTTAACAAATTTCAACCTAAAAAATATTTTACAATAAAATATTAAAACAAATTATTCTTATTCGGTTGAAATACAGAAAATAATTCTTACATCTGTCAACCATCACAGGCAACCTCTCCTGCCCCCATAAGCATGGAATAAGCGAGTCTCCCTGAAAGCAATATACTGTGCTTCCTCGGCCTTACCCTACCTTCCGACCTCAAGTGAAATCATTACATTAAGTCAATAGCTAAATCTACTGACATGACGGTTGGTCAGTGTTTGGCCAGTAAGTTTTTTTTCGACTGAATTCATCTTGCACATATACAAATCAATCATTCATCCGTGCATAGAATATTGCTGTCATATCTGGTCAGGCACCCCTGCTGTTCATCTCAGTATCCTCGACAAGCTCCAAAGGTGAATCTGTAATGTGATAGGTCCCGACTTGGCAGCTCGACTCCAGCCACTTTCTCACCGGTGGGATGTAGCTTTCCTGTTTCTTCTACAAATATTTTCATGGTTTCTGCTCTAACAAACTTAAGTCACTGGTGTGCCCACCATAAGAATTTCCTCATACAAATAAACTAGCAACTAGGTCCTACCCATTTACAGTTAGATCAACCAAACGCAGCCGACAATTCTACTCCATCAGCTTCTTTTCTCGCTTTTCCTGCCTGTGGAACTCCCTTCCATATACTTGTTTTCCTGATGGCTACAACCTCCAGGAATTTAAATGCAATGTCGATTCCCATCTCTTATCCACTTGCCTCCAATCCTATATAGCTGTGAGAAATCTTTTGGATGGTAAAGTGTATGATGATATATATATATATATATATATATATATATATATATATATATATGTGTGTGTGTGTGTATGTATATATATATATATATATATATATATATATATATATACACAGCAGGTCTTTTCTCCTTCAAATTTGGTTAAATCACTGAAATATTCAGACATTTACTACTATGTTTAAATTCCATGGAAAAAACAAGAGAAACACACTTAAAAAAATTAACATTTATTTTTAACAGGTTTTTTATTCCTTCTTTAAATTTGGCTAGAATAACAATTTGGTTGACCCAGGTGTTTGAATATTGTAAATATTTAAACATTCAGCACCAACTCTGAACTCCTTGAGAAAGAAGGGAAACATATTTGTGCAAAGAGTAAAATTTTATTTTTAACAGGTTTTTCCTTTCTTCAAATATGAAGTGTGAAAAGGATGACACATCTATATGAATAAAACTGAGGATGTGCGTATCCTTATGTATTGCTGTTTACATTCCACATACTTTATCCGATTTGTTAAAAATTTACACAACCTTTGCAAATTTATTATATTACACAACAAAGAAACAGAAATACATGTTATCTTCAGTTTAATTTTGTTTTAATTTCTTATATTCAAGTATTTCTTAAAAATATGTCCAACACTATAACTTTTACAAGGAGAATAACTCTTTCAAAAATACAATAATTAGTACCCATATTAAATGTCTATGTAAAAAAAATGAAGATGTCTGTGTGTATCCTCATTGATACCTATTATCAAACACTTCTACATTTTTCATCTGATTTGTTTCAAAACTTATACACCCCTTGCAAATTTATTAAAGTGGACATTCATTTTGCAAGGCCAACCTGAATAAAACCTCCATTTACATACCTCCATTTTATCCTACTGCGCTGGCTGATGTTGCACCTATTAGGGCTAGAATTAGGCACTGCCAACTATCCCACTCCTGCATAGTGGTACACTTTCACTTACAAAATCAACACTTAAATTGCCCTGGGAATTCTTACTCTTCCCATTCCATGTAATGCCAGGTACTTACTGCCAGTACTTAATAATTTGGTTTCTCTCCAGAGTCTGTTTGCATATAGATTACTACATTTGCATATGCTGGATTAAATGTATTTTCCATAAAAATGAAAAGTAACAAATTTTGAAAGAGAAGAGTTTATGTCATTTATAGACAGCAAATGTTTATTGAAAGATGATATAAATTAAAACAAAAGGTCATATATGACAAGTACAAAGGTTATTTTCTCTGAGAAAAATTTAAAAAGAGACAATATACAGGTATGTTGTGATCTGGGTCTGATTCTTGTTTGTGGGATACATATCATGTGTATTCGATGAAGTAGAAAACCGGCAGCCTCTCGCGTGTGTTAGATCTCGTTCGTCTAGGCCTGGCGCACCGTCACCGGCTTCCTTCCATGTGTATTAAAGCAATAGATATATAACAGACAGATTTTCTGTCAAGCATTAAGGTTTCTATATAATCTGAGAAACAACAATTTGTCAACTGAATTTACATGTTCGTTTTTCTTGTTACAATTCAAATTAAAGTGTCGAAATTGTAATGTGTTCAAATATCAACAAAGAAGAAATTTAGCAAATACTGTTGTTATTTGTAACTGACAAAGCATTTAATTACTGACATGTGTACATTCTCATAAAATATGACATACTTTTGATATAGCAAAACAAATTCTCCAAGATATTTTAATGACAACAATGCAATTTTGAAAGCAACTTGATTCTTTCTGTCATTCTATTAAAACTTTTAAATGTACTGGGTTGGCAAAACATCCATTCAATTTTAAAACTTAAGCCATGTTTTAAACAATTTATTCAATTAATTATATAACTGTCATATAAAGAACTGCAAAAAACAATACCTAGAGTTTAAAAGGACTTTTATAAAATATCTTTCTTGAAGATTTTATTTTTGATCTCAAAGTTAATAGATTAAATTTAGTATTTCCAATAAACAAAATACTTTGCTCTACATCAAAACTAATTTAAATTGCCTGAAAGTAGTTTTTATTATTCTAAAAAATTGGATTTTGACACTATTTTTTCACTTACTTTTAATGCAGTCTGATTTTTATTAAAAAAACTTTCCAACAATAAAATGTACTTTTCTGAAAATTTATTTGTATAATATTAGCTAATTTAAAGTATAATCAATCTGATTTGTGCCAAATATTCAGTATCAGCTTAAAATATCAGAGAAATACATTTTTATACATGTCAGTAGTTAGACATACATGAAACTGAAAAAGACCACACATTTCACAAGAATACAGTTTTTCACCAGAGTGTCCATTTCTGCAAAAGTAAATATGATTTCTATGCAAAGGAAGACACACAAACTCTGTAACAAAAAGACATCTTGCCAGTGTGGATTTGTATTTAATAAAACAAATCAGACTTCCATTGAAAATAAGACACAGACATAAGAACAGGGTTCTTCACCAGTGTCTAAGCTCATGTTTGAGTAATTTTGATATTAATGAAAAAGACATACATTTTCCAAGAATATCATTTTTCCCCAGTGTATCCCCTTATGCAAAAAATAAATAAATAAATAAATAAATTTCATTGAAATGAAGACCCACAAATGTCACTAGAACATGTCTTCTTGCCAGTGTCCACTAATGTTTGAGTATGCCTGATTTCTGCACAAAAGAAGATGCACACATTTTACAAGTATATGGTTTCTCAACAGTGTTGTTGCTTATCAAAGAGCAGGGCTGATTTTTGTTCAAATGAATAACCATATATTAGCAAGAGAAGTTTACTTACCAACAAGGGTAAGATGGAGCAAACTGAATTTCTATTGGAAAGAAGATAAATACATTATAGAAGAATATTGTTTATTACAATTGTGTCTTTACATGTCTATGCAAACTTGGTTTCTGAGTAGAAGAAAATGCTCACATTTCACAAGAAAATGGATTCTCACCACTGTATGTGCTTATGCCCGAGTAAGCTTAATATCTGTGCAAAAGAACATGCACACATTTCACGAAAGTTATGGCTTCTGACTAGTGTGCATTCTTTATAAGGCTGATTTCTGCACAAAAGAAGACACAGAGGTTTCACAAGATTAAGGCTTTTCACCAGTGTGTATCCACTTATGCAAGGTTAAGCTTGATATCTGTGCAAAAGAAGACACATTTCACAAAAATATGGTTTCTCACCACTATGCTTCCATTTATGCACAAAACAGATTTCTGTGCAGAAGCAGATCCACATATCTCACGAGAATATGGCTTCTCACCGCTGTATCCCTTTTGCACAAGGAAAGTTGATTTCAGAATGAAAGTAGACCCACACGTTTCACAAAAATACAGCTTCTAAACAGTGCGTATTCGTTTATGCATTACTAAGCCAGATTTCTGTGCAAAAGATGACCCACGTGTTTCACAGAGATATGGCTTCCCATCAGTGTGCATTCGCTCATGCAGAATAGAGCCTCATGTCTGTGCAAAAGAGGCATAAGTCTCACAAGAACATGGCTTCTCACCAGTGTTTTTATGTATGTACAAGTCTGATTTGTGAGCAAAAATGCACACAATACATATAAATATGGCATCTTACTAGAGTGTAACCACTTATGCACCAGTAAAAACAATTTCCGTGCAAAAGACAACCCAAATGTCTAACAAGAATATGACTTCACACCAGTGTGTATCCACTTATGACTGACTAAGCCTGATTTATGTGCAAAAGAAAACCCACAAATTTCACAAGAATATGGCTTCTCACCAGTGTGTATCGGCTGATGACAGGCTAATCATGATTTACGTGTAAAAGAAGACCCACATATTTCACAAGAATATGGCTTCTCACCAGTGTGTAACAGCTTATGCCTGACTAAGTCTGATTTCTGTGCAAAAGAAGACCCACATATTTCACAAGAATATGGCTTCTCACCAGTGTGTATGAGCTTATGACAGGCTAAGCCTGATTTATGTGTAAAAGAAGACCCACATATTTCGCAAGAATATGGCTTCTCACCAGTGTGTATCCGCTTATGCACAAATAAGGTTGATTTCTGTGAAAAAGAAGACCTACATATTTCACAAGAATATGGCTTCTCACAAATGTGTAACCGCTTATGCCTGATTTCTGTGCAAAAGAAGACCCACATATTTCACAAGAATATGGCTTCTCACCAGTGTGTATATGTTTATGCATGAGCAAGTTTGATTTCTGTGCAAAAGCAGAACCACATATCTCACAAGAATATGGCTTCTCTCCAGTGTTTTCATTTATGCACAACTAAGCCTGATGGCTTCTTACCCATGTCTATCGGTTTATGTTCAAGTAAGACTGATTTCCATGCAAAAGAATATGGCTCCTTGCTAGTGTTAGCTTGTCTATGATTGTACAAGCTGGATTTGTGTTTCTGAGCAAAGAAAGAGCCAAACCACTAAAAAAGAATGGCTTCTCTCCAGTGTGTATTCACTTATTCTTATACAAAGTAAATTCACGTGTATGCAATTTATATTTCTCTGAAAAGGATGCACCACATGCTTCACAAAAATATGGCTTTTGTCTAAGTAAGTGTTTATAAATGTTGGATCAAATACTACTTTCATGAACAGATTGTCCCATTAATTTTACAAAAAATTGACTTTTCTCCAGTATCTGCCCCAGTATCTGCCTCAAATTGTCTTTTAAAAATTGTATTATTAAGTAATTTACATCCACATTATTTAATAAGAAGGTTCTATTTCGGACAAATTTTCCACATTTCTTCTGTTCCACATTACCAAATCATGAACCTCGGAAATTGCTTCTTATACTGAAACATCTGTAAAAAATAAACAATAAAAATTCTATTTAAAAGGTTATATGTAAATTCAATAAATATATTTGAAAGCAAACAACATTTGAAACAAAATCCTTACATAAAAATTATTGACTGAAATTGTAAAGATAAAAGATTTAATGTTTGATGTTTATTAGTTCAGTCCTTTTTTAAGGAAAGATTAATTTGTAAAATAAACTCAGTGGACATATTTTTGCAATAAAGGCTCTCAATTTACTTCCTTGAATGAAAATTGTGGCTTCTTAAGTTGAGATTCTGCAAAAAGAGAACTGTGACTGGCTGAAAGGAAAAACAAGTTACTGAGTTGATGAAAGTTAATGAAATAAAATCTCCATCTGATTTGGGCTGCAAAGCCAAACAGACATGACCTTTCTTATGGAGAACATCTTGCTACTCACCATAAGAAATGTGATTAGTTACTAAAAGAAAGTTATTTAAAAATTGATGAAAGATTATGTAATAAAATCACAATCTGATTTGGGGATTAAGATTCAATAGATATGATGTTTCCCCATGAAGGACACGCTTCAGACACATTTAAACTATTTCCCTTAACAGTATCTGCTGTTATAACCTGTTTCATGCATGAAAAGGTTATGAGAAAAAGGCTTATAAACAAATGTACATTTCAAGTTGAATATCAGGGCATAATGGTGGACTATGGCAGTGGCATATCATCATTCGGAACCAAAATCATTTTTATTTTTTACCATTACTTACATTTGGACTACTGACCTAAACATTATCAACTGTTATGACCTCTGACTTTCCTCGATAATGTACAGGGAATTCTAGACCTTTTATTTAATCTAAAGCTGTTGCATTGGGGAAAAGTATTAGGATTTCACTGCCTATGTCTACTGATGACATCAAGTTCTTATTTATAGTGCCATTACCTTATACTATTTACATTATTGGTACCGTTACCCTTGTTTTTATTTCCCTTTGGATGAATCAACCAATTCTTTTATCCACCAAGCCATATGTCTTTAAGGACAAAGACGGTAAAGTGTTAAGTTCAATACTTGCCTACAGCAGAGGGAACAAAAACTTGTAGAGATGAATTACTCAAGGGAATTAACTCAAACTGAGATATTGAAAATAAGCTTTCCTCATGGAATTAGAACAAGTCAAATCTTCAAGATTTCATTACCTCAGTATTGAACTCACTACTGTTTGGGAAGTCACTTTTGGATCAATCAGTCAACACTTTCACCCACTGGGCCATGAGTTATCAAGGGGAATTAACTGAAACTGAGACAGCTAAAGACGGATAAAATGAGTGTTAATTAGCTTTTTCAGAAAAATATTTTACAAAATTATTTCTAATCAATATAATTTCCATTTGAAAAAGACACTACAGATGGAAATGATGAATTTAATCCTTTAGCTTTCAATTGAAGCTAAAATGAAAACATCAAAAATGCTTTTTCTTTTATCGAAAAAGTGGAGGTACATAAATGAAAAGGTTTTCTCATTACATAAGCTTAATATTTTTTATAGAAACCTGTTTAGGTTTCTATTATAAATAAATTTTAAATGAATAACATCAATTTTATTGCATTTTTTAAGATTCAGAGCAGATTTTTGACAAAAACAAATTAATGATTCTCCAAGGCATCTTGCTTTTTAATGCTTTCAGTTAAAGCTAAGTGATTAAATTTACTATTTCCAGTAAGGAAAATACTCTGATATATTTCAAATAGAAATTATATTGACTGGAATTACAACTTTTTGAGAGTTTTCATAGTTATCATTTTTGCATTCATTTTGACAACTAGGCAAGACTGTAAATCAGAGTTAATTCTTTTTTTTTTAAATCTTACAAAAATAAATATGATATTAGTGGTGGTACCTAAAAAGAATAATATGAAAAAGAGATATTAAAACTAAAAATTAATAAATACCATAACATTTATATTTCTAATTCCGTTTTTCCTCAGTTTGTTACAAAAAGTAATTGTGAAATTCACAATAGTGGGGGTACCTATTCACAGCGTGTGAATTTAGGTACCTCCAGTCCAGAACTATGTGATAACTAAGGTTTTTTTTTTTTTTAATTTAAACAAATAGAAAAAGTTTTCATCTCTTTATTTTTGTCTTTTTTTTTTTTGTAGATCTTTTTAATTTAAAGTTAAAGGAAAACCAGATCAAAATTTTTTTGGTTACGTACAATAATTCTTTCATTTCACTTCCGTGTTTCACCTGTCTATTTCCAGTTCAACAGGATTTGCAAATCATCCCCTCAAAATTTAATTTTCTTTTTAATTCCTAGTTTCCTTATACTGTGTAAAATTATGATTCACAGAATAATTGTGAACGTAGGTTCCTCCACTACTTATATTAAAATGTTAAATATATTAAATGGTTTCTTAGTGATAACTAAGATTTAATAAAAATTTAAACCTTTCAGTAAAAAGTCCATTCAGTTTGCCTTTCATTTTATTTTTGCTTATTGGAAATTGTAAGAATTTAATCATTATATTTACTATTTCCATTAAGCAAAATACACTTGTGAATTTCAGAAAAAATTATATTCATCTGAATTTAGTTTTACTTTTTGAATTAAAAACGGTATCTGCCTTTCTGATTAACATAAAATTTTTATTGAAGGAAATGGGAAATGTATGATCCACATGATTAAATTGAATGTTAATAGTAAAATGTTTTAGCAATTGTTTATAGTAAAGTTTGTTAATTATTGCCTGGTATTAGGATTGAAAAATTTTCCCAAATTCTATCTTTACATAAAACTAGTAATGGTGTGTGTGGGGAAAAGACTAAAAAATAAAAACAATAAAAAAAACTGCCAAAATCTTTAAAAATTTAAATTCCAAAAATAATTTCATTCATTTGTGGGAAAGTCCTGAAAGTTTTATTAAAAACCAACAATTACTTGATATTTTTTAAATGGTTAAAGCTGAAGAAATTTTAAGCCAGTACAGCCGTGTACCAAAAAGACAACCAAATTTTGTGGTGATGTTTTTCAGAAATTTCTCATTTCTAATTCAAGGTGAATTATATCAGACTGGGCCACAAAGGTGAATGCTACCAATGGTTTCCCTCCAGTTTCATTGTGTGTAGCTTGTCATCTTCATAAACTGTTTATAGAAATGCATGACAAAGAAAAAATTGTACAATTTAAAAAAGATACAAGTAGGTGGTCCATTCTGTTGCTGCTACTTCTTCAATTGCCTTCATCTGCAACTCTGCCTAATGTGACTGCTGTCATGTGTTGTAACTTCTGAAATTCAAAAATTTATGCTGTCAATTAAATCCAGTCTTTAGAAAACTCAATACTGTCTGCTGCCAATTCAACTCTGTACAATGCAAACTCAAGCCTGTACGATGCATTTTCTATCCTGTCTGCTGCATATTCAACCCAGTGTTTATCTTACACTTTTTTTTCCAAGTCAAATATAATCTATTCAAAAAACAGTTGGTGCAAAAAAAAATGAAACAACCCTCTGGAAAAAAAAAAAATTATAAAACTTGAAAAGAAGAAGTAAAAGCAAAATATTTCCAAGATATTAAATGTCAGGAAACTGAATTATGATTGTCTTCTAAATGGTGTTTCTGCTTCTCATATTAGTGAACTGATGCAATCTATAATGAAAACATTGTTCTTGCAACAATGCCTTATAACCAGCAGCTCTACTACTGTTTGTAGAATGGTGGGGAAGCTTGCCTTCTTCTCAGATACAAAGACATTCACTGCAGTACAAAGTGCAAAAAAACTGCACTTTGACTCAACAACACAAGAAGGACTCCATGTCAACTGTGTGCGTTTGACTACACCATCAACCTCTCATCTTCAGTTATTGGAACGTCTTAAGGAAGAGACTGCTGAAGTTTACAAGCAGCATATTTGTGATGGCATCAAAAACTTGACTAAATTAGGCTCACTGTCCACTGCCCAGTGCTGATGACAGTTTACAACAAATTATGTCAAAAATTAAATGCTGCTTTACAGACCAGGCTTCTGTTATTCACACAATAGTTGATTAATTCAAAACAGAGTGGAAGATGGACATAAAAAATTTAATTGTAATTTGCATCTCGTCACAGTTAAGATGAGGAAGGTCCTGAGGGATTGTGAGACCCGCAACATGGGATCTACAAATGTGATTGAGTGCCTAGCATGGCAAATTATCATGGCCATGAATTCCCTCAGGTATAGTGATAAGTTTAGGCTTGTGAACACAATGAAGTCCTTTTGTTCACAAACAAGGGCTTTCATTGTCCTGAATCCCTAGATTCTGGGGGAATCGGTTGCATATAATTTTCCATCTTGGTGCCACTTACTTTTCCATTATTGAAATATGCAAAAAATTTATTTCGGGACTTTCTGCCAGTAATGAAAGTCTCTCAAGGTTGCAGATTCTGTTTAAAGAAGAAGATTCTATTGTGGAGATTAAAGTGCTGGGAATCATTGGGAATCTGTTTTTGGGGCCTTAGATGAGTATCTTCTACACTGATAACAATACCAAAAAAGCCTGTTGACACAATGGTCATTGTTAAGAGTGTCATTGAAAAAATGAAGAGGCTGTCTGAGAATCCTAAGGATATCCTTCATGCTTATAAAGACTTCTTTGGAAGTTCATTACCAAACAAAGTCATAGAGTCCCTGATTCCCTCCACAAATGGTTTGACTGCCTGTTTAAAAAAGACTGTAGAAGTTCAAAGCAGGCAGTATGAACACTCATTCACCATGGTACTGTTCCTGCAAGTCATTGCTAACATCAGTTAAGCAGCACACCATGCTAGCTGAAAGTATCATTGGTGAATTTTGTAACAAAAGAAGCTTGCGCCTAATGCTTATGTATCCAGCATAAGTGATATCATGAAGGCCAAGTAGAATAAAGTCAGGAAAGTCATTGATGATCTGAAGTTCAGACATTACTTACAACTGGCACTCATTGACAGTCGACAGAAAACTGGGCAGAAGAAGAGGTTGCATGAAGAAGTCAAAGAAGAAATTAGCAGAAGGATCATGGCAAAAGATTGCAAGAAGGAAAAAAAGAAGAAAAGAGCCATGATCCAGAAAAAGGCTAATGGCCTTACAAGATCTGTCAATGCTCCTTTGATGTGTGCAGAAGGCCTGCATCAAATACTCAAGAGTGAAATAGTTGGCCAAACTATCAGACATATTTGGACAATTGACACTGTAAACTGTATTTATATAAGCGACATCAGAATTTTTATAAATCCATTTTACAGGATTTCCAATATTAAGGATGTTGTTGACACTATCAATTGAGCAGTTGGTGCTGACTGTTGGGATTGTATCTGAAATCAGTTCAGCAATGAGGATAGCTGAAGAAGCAATAAAAGTACAAATGGCCCTTTTTAGGGCCACAAAATATTTCTGAATGTCTTTTCTCTGATGCACGTAGCAGCATTATATATATATATATTTTTTTTAAAATATAAAACTTTAATCCAAAAGGAAAAGCAGGAAGGTAAATCCCAAAGACCCAATCCTAATTAATATTAATTACATTAATATTAAAACTGATCAAGGTGGAGGGCTCAGTGTAATTAATATTTAAATTACAGAGCCATTTATAAAATAAAATAAATTCCGATGTTCAAATCAGTTGTATGGCCATTTCTACATGAAATCCCTAAGAGAAATTTCACGCATCATAGGCAACTTCTTTATTTTAAAATAAACCAAGATATTTTACAGGCGGAAGTTAAAAAAAATTATACATCACAGAAAAATTAAAGGGGTGGGATTAATAAGAAAGCAGACAGAAATCAATGTCTATTTTTAGATTTTTGGAAAACCTTACTTTTAAACTGAGTTAAGAGTTGTAAGTGAAAATTTAGCCTTGTCTGGCTCTAAGAAATGGAAGGGTAAAGATAAAGGAAAGAAAGAAGTAAAAGAAGTGGGAAGGGGTGGATGACAGAAAAGTAAGCTAAGAAAAGAAAGGAAAAAATTAATCTCCATAGAAACGTTTACAAACGTGTTGACAAATAAAACATAGCGGTTTTTGGTTTAAATAAATGGGATGAAGTTAGTAGAAAAAATGGGGGGGCCTTGCAATATAATTTAAATATAAAACTAAATTTATATTAAAAAAATAAAATTCATAGAAAATTAATAAAATTTATAAAAACAGAATAAAATAAAATATAAAATATAATAAATATAAAAATAAAGATGAAAAAATTTTACTTAAGGAATATAATAAATTAATAAATTCAACAAGTGTACACTTACACACAATCACACGCACACACACAAATAAATATAAAAATAACATACTACGCACATACGCATGCACGCACACACACACTTACCCAAGCACAGGTACAAAAAAAAAGAAATTAAAAGGTGCAGGGAAAAAATATAAAGGTGCAGGGAAAAAATATTTAAAGATACAAGAAAAATTGGGGGTTAAGTTATTCTAAGTATCCTTACTCCTTAAAAGGTAGATATTAATAGGAGAAAAGGAAGAAGAAGAAATCTATTAGGTTGGGATCAGACATTGGTAGTGGGGTTCAAATTTACTATTTAAAATTTAATTAATTAAAAATTTTTTTTTTTTCTAAAACTGAATTCAAAGCTTAAATTTTAAACGTTCACAAATTTCGCCTCAGGGCAGCATTTACTAATGAATTCTTTCCTTAAATTCAAGAGTAGGTGCTGGTTAGAGTACTTTAATATTTGTATTTTTTCCAGTAGACACAGATTGCATCTATCGTGAAAATTCCTCGGAATACGAGCCGAACCTATCAGTTTCCAACTAACTATAGGGTCCGCACCTTCTTCCATCATTTTCCAAAATCTTCATGAAAGGGCTGTTTGGTATTTCTGATTTGGGTTGGAAAATGAATACCTGTGACTGTGTTAACTTTGCTTAAAGATCCCCGCAGATATACCAATATAGGTCCGGTAATTTTTTCTGTTGTTGGATGGTGAAATGTGAGCTTCATAGATTACCTGGGTGGATTTACATTTGCCTTCCACCGGGCAGATACTCATGGAGCTACAGTTACATTCATTAGAAATTATGGATCTAGAGTCGGTATAAAATAAATCCTTTAGAATTTGCGTATTGTGAGAATTTATAATGTTGCCCATATTTGGGGTACAGGAGTAGGTAATTTTTAATGTGTTCCTATTAAAGATTTTCCGTAGGGGATTGTTGTTATTAAAATGTTTATCTATTAACCTGAGAAAATATTTGCCTATATTAATATTGGTTAATTTGCAGTATGGAGGGTTAAACCAAATTATTTTTATTTTTCTACAATTATTTTTATGGTTCAGGGTTAATTGTTGGTTTTATATACGTTTATTTCTAAATCCACTTAAGTGGGTAAAATAGTTTTTGGTGATTAGATGAGATATTAATGTAAGTGGATAAAATAGTTTTGGTGATTAGATGAAATATTAATATAAGTGGGTGAAATAGTTTTTGGGTGATTAGTGTTTATTAAATTTCAAATATATATAAAAACAAGCATTATTTTTATTTTTCATAAAGCATCTTCAAATATAAGGTTATATATCAAAGCTAACTAAAATTCAATAAAAGTTTAGATAATTGCTGGAAATAGTAAAATTAGAAATTTAATATAAGTAGTTAAAAAACAAAAACAAAATATTTATTTAGGTTTTATAAATTTGTCAATTCTGGTCATGCATACTTATATTTTTTTTGATGAGACTTACTGTCACAAATAGTTCTGGCAGAATGTTTCAGTATTTGTTGAATGAAACCTACATTTTTGGTTTGGTCACAGAACCCTATTGCCCACACTTGTTGAACAACCCAGCCAACATTGTTTTTCCTTTGAAATAATAAACTTTTATCAATTTGAATTTCATGTCCAGGGCCACTCATCAGCTTTCTGTCTTTCACCATTTTGCTCGTACAAATGTCTCTACAACATTCATACCAGTGAATGGCAGATTTTACTTTAATTCCATTCAAAGGTCCTGAACTGGTTGCAGATACTTGACACACAAAATCAAATATTATTTGGAACATAACATCTAGTTGTAATTTTGAATTTTCAAAAAACGTCCTATTCCTAATGCCATTAGGTACCTCCATTATGTCAATGAAAAAAACCAGCATAGTGTGATTAAAAAAATTCTGAAAATTAATAAAACAAACTTTTTCCCTCAAAATATTTGTATTATTTTTAAGAGGGAAGATCAAAGTAGTTCTTAATCCTTTCTAACATTTTCGAAATTTTGTCAGAATGTTTTGTTTTGATTGAGTTAGCAGCAAAATTTTCAATAACAAAGAAAATGCAAAACTTCACTTTCATGTGTTTAGGTTTTATTACAATTCTAATCATCGCTTCTTGAAAAAAAAGAACATTACTGAAGTATGAAGATTATTAAAATAAGATCAGTGTCAAGGGAAAAACCATGCTTTTAATAATGTTTTTCATGAAAGTTCAAATATATTACTTCTTGTGAGTTTGCATATGGCGTTTTAAATGAGAATTAGACATAAATGATGAGGAACAAATCTCACAGGAAAAAGGTTTAAGCCCACTGTGTATCTTGGAATGTCTTTTTAAGCTTGACATATCTGCAAATGCAGATCCACATAAATCACAAGAATATGGCCGCTCTCCAGGGTGCGTTCCCATGTGCCGTTTTAAATTTGAGCTGCTTGAAAATGGTGCTGAACAAATTTTGCAAGAAAATAGCTTCACTCCAGTATGTGTTTGTATATGTTTTTTTAAACTTGATTTCAGCGAGAAAGCACATTTGCAAATTGCACAAGAAAAAGGTTTCTCTCCAGTGTGTGTTCGCAAGTGTATTACTAAGTTTGAATTCATTGAAAATGCTGACCCACATACATTACAAGAATATGGTTTTTCTCCAGTGTGTGTCCGCACATGTTTTTTCAAACTTGATCTGTTTGCAAATGCAGATCCACATACCTCACAAGAAAATGGTTTCTCTCCGGTGTGTGTTTGTATGTGTTGGGTTAAATGGGAATTAACTGAAAATGATGATGAACAAATGTTACAAGAATAAGGCTTCTCTCCTGTGTGTTTCCGCATGTGATAATTGAAGGTAGACCTCCTTGAAAATCCACAGTCACAAATTTTACAAGTAAAGGGTTTTTCTCCTGTATGTGTTCGCATATGTAATTTTAAATCTGAGCTCCGCCCAAATGCAGAACCACATACTTCACAAGAGTGTGGTTTCTCTCCAGTGTGTGTTAGCATGTGAGTTTTTGCATTTGATTTTCGTGAAAATCCTGCTCCGCAAATTTCACATGGATATCGTTTAATTTCTGTTTGTTGGTACATTTCTCTAGAGAACCAAATCAATATCAAAGGTTCCACAGACTTGACAATATTCTTGAACTAAACACCTGGTGGTATTTCAGGAACCTCTTATTTTATGACCTGTCAATAAAGATAAACAATATTTAACAAAAGGCACTGTCATTTAATAAATTCAATTTGTTAATTCAAAATAATTTAAATTTCAATATTTAGAAAATCTATTATATGTATGCACCCATTTATAATTACTTTAAATTCAAGATATTAATGGTTTTATTTTGTTAGTTTTGTTTAGCAGCATATCAAACTTTATGGGTTATTTAATGCTGAAATTCAAGTATTTTGTACACAATTTCATACTTTCAGAGTAAACGTATATATTTCACATAGTTTGTAGTTAATAAAATGCATTACTAGGAATTTTCTTATAAAAATGTATTGCTGGTAATTTTAATATTGAAATGTATTTTTATATGAATTGCTGGTCATTTTGCAATAAAGTATTGTTGGTAATTTTTTTATAAATGCATTTATGGTATTTTTACCATGAAAATGTAGTTTTATTTTTTCCTAGCATTTCAATTTTTGTTTAGTGGTTCACTATTTGCCCATAGCTGTGACCCTAACAGGTGAT
Organism: Ascarosepion bandense; assembly: GCA_037127315.1. Classification (NCBI taxonomy): domain Eukaryota; kingdom Metazoa; phylum Mollusca; class Cephalopoda; order Sepiida; family Sepiidae; genus Ascarosepion; species Ascarosepion bandense. The sequence goes on from JBBBDQ010029944.1 coordinate 320,810, forward strand.
ATCATCTCATGTAAGGATTGACAATCTGGAAACCATAGCAATTAAGAGGTGGTTCTATGCTCCCCAAAACCTTCAGTCTCCTGACCAGAAACCTTTTTGCTCTAGTTTATTGTCATATTTAGGACTAAGATATTTATGAGAAAAGAGTACTTGGTATCAAGGATCGGTCATCTGTAGATATAATCCTGGCATTCACAGTCTGACAAAATGAAAATTCAAAGTGAATTTGCTGACAAAGTGCTAGAATTTTTGTTTGTTTCATTCTTAACTGAAATGTATGCAAGGAAACTCCTCTATAAAAAGAGGATATGCAGTGGGTCTTTTGTAAGAGATCTTAAAAGGAAAATAGAAAAAAAATTAAGATATGTAATTAAAAATTTTTAAAAAATTAATATTTAATAAATTAACCCTTCAGCATTTAACACACCCAAATTTGCTTGTAAATATCAGTGGTCAGTCTATTTGCATGAATCCCTGTATTATTTGCAATGACATCATATACAATGTCATGGGGTGGGTTACAGCCGATTGAACAGTGAGAGCCAATATTTATAGTGAATTGAATGCTAAAAAGTTAAATTAAAAAAAGATTGCAATATGTTAATTGTATCAACCACCACAAATAGAAATTTTTGTATATAAGGAAACACAAATCTCAAAAGTTGTATAGGAAGATATTTCTTTTTTGTTGTAAATTTATTAAAAATTTGAATATTTAGAAATCGTATATAAAACTAATACTATCTTTATTTTATTCAATTATCATTGGATTAGCAAGTTCAGTTCATTTAAGAATATAATTGACTAAAAGAACTCACTGATGCCTTAAGGAGACCTTGAGTTACATGACAGCCCATTAGTGAGAATAGTCAGTTGCACCTAAAATTACAACATAGGCAATAACCAATTGTGGTTTAGCCCACCATAGAGGATGAATAGGAATTGCTACCATCCTCTATGACAAAAATAAAAAATCTGTTACCAGGGCTGTTTTGTTTCCCTGCAGGGTTTTTACAAGAGCATCTTTTTATTTGACCCTTTCTCATACATTTTGATTTCTGTGTGGGACAATTTCTAAGATATATATGCATGGCATTTTAGCAGGACTTACATTTGTGTAGTTCAAGAGTGTATATATTAAAACCTTGAATAAGTTCTAGCTGATGTACCATGAAAAGTAATGTTTTATTTACAACAATCACTAAAAAACATGTCACTGAAAGTATTGTTTATCGCTAGTTGCTACATTTTTTTCCATCTTTCTGGCAGCATTTGAATTACACATTGAAAAAATGACATGTCTATTGAGGCTAACTACAAGCCAGCCCGTTTCTTGGCATCTTCACAAGAATGAAAGTGCTGCTCAGCCAGGCTATGTGCTATCAGTCGGAACAAGTGATAATTGGATGGTTGGAGGGAGCCATGACCAGTGAATACAGTGGGTGGAAGTAGGACTTTCTATTCAAGTGTTTCCAAGTAGGTCTTCATTTGTTTTACATGTGGATTAGCGTTGACATTTTGCAAAACCACATTGTTGTATCTCTGCTCATATAGAGACCATTATGTCGTCAATGCTTGGCTCAAGCCCATGAACTGTAGTTGATAGAGATCTCCAGTGATAGTTTTGGTCGGTTTAGGTAGGTCATAATAAATTACACCCAGCTGATGCCAACAAATGCAGAGCAAAAGCATCAAACCATTAATACTTGGTTTTGCTGCCAGGCTTACCCAATGATCTTCAATGCTTGGCTCGATGCATCAATTGAGAGCGATCTTCCATGATGATTTCAGTTGGTTTGAGCAGGTCCTAATAAACTACATCCAGCTGATCCCAACAAATGCAGAGCAAAAACTTCGAACCACCAATATTTGGTTTTGCTGCTAATGTTGATGCATGGCCAGGCTTACCCAATGATCTACATTTAGGATTTCTGTAGTGGATCCACTTCTCATTGGCAGTCATGATACAATGCAAAAAACCTTACTTTTTCTGCAATTGAAGCAGTTGTTCACACGACAAGATGCTATTCAATGTCTCTCAACTTTAACTCAGACATCACCCAATGCCCTTGCTTTTGAATCATTCCTAATGCTGTCAAATGTTTTAAAACTGTTGTGGGATCAACTCCTAATGATTCTGAAAATTCAGCTTGCACTTGACATGAGTCTTCATGAAGTAATGCTATCAATTCTTTATTATCAAACATTTTCAGCACATCAGAGCACTCTTTATCTTCAACATCAAAAAATCATTTTTTAAGGATCTAAACCAACGCAAGAATTCTATATGCTTCAGCTGCAGATTTCTTTTGAACAAAGTAGTGCAGTAAAATTCCCATACAAATACACTTTCTTTGGCATGATATCTGACAAGTTCAACACTATAAAAAACAAAAAAAATCATTTACACTTTGGAAAAATGACTCACTGAATTTCAAGCTTGCTTATAGTACTTCTTTATAGATGTGTTACCATCTGAAACTACAGGTATACAGTTCTGGGAACACCATCTGTTAGAAAACAGCAAGAACTTATTTAAGGTCATGAAAGATCTAAACTTATTTATAAATGGAACTTTGTGTGTGTGTGTGTGTGTGTGTGTGTGTATCCATTACCTATAGACTCCAAAACGACTGAACCGATTTTCTTGAAAATTTACACAGTTGTTCTATAAGTGTCTGCGAGTGTTCTTAGCTAGGTTTTGTGTCGAGGTACCCCCGATAAATATCGAAAATCAATAATCAAAAAAATCAGGTTATAGAAGGAGTGGTCGTATTTTAATCAAATTTGATACACTCATAGACAAAGACATAAGAAACGATAATCAGAAGCTTCAAGGTTGCAGATCTTAAAATAGTGCAGAAAATCGATAACATATATATATATATATATATAACAGTCAAGTTTTTGTCTGATTATCTATCTGTATGTCCTTTATACAAATCCACAATTTTTATCCGATTCTCACCAAACTTCACACAAATATTCTTTAGGCTGAGTCTGAGCTCCAGGATCATAGATTAGTTTTAAAGCTATCATTACACCCGAGCAACACCTGGCTATACTGCTAGTAATAAATAAATGAATAAATAAGCATTGCCAAGTAGATCAAAAGTGTATACAATGGTGACCGGCCAATCCCTGTTGCAGGTGCATGCTCAGGCATATTTATGTTTTTTTAACACTGACAAAGCTTACCTACGGTTTATACTGCAATGATGCTGGGCAAAAATTAGTTACAATTTCTAAGAGTGAGCACATTATCTGAGGTGATCAAATCGTAACAAGGTCTGTATGGTCAGTCATGTATAACAAGGTCAGTCATGATGATGTGCTACTTCATGCTAATACAGTCATCAATGGTTCCCAAATAACTCTGTCTATCCAATTTAACTCACAAGGCTTGAGTTAACCTCTGATATGGTTTTCAGGCATTTTCCAAAAGTGCCACATGCAGTGATTGCCTCCCCAAGCTTATAACAAAAAGTCACCATTTCTAATAAACCAGCCATGATGAGATCTGAAACCAGATCTTATGGCTAGAAAGTGTATGTTCCAAGTATATACAGTAATAGTGACCTCAAGGGCATGACCATTATTTCAACACATCGTTCTTTTTTCTGGTCACAAAGGTTAAAAATTTCCTGAAACATGAGGTCTCATCATCATTGTTAATTATAGCTTTTATCTCCCTTAGTAGCCTTTGCCCTTTACAGGACGATTCGCTGATCTCAGTTCTCCTACCTACTGCATTTTTTCAGAAATAGAACTCTCCTTCTTAATGCATAACAGCTTTTTTTAGTCCTACATTTTAAACCCATTTTATCTCAACCATCTTTGGTAAGAATCAATTATTTTCACCTCTGCAAACAGAGGAATTATTTATTCAATGAAATTGACATTTCCTGGTATTTTCTTATTTGTACAATTTATTTCAATCAAGTACACAGTTTTCCTAACACACTGACTTTTGAATTTGCCTCAGTTGTATATTTTTAAGTACTCCCTAAGTTTTCTTTCTTGGTGTTTGTTCTGTCTTGAAAACACCCATTTTTAACTAAGAATTGTCTGATAGTCTGCTTTTATCCATTCCCAGACTTTTTCTTATATTTAGATCCAACTCTTCTAAGCATTTCTTTGTATTTTTAGTTCAAATTGTTTGTGAAATTATATTTTTATTCCTTTTCAGTTATACCTATTTTAGAGGAATAAAAATGAAATACTTGTGTATGAAACTCAACATTGCTCCAGAGTTTTATTTACTAAAATTGTTTATTTGACCCCACATCAAACAAAAATGAACACATGTTCAGACAGTTAAATGTAATATTTTATATTGCTTATATTTAAAGTGTTCTAGCAAAATGTGTGCTCTAAGCATTTTATGATTTACAGAAGCAACAACAAAAAAACTGCAGCAGTTAATAATGACCAACAAAAATCAGACATTGAAGTATAGCATAGTTATTGGATCCTTGATTTTGAAACATTGTGGCATTGAAAAACGATAATTGCATGTAAAATATTAATTGTGATGATTACCCTTTGTATGCAATGGTTAAATGTTGGGCTGCTGAGTGTTATTATCAAGGGGAGAGTACTCTTTAAGATGATCATAATTTGTTATTAATTAAAAAGTATTTTCCTCGATGACATGTCATGAAGAATGATGGGCTCAAAACTTTTTGGAAAAGCGTTTTTAAATGTGGGAAACAATTATAAAGGTGTACAAAAAGCAAGCATAACAGAATTCTTTCAGGTCTGCATTGTCATTGGAAAATGTTTCAATTACCAAGCCTCAAAACTGTATTTTCAACATTAATCAGTCATAAAGATCAGCAAACAGAATTTTGGCAAATTTGGACCTTCATCCTTCGAAAAAAAAAAAAAAAGTGTCAAAGGGACATTTTTTGCCTTGCCACTATTTTAACAGTTTTCACTCTTTGGCAATATTTTAAAAAGTAACAATTAGAATTGTAATAAAATGAGAACATATGATGAAAGTGAATTTATACAATTTCTTTGTTCTTGGGAATTTACAACAAAAATATTTTTACATTGAAAACATTCTAAAAACTAATGCAGTACAATATTTATTATTTATCAACTTACTATGAAATCAGTTTTTACACATGAATTTAGAAAAATTTATTAAATTATTAACACATGTCAACTAAAAATAAGGAAATTATCATTATATACCATGTATTAAAGGTTGAATCAATTGGCAATTAGCTAATTTTTGCAAACCATTCCAATAAAAAATCTGATAGTTTTTGTTCAAAATTCTAAATAATGAAGAAAATGCAAAAATTAACTTCCATGTGCTTAGGCTCTATCACAATTTTAATCATCACTTTTTGAAAAAGAAAATAATTAAACATTACTAAGGTGTGAAATTAGTTAAAATAATTGTGGTTTCAATGGGAAAAAAATATCTTTTTAACTTTGCTTTTCATCAAAATCCAAACATGCCAGAATCTCACAATATTAATTCTTGGCATTGTGAATACGCATGTGGCGTTTTAAATGTGTATTAGTCGTAAATGATGAGGGACAAATTTCACAAGAAAAAGGTTTAAGCCCACTGTGTGTCTGGAAATGTTTTTTTAGGCTTGACACATCTGAAAATGCAGATCCACATAATGCACAAGAATATGGCTTCTCTCCAGTGTGTGTTCGCATGTGCCGTTTTAAATTTGAGCTGCTTGAAAATGCCGCAGAACAAATTTCACAAGGAAATGGTCTCAATCCTGTATGTGTTAGTATGTGTTTTTTTAAACTTGATTTCTCTGAGAATGCACAATCGCAAATTCCACAAGAATAAGGCTTCTCTCCAGTGTGTATTCGCATGTGTCTTATTAAGTTTGAACTCATTGAAAATGCTGACCCACATACATTACAAGGGTATGGTTTCTCTCCAGTGTGTGTCCGCACATGTTTTTTCAAACTTGATCTGTTTGCAAATGCAAATCTACATACCTCACAAGAAAATGGTTTCTCTCCGGTGTGTGTTTGCATGGGTTGGGTTAAATAGGGTTTAACTGAAAGTGATGATGAACAAATGTTACAAGAATAAGGTTTCTCGCCTGTGTGTTTCCACATATGATAATTGAAGGTAGACCTCCGAGAAAATGCACAGTCACAAATTTTACAAGTAAAGGGTTCTTCTCCTGTTTGTGTTCGCATATGTAATGTTAAATCTGACCTTCACCCAAATGCAGAACTGCACACGTTACAAGAGTGTGGTTTCTCTCCAGTGCGCGTCAGCATATGTCTTTTTCCAGTAGATTTTCATGAAAATCCTGCTCCACAAATTTCACATGGATATTGTTTAATTTCTGTTTGTTGGTACATTTTTCTAGAGAACCAAATCAATTTAAAAGGTCCCACAGACTTGACAACATCCTTGAACTAAACACCTGGAGGTATTTCAGGAACCTCCTCCTACTTTATGACCTGTCAATAAAGATAAATGATATTAAACAAAAGGCATTGTCATTAATGAATTTAATTTGTTGATTCAAAATGATGATATGAATTTCAATATTTTGAAAATCAATCACACACATGCACATATTTATAATTATATTTTAAATTCAAGATATTTATAGTTTTATTTGGTTGTTTTGTTTAACGACTTATCAAAATTAATGTATTATTTAATGCTAAAATCTAAGTAATTTGTTCACAATTTTATCGCTTGAAGTACATATATTTTCACGCAATTTCATGCCTTCAACTAGAGATATTTTATACTTTCGGGGTAAACATAGGTATTTTACATAGCTTGTAGTTAATAAAATGCATTAATAATAATACTGTTTGCTGGTCATTTTGCAAGAAAATATTGTTGGTAATTTTTTTTATAAATGCATTTATGGTATTTAAACCATGAAAATGTATTTTTATTTTTCCTAGCATTTCAATTTTTGTGTAGTAGTTCACTATTCACCCATAGCTGTGACCCTAACAGGTGCTACCATCTCATGTAAGAATTGACAACCTGGAAACCATAGCAATTAAGAGGTGGTTCCATGCTTCCTAAAACCTTCTGTCTCCTGATCAGATACCTTGCTGCTGTAGTTTATTGTCATACCTAGGACGAAGATATTTATGGGAAAAGAGTACTTGGCATCATTATTTGATTGGTTTAGCAGCATATCAAACTTTATGGGTTATTTAATGCCAAAATCTAAGTATTTTGTACACAATTTTATAGCTTCAACTTTGTATATTTTTAAGGCAATTTCATGCCTAGATATTTTGTACATAAATTTATATGTAATATTTTAGTTTGTAGTTGATCAAATGCATTCATGGTAATTTTACTATAAAAATGTATTTTTATATTTTAGTGTTGTCTTCATTAATAATTTTCTATAAAAATGTATTGCTGATCATTTTGCAATAAAAAGTTATTCTTGGTAATTTTTTTTATATATGTATTGCTGATATTTTTACCAGAAACAATTTTTTTTTTCCTTGGTTGCTATTCATCTTGAGGTTTTAGACAAAATCCAAAGGAAGATCTGCAATATAATTGATCCTGACTTAGCTGCTCACATTCACTTTCTCACCAACATGAAGTGGCTTCCCTCTGTCTTTTTCTACAAGTATTTTCATGCTAACTGCCCTGACAAGCTTTTTTCCCCTGGTTCCCCGACCACATGTAGTTACTTGAGCTACTAAACTGGCATCTAGGTTCCACCATTTTACTGATAAAATAGTTAAATGTAACAGCCTCTTCAACTGTTTCTTTTCTTGTACTTCCCATTTGTGGAACTCCCAACTATTTGCTTGCTTGATAGCTGCAATCTCCAAGAATTTAAATGCAACATCAATTGCCATCTTCTATATACTTTATTCCCATCTATCTGTTATCTTTTTGACATCTCCTGTACCTTGTTTTTCTCTCACTGTAACCTCCTGTGCACCAGTGGCAGTCCTGTCTTGTTTGGGGTGAAATGATTATAAAAAAATATGATTTATTTTCTATCAAGCACAACATTTGTAACTGACATTAACTGATATTAGTCAAACTGGTAGAAAGCTATTACTTTTAAAAACCTATCACGTATCAGTTGGAGGTGCTGGGTTTTAGGATTATTACTATGATTGAGTTTGGCACCTGTTGCTTTGTTTATTGAAAGACTAGCAGTATAGCCTGGCGTTGCTCGGGTGTAATGAAAGCTTTAAAACTAATCCATGGTCCTGGGGCTCAGACTCTTTGGATGTTGGCACGAGAAACTAAAAAGCAATAGTTGTTTCCAGTTAAAGCAAAACCGTAGACTGAAAGAAAAATGAATGGATATAAGTCAAATTTTGATTTCCTGTTATTGATATCAAATAACTTTTTTTCGTCATAAACTGAATTTTGAAGGCTAAATAAGTCCTCTGAGTAAATGGTATCATGACTGAGACTAACAACTACAATTATACCTGCTTAGAGCCAAACCCGAAGCAAAAATTAAAATAAAAGGGCTGAAAAAAATACAAACATACAGACAGATACACAGACACACAAACATCTTGCCTTTCATATATATATATTATCGATTTTCTGCACTATCGTAAGAACTGTAACCTTGAAAATTCTGAATATCATTTCTTATGTCTTTGTCTATGAGTGTATCAAATTTGATTAAAAGTGGAGGACTCCTTCTATAACCCGATTTTTTCGATTATCAATTTTCAATATTTATCGGGGGTACCTCAACACAAAGTCCTAGCTAAGAACACTCACAGACACTTGTAGTACAACTGTGTAAATTTTCAAGAAAATTGGTTTAGCCATTTCGATACACACACACCCAGACGCACACAGACAAAGTTCCATTTATAAATAAGTTTAGATGATCAAATTTAAAAAATAGATCGTCAAATTAAAATACTACATTTATGAGAAAATATATTGTTTACTACAGGAGTCATAAAACCTTCCCCCAGCTATGGGTAAATAGAACAAACTAGGTTCTATAGTCTTGGGTGGCAACTGGACTAGGAAAAGGAAAATTCTGTATGTAACCTTGATGAAGCACACACTATGCAGCTAAAGAAAGAATAGTTTGCACTGACTTGATGAGACTAACTACAGCTGATATGTTTATGTGTGTGTAAATGTACATTTTAATTCAATAATAATCTGAAAAACATTTCAACAAAATTAAAGAAAGAATTTATGACCAAATAATTTCCAGAAAGATTAATAAATTCTCACAGTATTAATGCTTCCTTTGGGATAAAGTTTTTCCCCTTCTCATTTCATTTGTGCCATTTTTAACATATTTCATTTTTGTCGACATAAATTAAAAAAATTTTTAATTTAAATTCACTTTATTGTAATGAGAAATAAACTGGATATTACTTTGCGGTCACATCTGTTTTATAAATAAATCTGTCCCCAAGGACACATGGTCCAGTGAATAAAACGCTTTGGTTGATAGTAATCCAAAAAAGTGACTTGGCCCAATGAGTTGCAAGTTCAATACCTAGCCACAGCAGGTGAGTTACTAAAGAGAATTAATTAAACTGAGATACTGAACAGAGAATTAGAACAATCTACACTAAATAAAGGGTTCAATCTGAAATTCCTAAGTTTGTCACCAGAAGAAAGCTGGTGTGTACAGCGGCTGAAATATTGTGAATATGGCAATGAAGATGACGATAACAGTCTGAACAACGTTAATAGTATAGTTACAATATGTCATCTCAGAAATATAGACAAAATTTTTCCTTTCTGTTTTTTTAACCACTTCACCTCCAAGTACAAGAGGAGTGAAAAAGAATGAAACCTAATCTTCAGAATCATATTTCTGAAATTTGATATGTAGGCCAAATAAGGACTGTAAAATCCAAAGTTTCAACTATTTTAACCCTATCAGTCAGTTAAATGCCAGACGTGAAACACGCTTGGGCGATCATGTCTCAAAAGAGACATGACTGACTGGGCAAAAGATTATCCCACAGTATGGTTGCCAGCCAAGGCTATAGAACCCAATCTGTCCTATTATTTAACCCATAACTGGAGAGAAGAGACGGATTAATACCTTTCCCAAGAATATTTGTGCATAAGTGAATGCAAGGAATTCAACTGGAATTTGAACTCAGCTCCCCGATGTCTCATTCTGAGCCGATATCCACTGCACCACAAATACTTGATAAAAAAATTATTTTACTCTCCCAAATGCATGACTGCAAAATCAACAACTTTTCACCTATATAGCTTATGGTCAGTTTGTAAAAAATATATCCTCTTCAATTTTTTAACATCTACTATGCCTGCTCAAGTTCACCAAAGAATTTTGTAAGGCGTTCAAGTCTACTTTAGAAGATATAACCCTGCCAAGTTTAAAGTTTATTTCTATTTACATGCAGGATTTCAGTGAAAGATTAATAATGCGTAATAATCAACAGTGCATAGAATATTTATAGATGGCACTAAACATATGAAGTTGAAATGAATTCTTTCTGTTTGTGTTCTTAAAATTTTATTCTGATAAATTATTGTCATGAAACAAAAACATTTGATTTTTTTCATTCAAAAGGAAGTGATAATAAAAATGAATATACAAAGTCTTTAAAACATTACATCCTAAACCACACTGTGCACTAAATTTTGTTGTGTATATACACCAAATTGTTTAAACATGGCCTCTAGTATGGTAATCAACAGTGCATATAATATTTATAACACTAAATACATTTATGAAGTTGAAAGAAATGCTTTCATTACTGTTTTTGATCTACATTATAATTTTTATTTTAGAATTTTTTTTACAAATTTTAATGATCAGTGTATGGAACAAAACATGATTTTTTTCATTCTGGAAAAATTGATATTAAAAAGAATTAAATGTACAAAAATTCCTTAAAACATCTTAAAATTCTATCAAAGGGTTTTTCATTTTTATCTAGTCCCTTAACACTCTTTGATCACCATCTTGATAGGGGTAAGATCTGTGGTACCCAGGCCATAAAGATGATAAAAATGAAAACAGGTCAAACTGGGAACTTTAAATGACACTCCTATAACCAGGACTGGCACCGGTCTGTCTGATCCTGAAACATCAGTTATTTACCATCCAGTATCCAAGAAAAAAAAAGTAGTATTTTCCTAATTACTTGGATTTTTTACTAGCTCTATGGATGTTATGGCCATTACTGCTGGGTTGGTTCTTTCACCTAAGCATCCAAAACTTGTTGAATAGCTTTCATTGCTGAAATAAATAGGCAAAGAGAAAAGGAAAGATACAGAGACACTAGAGGGACAGTTTATCCACTGATTTTATTTTTTGTTTACCAGTCAAAGTCCAATAGTAAAAGAGATAGAGTTTATTTTTGCCACCAGGAAGCCTCCCTTTTTTGCACATTCGTAAATTGTCTTTCCTGTCAGAGGACTCCTGGGAGATTTTTATGTTTATTTGATTTTGTAGTTTTTATTTTATTTTGTATTTTTTATTTTATTTCATATTTTATTCAATCCCTCCAGCTCGCACAGTTGAAGTACAGTCGGTTCTTTTTTCAGTTAAAGATGAATTGTTCTCTTTGTACTGAGCTAACATTTGAAACAGATCATGGTTCATTTCATGATAAACAGATTGAAATGATTTCAGTTGAACAGTTGGATGCAATGGATGTAAAGCTTATTGCCTATAAAACAGGACTTGATGAGGATAAAATACAGACTGTTACCATCACAAGCAAACCTTGTTGACAAACTACGAATGGATTGAAAAGAGATGTTGTAATTGATTTAAAAATCAATAAAAGCAAATCAAAGAGAGTTTAAAACCAATTTCATTGAAGATGGCAGACAAGGCAAAGGCAAAGTGGGTACTAATCCCAGGCAAGAAACTCTGCTCTAATTGTTGAATACAAATCCGCAAACTTCTTCCTGATGATGAAGAACCAAGACATGTATTGGATGAGAAAATACAAGAGCTTGAAGCAGGTCCTTCTGCAGAATCAGAAAATAGTAGTAATAATGAAGAACCAAGACTTGAATCAGATGAGGAAATGAAAAAGCTTGATACAAGTACTTCTGTAGAAACAGTGAAGAGAAATATCAATGAATGTTTCTCTGCTAATGGAATTTCTTCACTAAAAATAAAAGATCTTCAGTACTCTGGAAAAGCTGGTTTAGGTAAGAGAAAATTTCTTCTGCATTGCAATGTATAAAGTCCAAAGTTGGCAAATCATTAAACATTGAGCTGTTGAATGATGAGGTTTTGAAATTCAAAAATGAGATTTTAGATAAAAATCTACCAACTGATCACACAAAAAAATCATGAATGTGTTTGGTATTTCAGAACACATTGTATGCAAGTCTTACAAATTGTGTTCAGAAAGAGGTATTTTAGCTGTGCCAGAACAAAAAAAGGGCAAGTCTTTGCCTGCTGATATTGCACAGCTAGTGGAAGCATTTTACCAAGATGATAAATATAATTGACTGATGTCAGGCAGGAAAGATTATGTTAGTATTAAATGTAATATTCATCAGCAGAAGAGACTCATCTTGTGCAACCTAAATGAGCTCTTCAGAGCAATCAAGGAACAGAACCTGACAGTGTCCTTGGGGTTTGTAAATTTTTGTAGTCTAAGCCCAAAATGGTGTGTTCTTGTTGGTAGCGCAGGTACACATGCTGTATGTGTATGCACTATCCCCCAAAACATGAAATTATAATTGGAACCACTGAATGTATCATATCAAGATCTCTTGAAATATATTGTCTGTAATACCAGCAGCATAGAGTGTATGATTCATAAGTGCCAAAATTGTCTTAAATCATCAGGGCATCTTGAAAAATTTCTTCATGACACCATCAAAGGATACATTGGTAATGCTGAATCAGTAGTTCTCCCAATGGACAACAACTGACTGATCGATTTTGACAACACAAAACAAATTTTGTCAGGCTTACATTGATTTAGTTGCTTTGCTCCTGAAAAAATCAGCACTTCATTCTTACTAGGCTAAATTACAATCCAAGTACTCAAAGCAAATAAAAAAGGAGATTAGTGATAGCAAAGTTTTATTCCCAGGGGGCTTTGCCGAGAACTACAAATTTGTAATTAAAAACGAGATCCTGAGTTTTCATTGTACCTCACAATGTACTTTACATCAAGTGGTACTCAGCTTAAAAATGCAAAGCAAAATCAATTTTTCTGCATTATGTTGAGTGGCAACTCGTATTTGTTTATATAGTACAGAAAAATATTTAGGTAATCTAAGTAAACTTGTCAAATATAAAACTATATTGAGTATTTTACTGATGGTTGCGCAGTGCAATACAAACATTATAAAAACTTTGCCAATCTTTGCAACTATCAGAAAGATTTTGGACTCAATGCAAAATGGAATTTCTTTGCAATAAGTCATGGTAAACAACTGTGTAGAGACAGTGAAAAGGATAGTGTTAAAAGAAAGTCTCTGAAGACCAACTATCAAACAAATCCTTTCCACAGAATGTTTGAATATTGCAAATCTGCAATTGAAGGTATCAAATTCATTTTGGTTGAAAAGGAGGAAACTTAGAAAGCAGGGAGGAGCCTCACTATGAGATCTGAAAATGCATCCACAGTCCCAGAAACAAGAAGTGTTCATCAATTTATATAAAATAGCCATGAAACAATGTAGTTAAGAAAAAGAAAACTATGTCTGAATATAAGAATTCTCTATTGGGGCTGAAGAAAAACCAGTAAAATTTATTGTTTCAGGATATGTTTGTTGCAGGTGTGACAATAAAATTTGGATTTGCATGGTCCTGAAAATTGGTATGGAAAATAAAAACTTGCTAATTAAGTTCATGTACCCAGTTCTTCCATAACATTCATTTTACTGGAAAGAGGATTTTAAGGATATATGCTTCATGACATTAACAAATATTCCATGCACTGTTGATGTCCCTAAAACATCAAATGTAGAGTTTGTCATTTGTCCAAAATGAATAAATTATCCGTGCAAAAAATTTTATCCAAAACAATTTAGTCCCTATACACAACAAAATTTAGTGCAGTGTTGTGTAAAGTAATAAAGACTCTTTGTATATTCATTTTTATTATCACTTTCTTCTGAATGAAAAAAATATGTTTTTGTTTCATAAAAATAATTTTGAATTGTAAAAAATATAAAAAATAATTTTAAAAAAATGTGATGAAAGCATTTCCTTCAAATATAAATAATGTTCAGTGCCAACTACAAATATTATATGTTTTAAAATTCACATTGATTTTTATTATTTGAGAATGAAAAAAAAATGTTTTGTTTCATGAAGATCAGGGAAAAACAAAACTTATATTGATATATGAAAAACAAAGTGAACAGACTGATATGATGGACATAAATAGATTGAAGTAGACATTAGTAGACTGATATTAATAGATAGGAATAGTATAAAATAATGTATTTCTAGAAGTTTTATGCAATTAATTGGAATGTGTGTGGGGGTAACAGATGTAAAAAAAAGAAGAGAAATATTTTTACCAAGATTTTCTAAAAATAATAATTGCATAAATAATTTGAAATTTAAATTTTCAAATACTTTAAAGATTTGTTAGGGTTAGTTTAATGACTTAAGCAAAGATTAAATCGAAAATTAAAAAATTTAATACAAATCATTGTGCTTTCCTATTTTTTAAATAATTAAAAAATTTTTTTGTGTATTTGAAATTTTTTTTTTTGTATGTTAATTTCTATGTATAAATTAAAAAGGTCATGTGTTTCACGGATTTTCTTTCCCTTTCAGGGAAAAGATTTCATTTGTGCAATTATGTAACTTGTGATCGCCATATCTTATCTCGCATAAATTTGTCAACACATACAGTGTAAAGGTCAGAAAGAGGTGTTTCTCTCTCTCTCTCTCCCACCCTCTCTCACTTCTCCCTGTTACAGCTTGACAGCTTAAACTAGCCAGGAATATCTGAGAAAAAAAAATGAAGATAATTTGCAAAATTTTCTTAACTTTTTTCAGTCAGTTGGTTTGCAAATGGTAAATTTTAGCTTGTTGATTGATTTATCTTATTTTGCTTTATTTTTTTTTTGTTCTTATTTTTTCTATTTATTTTTGTTACTAACCTAAGTTCTCTGCTAGTCACCCTTGTAATGCACTTCGACTATGATTGTGTAAATTGTTTTTGATTATCAAGGTTAGTTTCAACTTATACTAAAACTTAGTAAACTTCAGTTACTCTTTTTTTCTTTTTTTTTAATTGTAGTAGATAATACCTACTATCGCCTGGTCTCACACTCCACCCCCTTCTTCTGGACAGGAGTAGAGGTGATCACCTTGTTTCTTGTTTAGGAAAGGGTTCCCGGTTCATCTCTCTTTTTTGGTCTTGGTGTCGGTTCGGCTGGAAGCTCTTTGCAGTTTGTGAGTATGGTGGCAACGTCTCTTCATTCTGAGGGTACCGGGTTGGCAGTTTCCTGGTTGCTGCTTCTGACTGACAGTTAGGAGCCTGAACTCTTGCGTAGTGTCTTGAGAGGCTGCTCTGATCAACAGTTGAATAATATCGGGGTTCCTGTAGTGCCATTTTGCACATGGACGGGCGTCCCTGTATGAATTTCCGATGGGCAACCCCAAGGCCACATTATGCTGCAGGCGGCGCCATTCTCCATCCTTCACCTGCTGCAATTAGTGACCATCTGACCCTACTCTAGACCTCTCTCTCTCTCCACAATTAAACCACTATGAAATTAAACAAACGAAACAGCAAGACTAAACCAGCTAGTCATAAATCGCCCAAACCTATCTGCATTTCCTTCACAAACATACAAGGTATCCGCAGTAACTTTAATAGTGTAGAATCATTCTTCCAAACTAACTCACCCGATATCTTAGCTATATGTGAGACTAACCTTGACCCTTCTATCCCCTCCTCAGAGCTTTTCGTTCCTGGTTACCTTCCCCTCTTCAGGAAGGACTCCAATGTCCATATGCATGGGCTTGGTGTATATGTCAGCAAACAACTCCCTCTAGCCAGGGTCACATCTCTTGAATCCCTGGATCATTCTTTCTTGTGCTTCCGTCTCTCACTTCTAAGCTCGGTTAGCTATCTCTTCTTCCTCTACTGCTCCCCCTCCTCCTCTGACTGTTCGGTACTTGATAGCATCTCTATCAATATCAACAAGGCCATTTCTTCTCACCCATCTGCTCATATATTTGTGTTTGGCGATTTCAACGCCCACCACACCAGGTGGCTTGAAAACTCTGTCACCGACCTTGCTGGGATCCGCACCATGTATTTTTCAATAACCCAAGCTCTAACTCAAGTGGTGGACTTCCCCACACGTTTCTCTAATAACCCTAACGGAAGGGACTCCTTACTAGACCTCTGCTTTACTTCTTCCAGACTCCTGCACTACCAGGCAGCTCTGCCCTCTCGGAAACTCTGACCACGCCATAGTTTCCATCAACATCTCAATCCACTCTTACTCTACCCAAGAAAACCAGACCAGCAAAATATCATACTGCTACCAGAGAGCAGACTGGGATTTGTTCCGAGACTTCCTCTGCGACGTCCCCTGGAACAACGTCTTCAATATTCCTGTCGAAGACTGTGCATCCGAGGCCTCCTCTTGGGTTAAGGCTGGCATCGATGCTTTCATCCCGGCCAGGAAATTCCAGCTAAAATCAAATTCGTCCCCCTGGTTCTCACCCGCTTGCTCAACCACCATTGCCCACCGGAACCATTTCTTCCAGCTCTATCGAAGCTGCTTGTCGAACCAAAACAGGCGCCTTTTTGCCTCAGCATGTAATAAGTGTAAAAAAGTACTGAATGAAGCTAAGAGGGCGTTTGCTACCAGAATGAAGCAACGCATAGCATCCTCTAAGTTCGGCACCAAAGATTACTTGTGACTCTGCAAAAGCGTGCTCAACAAGAGCAAGACTTCAATACCCCCACTAATCAATGAATGAGTTCTCACCTCCCCAGCGGACAAGGCTGAATGCTTTGCCCATAGATTCTCCACCAATTCGACACTGGACTCATTAGGAATACCTACACCCGACTTCCCACCCAGAACTAAGGCTCACCTATCTGCTTCCTGTTTTCCTGCCTGTTGGAAGTCCTCCTGTGTAGTTCTGATATTTAAGAATTCTGGCGAACCCTCAGACCCCGCCAATTACTGATCTTCGGCAAAGTTTTCGAAGCCATTATCAACGCCGAGGTGATTCAGCATCTCACGGCCCACAGGCTTCTCTCTGACAAACAGTACTGGTTTCGTGTCACCAGGTCTACTGCTGATATGCTAACGACCATTACCAAGTACATATACCGGACTCTTGACAAGAATGGCGAAGCCCGAACCGTTGCCTTGGATATCTCCAAAGCATTCGACAGGGTCTGGCACACTGGCCTTTTATGCAAACTGCGGAGCTACGGTATAACTGGACATCTGTTTGACCTCATCCAGTCATTCCTCTCTAACCGCATATTGAAGGTAGTATTAAATGGGCATGCCTCCCAAAACTACCATACGAACGTGGGCGTCTTTCAAGGTTCTATCCTAGGTCCCACGTTCTTTCTGATCTATATTAATGATCTCCCCGATGTCATTAGATCCCAAATAGGCATGTATGCCGATGACACCACAATCTACTCTCACCTCGATCAAAAACCCGGTGTGGGCGACAAAGCGAACCTCGCTGCCGAGCTTGAAAAGGACCTCCAATCCGTAGTGGCCTGGGGTAGGAAATGGCTAGTAAATTTCAATGCTTCTAAAATGAAGCTGTTATCAACTAATCACCATAGACAATCACATCTACCTCTCATTAGCATGGAACAGGCTTGCCTCCCAGAGAGTAAAACACTATGCCTGCTTGGCCTTATATTTCGGCGGACCTCAAATGGAATGACTATGTCGAATCCATTGCCAAATCCACCGCTATGAAAGTCGGCTTTCTGTTCAGGGCCCGGAAGTTTTTCCCACCTGAATCTATCCTGCACATATACAAATCTACCATCCGCCCATGTATTGAATACTGCTGCCACATCTGGTCAGGTGCCCCTGCTACTCTCCTTGGGCTTCTTGACAAAATACAAAGGAGAATCTGTAATGTGGTTGATACTGACTTGGCAGACTGGCTGCAACCACTCTCTCACCGGCATGATGTGGCTTCCCTGTGCCTCTTCTACAAATACTTTCATGGCTTCTGCTCCAATGAACTTAGATCATTGGTGCCGTCTAGGCACAAATTTACATGAGATACTAAGTTAGCAACTAGGTCCCACCCTTTTACAGTTAATCAGATAAGATGTATCCGTAATTTCTACTCCAACAGCTTCTTTTCTCGCGCTTCCCACCTGTGGAATTCCCTTTCACATGTCTACTTTCCCGACAGCTACAATCTCCAGGTGTTTAAATGTAGGGTCAGTAGACACCTCCTATCACACTAACTTCCAATTATTCTCCCAACACTCTCAACATCTAACCAACCCTCATTCTCGGTATCCTTACCCACCTATCATCCACCTTCTGACATTTCCTATATTTAACCATCCTTTCTCCACTCTATGTAGCCCCTTGCGCAATAGTGGCAGTGAAATGCCTTGCTCGGGATGAAATGCTTATGAAAAAAAGAAAGAAAAAAAGTTGAAATGTGTTTAAGAAATAGTTTTATTCTAACTTTCATGCTATAAATAAGTAATACTTGTGTAAATTAGATTAATTTAACTGTAACATTAAACTTGCTAATTTTTCAAAAATCATGTGTCACAGATGTATATTTGATTGTCTAAAGATTTTTAAAACCGAGAATTAACTTTTTGTTTACAAATGTGTCAGTCGCTTAAAAATGATCAAAAAAAAATTGAAAAATTTTAGATTTTAATCAATATATATATTTTATCAATATAGTTTGAAATACACCACCAGTATTTTTTGCTTACTGGACATTCATTTTTAGCTTTCACAACTGAAGCTAAAATTAATAGAACTTTCAACAAGAAAACGTTTTTATTTTTAAAAATTCATTGCTAGTAGCTTGAAATTAAAACTAAAAATCTTCAAGAACCAATCATTTTTTTTATTATTATTATTCATTTTAAACTTAAACCAGGTATCACTTGTATTTGGAGATACCTATAAAAATTTACATTTGAACTCCTACTGTCTCATTATTAATCACATATTCGTTGCTATTGGCTCCGAATTTGAGGCCAGGTCAAAAAATTTAGAAAGAAATCAAAAATTTATTAATGTAAAGTAAATTTTAATATCTGTCTTGCTAAAATTAAGAAAGGACTAAATTTGAAAAATAACCGGCTACACTAAAGTTTTTTAGCACTGAATAAATTTAAAAGAAATCTTCTCAGATTTTTGTTGGAATTCAAAAAATTTTCATTGTTTCTTTTTTTTTTATCGAATTAAATCGCAAAATTTTTCAAAACAAGTAACGAGATGATAGATTTTGTAAAAAAAATAAAGTAAAGACAATACTGTTTTTATTTTAAAATTTAAATTGAACAAAAAAATCTTAAAAATAAAAATGTTCTTACGTATTTCAGTTTTTTGTTTTTATTTTTTGATTTTTGCGAATTTTACATTCCTCAAACAAAAATGTGAAAAATAAATAATTAACAAAAATACAAAAACATAAATGTTTGAAATAAAAAAATCCGAAATTATTTTAACAAACTAAAATGAATACTTAGAAAAAAAAGTTAATTATTTCTTTTAATTTTTATCCTAATTTAAGAAGATTTAAGGTCACCTGAAAAAAAGTTGTGGTCAAAAATAAAATTAAAATTAAATGAAGTAAAAAAAAAAAAGTTTTACTCACCATAGGTTTTTTTTTGTTTTTTTTTTTAAGGAGATAATTTCATACCAAAAGAAAAAGACTAGCAATTAAGAAAATAGAAAAACAATTTTAAAAATATCAGTAAAACGTAAGGAAATGCTAAAATTTATGATCGCGCTGAATGTCGTTCCTTGCGATGTGAAAATAAAAAATGTGCCGAAAAAGAAACGTCAAGGGAGATAATCGTTAATGATTTTCATTTTTAATTTCACAGTTCGAATTCCAGTTAAATTCATTGGCATTCACTTACGCGCAAATACCCTTGGGAAAGGTATTCATCCGTCTCTTCCCTCCAGTTATGGGTTAACAGGACAGATTGGGTTCTATAGTCTACCGCAGAAAGCAGTGGCAACCGACTGCAGGATAATCTTCTGCCCAGTCAGTCATGTCTCTTTCGAGACATGATCGCCCAAGCGTTTTTCACGTATGGCACTTGACTGACTGACGGGAAGGAAGAAAAGAGGTGGCCAAAACAATGAATAAAGACGGAAAATAGTTGATTAATGTGTTTTTCACTGAAAAAAAAAGAAAGTTTCTGTAAAATTCATAGAAAACTCTGGTAAAGATTTGTTAACCCGCTGATGAAAAATAAACTTTTTTACTAAAATTTCCAACGTGCTAAAAAGGATGAAAATCTTTGTAAAAAGTAATTTAAGTACTTTGCTTTGATCTTTGTTTTCTCTTACTAAATAATAACATAAACATTTTGATGAAAAAAAAAACTTAGTTTTTTTAAATTTGGGAACACTTTTCTTCCTGCTATGCTGTTTTTTCAGTGAATTATTGGAGGTGCCTAAAAGTGGGAGTAACATATGTAAAAAAAATAGTTTTGCCAAGTTTTTCTAAAAATAAATTTACTTAATTTCTGAATAATTCCCGAAATTTCATTAAAAACAAATTATTTCTTAAAAAAAAAAAAAATACTTAAAGGGTTGAGTTAAATGGAGATGACTAAAAAACACCCAGAAGTGACATGACAATCTACTCCAGCCCAGTCAGTCATGTCTCTTTTGAGACATGATCGCCCAAGTGTGTATCACGTATGGCACTTGACTGACTGACTGACTGACTAATCAAAATAAAGCTTATTCAAATTTTTTTTTTAGTTTTGTTTAATGGCATATCAACACCTCTGTGGGTTACTTAATGCCAAAAATGTGGGTTTTAAGGTATTTTTTAATGCTCGGTTATAATGAGAAGGTTGATTTTGATGAAAATTTTTTAATTTTTAATTTTTCTTTTTATTTGAGAAAACTGATGATGTCTTCTACTTTTTAATTCAAAAATGTATTATCATGGCAATAATTTTTTCAAAATGTGTTGTTAATATGTTTTTTCCTTCAAAAATGTATTGTTGGTAATAGTTTTTTTCTTTCAAAAGTGTATATTTTTTATAAAAGTCTATTTTTATGTATATATTTCTATAAAAGTTTATTTTTATTTTTTCCAGTTTGGGGGTGTTAACTATTTACCTATATTTACCTGGGACCCTGACAGGTGCTACCACTCCGGGTCAGTGGGGACCTGGGAACAACAGCAATTAAGAGGTGGTTCCATGCTCCTCACAACCTCCCAATCAGAGGCCTTGCTACCAGATGCAGTTTAGCGTCATACCCAGGACCTTATTCAAATTTCATCAGTTAGTTTGTGAAACTAAACAAAACGCAGACTTTGTAAATCTAGACAAAAAAATATTACCAATAACTTCAACAATATTAAATACTGTGAGGAATTCAACACATGTCATCATGTTTCAAAAAAATTAGTTTCCAAAAATTTCTACTTTTTTAAAAAAATAATAATTTTACTCCAAGCAAAGCATGAATGCCACTGGTATGCAAGGGATTCTTCTTCTTCTATGTGCCCTGTCCTTTCAGGACGTAGGTGATCATGCTATATCTCCCTAACCCTGGTGGCTCTTAGTACGTTTTCTCCTCTTACAACACGCAATCCCTGTTCTGTCATCCACCTGCTCAGGCCCTTCAAATATATTATCCACTGCCTTCCTCTGTCTCCTTTTCCCTCTATCTGGCCTGTCAGTATCAGGTTCTCCAAGCCCTCCTTCCTCATTGCATATCCCAAGAACTTCAGTTGTCTCTTTCTGATGCTCACTTAATTTTCTTTTTGTTGCCATTCTTTCCAACACCTCATCATTGCTCACATGATATCCACAGCATTCTTTTGTAGAACCACATTTCCACTGCTTCAAGTTTTTCTTTCATCTTTGATGATATTGTCCAACATTCACTGCCCTTGAAGAACTGACATCACATAGCAATCTGGTACTCTCTTTCTTTGTTTCTAGTAAAATTTTCCTGTGTCTTAGTACTTTACTCAGCTTCTGGAATGCCTCCTTCACCATGCCAATTTGCCCTCAGATCTCTATGTTGCACATTCCATCTCCTGTTAGAACACTTCCTAGGTATTTAAATTTTTGCACTTGCTTGATTCTAGTATCCCCAACCTGTATTTGGCATTTTGGGTTGCTCTTTTTGCTGATGACCATGCATTCAGTTTTCTAGGGGTTACATTGAAAGAAAAATGAGGTACAGAATAAATAAAACTGATTGTTTTATGTATGTATCTTAAGTGATAGGGATGTTTTATTTTCCAAAATACACACTATGGCCATGTTCATAACTGATATTACTGAGTGTTGGCATTTTCTTTTTTATTAATAATGCTTTCATAATTTTTAACCTTTTTTTTACATATGGATGATGCTGTTATATGTGTATTATTGATGAGTATGTTCTGGAAAAAGTTTGATAGGTCATTTGTATTTAAATGAGACCTGATAGAGCTATGGCCAGAGAGAGGTAACGTAAGTCTTCTTGTTATACATGGTGTTGTATATCCAATATAATTATTTATGAATTTCTTAAAAGGCATGTGAAAGAATGGCAATGAAAAGAAAATTAATAGTGAGCATCAGAAAGAGACAACTGAAGTTCCTTGGACATGCAATGAGGAAGGAAGGATTGGAGAACCTGATACTGACAGGCTAGATAGTGGGAAAAAGAGACAGAGGAAGGCAGCGTATAACATATTTGAAAGGCCTAAGCAGATGGATGACAGAACAGGGGTTGTGTGGTGCAACAGGAGAAAACATACAAAAAGCCACCAGGGACAGGGAGACGTGGAAAGCCATGATCGCCTACGTTCTGACAGGACAGGGCACATAGAAGAAGAACCCTTTGTGTACCAGTGGCATTCATGCTTTGCTTGGAGTAAAATGATTATTTCTTTCCAACACCTCATCATTGCTCACATGTTCGGTCCATGATATCCGCAGCATCCTTCTGTAGAACCACATTTCCACTGCTTCAAATACTCTTGATCTCTTCTGAGATCACCCTCAGTGGGTGAATTATGAAGACAAATTTATTGTACCTGTGATAAAATTTGTATTTTGTTGTGATGGTGATTTTTTTAAAAAAATGCATGAATATGCTATGTAATAATTATTTCAAAATTTTAAATTATCTGTTGTAGCTATGGAATTATTTTGCAAAACTAGTGTCTCAGTATAAGAAAGATGACCAGAAATTGGTAGAAATGCAAAATGGCATTAAATGTTTTCTATATGCATTTTAACATTGCTGTTACACATGTAATGAATTTTGATGAGTGTTGGTCGTTTGCTTTTGATACAGACAGACTTGAGAATTTTAAGTTTTGTTTATTATTTCCTTGAATTTCATTTCATCAAAAAACTGATGAGAAAACTGGAAAGGATCATTATAAAAATAGACAAGTCTATGTTATTCAATGAAAAGTTTGAAGAAATATATATATATATATATATCCATCATGCAGGTTTTATTAAAAATGACAGATTATGTGGTCTTATAATTTTTGTTTTCAAAATATAAATATACACAATGCATATTCAGTATCAAGTCAAATAAAATTCAGCCTTGATAATGGCTAAAAGTAAAGCCAAATGTGCTCAAAAAAATAAAATATTTGCACAATTTTTATATAATTTATATTCTGAAAATAAAAAAATATAAGATCATATGAAAATTTACATAAAAAAATTAATCATAATACTTTGTCATTTTTAATGAAACCTGCATAAGAGAGATTGCAACCCAAATACACAAAGAGATTATATATACACTGACCATAACTGTTAGGCCAAACCAGTGTTTAAAAAAAATTATGTATTTCATACAATTTTTTAGTATTTATTGCCAAGTGAATAACTGTAAATGAAAATAGAATGATTCTTTTGTTAATACTGCACAATAACATGTGCATCAAATGACTTTATAAATATTTAATAATTACCTATACTGCAGTTTCATCATTGAAAGAATGAAGAAATATTAGGGTGATTCCGATGAGTTTATCTTTGCTTCCTTGCCTTGTAAAATTTTGCAAAGTAATAATAAAAAAAGAACCATTCTATTTTCATTTAGAGTTATCCACTTGGCAATAAATACTAAAAATAGAATGAAATATATCATTTCTTTAAAAAAACTGGGGTGGCCTAATAATTATGCCAGTATATATATATATATATATATATATATATATATATATATATATATATATAGGTTAGTTTTCAGGCAGCACTATAAGATTTGTAAGTACCCTGGGAAATCTCATCTGATCCTCTGAACTATTGATCATTATGAACTATTATCAGCCTTCTATCAATTTTTTGACAACATTTTAGAGCTGTAGTTCCCAAACATTTTTTGACAACATTTTAGAGCTGTAGTTCCCAAACATTTTTTGACAACATTTTAGAGCTGTAGTTCCCAAACATTTTTTGACAACATTTTAGAGCTGTAGTTCCCAAACATTTTTTGACAACATTTTAGAGCTGTAGTTCCCAAACATTTTTTGACAACATTTTAGAGCTGTAGTTCCCAAACATTTTTTGACAACATTTTAGAGCTGTAGTTCCCAAACATTTTTGACAACATTTTAGAGCTGTAGTTCCCAAACATTTTTTTGACAACATTTTAGAGCTGTAGTTCCCAAACATTTTTTGACAACATTTTAGAGCTGTAGTTCCCAAACATTTTTTGACAACATTTTAGAGCTGTAGTTCCCAAACATTTTTTGACAACATTTTAGAGCTGTAGTTCCCAAACAT
The DNA here is from genome assembly GCA_037127315.1 of Ascarosepion bandense. NCBI lineage: Eukaryota > Metazoa > Mollusca > Cephalopoda > Sepiida > Sepiidae > Ascarosepion > Ascarosepion bandense. Next base: position 345,722 of record JBBBDQ010029944.1, read on the forward strand.
TTTTTGACAACATTTTAGAGCTGTAGTTCCCAAACATTTTTTGACAACATTTTAGAGCTGTAGTTCCCAAACATTTTTTTCGGGGTTGAATTTTTGGAATTAAAATTTGCTTGCACATCACCAAATTTTATGGGATAAAAAGTACATCTAAAGATAAAATAAACAGAGTGTTAAAGAAAGGTAACCACAGATTCAAAATCAATATTATCATTGATAACTCTCTCCAATTTGCAGACCCTAGTTACTATATTCTTTATACTTGATATAATGCAAAAATATTGCAATGATAAAATCGGCCAATAATTATTTATAACTATTTATACTGGGATACTCAGACTATAGTTCTCATTTCTCTAGGTCAGCTGCTGATATGTTCATGGTTATTACTGAAAGAGTCCATCAAGCTTTTAATAAAAATGATGACACTTAGGCCATTGCTTGGATATCTTGAAGATATTTGAGAGGGTTTGATATGATAGTTTCAATATTTTTATATTGAATAAGGGAAAATAAGGTAAATGTCCATTCTTTTATTTATATTAATACGGGTATCCCCTGAAGTTACATACTTGTCCTGACTTTATTCCTATTAGTGCATAGCTTAGTGGTTAGAACATTTGCTTTCTGACCATGAGACCTGGGTTTGAATCTCACCATGGTCGATTTTCCAGGAGGTGATCTCAGCATGTGGCACGTTTGAAAAGTGCCGTAAAAACACACCACAAGATGACCCAAGCCTTGTGAGTGAAATTGGGTAGATGGAACTATATGGGAGCCGTCTATGGTTGAGCTAGCATGAAGTTGAAAGTCATTGTGTACTGGCCTTGTTCTGCCTGTTATCACATCTGATAATGTGCTTTCTCTCAGAAACTGTAACTAAGGTATGTTCAGTATTAGTTGCATTATAAACCACAGGTGGCCTCTGCGGGTGTTGAACAAATACTAATGTACCTGAGCAGGCATCTGCAATGAGGATTAGCGAGCTGGCCATGTAGACAGGAATCCTCAGATACGAGTGGCCAGTTATATATACACCGTTCTTGATTTTCCTTTCCCAAGGTCATCAATTTTCAACTTGGTTTCTATGCTGATGATAATTATTTAGGGTAAGCTTAAGTCCAAATTGGTAGCTGATCTCAAAAATTACTCTCAATCTGTCTCTGGTACGATGATAAACTATACCTGGCAGGTAATCTTCCTAGAGATGGTGCCTAAATAAAAGCACTGAGTTTCCAGACTCTTAAATTGGTTGATGTTAGTAAGAGGATACACCTGTAAAACTCACTCCAATATTTCATGATGGTTCAGTTACAGAGTCATCAAGAAAACTCTGTCCAACTCATGCTAGCATGGAAATAGATGTTAAATGATGATGATGATCAATCTGTTGTTAAATGGGGAAAGAAATGGCTGGTTGATTTTAAAGCCTTCCAAATAAAACTGCCCTTTTAATTATCTGAGATCTCTATTTTGCCTTTCATCAGTATGGCTAATGCTATCCTCCAGGAGCGTAACACATTGTGCCTTCCAAGCCTAATGTTTTCCACTGACATGAAGTGGAAAGATTATATTGAATCAATCGATAGGTCTGGTGTGGGGAAAGTTGATCCTCTATGTTGTGTTTGGTAGGTTTTCCTCACCAGAATTTATTTTATAACTTTATAAATCTTCCATTCATCCATTAATTGAATTCTGTTGTCACATCTGGCTTGGTGTTTCTTCTATGTATCTAGATAATCTTGATAAAATTCAAAAACAAATCTGCAATGTTACTGGTCCTGACCTGGTACCTCAGCTTCAGTCACTTTTCCACCACCATAATGTTGCTTCGCTGTTCCTTTTCTATAAATATTTGTTCCCATGAGATTTCCTCTTTGGTAGGTCAACTTTATGAACAGCAGTACTAGATTGGCAGCTAGGTCTTACCATTTTACAGTTGAATTTGCTCGGTGAAATTGTGAATTCTATGCTAACAATTTCTTCTCTCTCACTTCTTGCTTGTGGAACTCACCTCCAAATTCTTGCTTTCTAGGCAACTTTGATTTTTAATAATTTAAATACAATGTCAATCTTCTGTCTTCTTAATTCTTGTTCTCTCTCCTTAATATTTTTCTCAAGATCTTTCACCCTCAATAATACCTGACTTTATAGTGGTTTTATCACCTTACTTGAGGTAAATTGATTAAAAGAAAAATTTAATCTATACTGTTATATATATAGATTTTTTTTTCTAAACATATACTGTTGAAATATAAGAGACAATGAATGTCTATTATGTTTAATCATGAGCCGTTCTAAACGTCACATTTTGGCTTCAATTTCAGTTGAAAATAAAAACAAAAATTTTCCAGCATTTGGATAATTTTTTATTAATTTCCTTCTAAGCAAATTATTGTATTACCACCTAAATAACCTCTCTGAAGATGGCTCATGTGAGCCGAAAGCTTAGAAGCAAATTAATAAAAAATTATCCAAATGTTCGAGAATTTTTGTCTTTATTTTCAACTGAAATTAAAACCAAAATACAACGTTTAGAATGGCTCATGATTAAACATAATAGACATTCATTGTCTCTTATATTTAACAGTATATGTTTAGAAAATATTTTTGCTGCCTCAATACACTAAATATATATATATACTACCAGCCATAATAATTAGGCTACCCCAGTGTTAGTTTTTATTGTCAAATGAATAATTGTATGATGCACGTTGTGGTGCAGTGGAGGAGGTGTGCTGTGGTGTAGTGGATATTGACTCAGAACGAGAAATCGGAATGCAAAGTTCGAATTCCAGTTGAATTCTGTGTATTCACTTATGCGCAAATACCCTTGGGAAAGATATTAATCAATCTCTTCCCTTCAGTTATGGATTAGATAATAAGACAGACTGGGTTCTATAACTTTGGCTGGCAACCAGTCTACCGCAGAAAGTAATGGCAACCTACTACGGAATAACCTTCTGCCCAGTCAGTCATGTTTCTTTCAAGACATGATTGCCCAAAGCATGTATCACATATGGCATTTAACTGACTGAATAATTGTAAATGAAAATAGAATGGTTCTTTTGATAATACTGCACTATAACATGTACATCAAATGAATTTATAAATATTTAATAATTACCTATATTGCAGTTTAGTCAATGAAAAAAAATGAAGAAAAATTAGGGTGATTCTGACAAGTTCATTTTTCCTTACTTGCCTTGTAAAATTTTGCAAATTAATAACAAAAAAAACAAACTATTCTATTGCCCATTAGAAAACAGGTGCCTAACGAAATCAATCATCTATCAATGCAAAATATCTTCAAAGGAAAACACCAATAATACAAAAATTTATATAGGAAGTAGGAAGAATACGCTAAAACTGTGAATTTACCAACACACCTCTTCATTTAATAATAACAAGTACAAAAATAGAACATCCCTATCAAAATATCATTGATATCTAAAGGAAACAAAAAAAACACCTACAATAAAGTGGAAAGTTCTAAAAGAAGCTAAAACATGTAAATCCTTAAATGAACTATGTTCATTATGTTAATACAAAAAAACTATATATTATTAAATCACTTAAGAATAAAAATCTGTTAAATAAAAGCAATGAGATAAATGTCATATCTAGACAGTGCAAAAAGGTTCACATCAGAATATGGATAAAAACAAACTCTAAATGAAATAACATGCATATAACCAATAAGTGCTTAAGGAAAATAATTACTGATGAACTATCAAAATAAAGTAAATTGGAACATAAAATTATTAATAAAATTTTTTTCTTTTTATAAAAAGTTTTACAATAAATAAATAGATATTAGAAAGATGGGATAAAGATAGCAGGAAGTAAATCAGAGAAAAGAAAGAACAAAAGTGTTACTTATGAATCAAATGTATTGAGAAAATTAGAACTAGAAAAGCACTGATACGAAGAATAAATCCCTCTCTTTCTCCACCCCCCTATCCTGTTCGCTAGAAGAGGAGACCAAAATGATAAGAAAGTGAAAAGGACAGCCTTGGTACGAAATGGGCACATCACATCAATGACAATAAAACTAAGCGAGAAACAATAAAAGGGAAAAAAGGAAAAAGATGAAATTAGGTTAAAAGCAGGTTGACATCTTAACCATTAAGGAGGAAAAAGAAGAAAGGAAAAAAGTAAGGAAAGGAAAAAAGAGAAAAAATTAGTATGTATTCTTTGGGGCCAAATTCCAAAATGAATCTTTGCTCTGATTAGTTAAAAAAAATGTACATGTAAATTTTATATTTTGAATTTTATATGTGGGAACATACATAAACAGCAAACCAAAGGTTTTGTATTTAAAAGTAAATCTTTTGTACAACCAACATCAAACATTACCTGATGAAGAGAGTCTATCTTGAAACAGAAATTTCCGTGTCGCAATGCACAATTAATATATATATATATGTTTCATTAACAATGACCGACAAGGAAGATTTAATTAATTTTTTATTTTAATTTTTCCACCATTCTCACATTTCCTTTTTAATGAATTTCAGGAATGTAAAAGTGTTCCATAATTTTTTACTTTACATACACTTTCAGCCATTTCACTGGCCATTTTCATGGATGTTATCTTTCATATGTTATTTTATTCTTGTGTTTTGACTGTAACGTAATTTATTTTGTGCTGTTGAAAAGGAGTGTTCTTTAAAAACTATCACATGACGCACACAAATCGACATCAGGTGAGCACCTATCTTCTTCCATTTGATTTTTTAGAAAATTTTCAAAACTCTATTTCCACTGTTAAATAATGTAAGGTTAATGATAGTAGGAGAAAATTGTTTGATATATAGTGCCTTTCTTATAGTGAGATCCTTTTGATATGGTGCTTTAAATAATATTCTTGTATTTTCAAACAAAATTTTTAAGGGTTCTTGTAAATTATGGGTTAATGAAAGACTTTTAATTGTACTATTGTTACATAGGTGACATGTAAGGTGCTGAATTGAAGAAGTGGTAGTATAGCCAATTGATTTATGATAAGAAATAGTCTTGTACAGAGTATTGAAATTCGTAATGTATATTAGTCATTGCTAGATTAGATTTGATGATTTTATTTTGATTAGAAACAACAAGGTTTGAAGTCTTCCACTTTCTATATATTATAAATTTTACATGTTTTTGATGAATTACAACAGAAAGATGGTGTTTAGCAATTTTTGTATAGAAAATTTTTCTTGTTTATGGTTATTGTGCATTTGATTGCAGTAAGATATGCTGGTTTTTGTGTGTTATTTTTAATACTGGTGCCATGTATATTTTGTAAAAATAACTTTATTTGTTTATCAATGATGTAGTTGGGAAAATTATTGTTGACTAATGTTTATTTTATGTGTTTTAGCTTGATCGAAAATATTCTTTGGGAGGAAGCATTTAGATGTGTTCTATTTAAGAAGTTCATTATTACTACTATTTTATCTTTCCGAGCATAGGATATTACAGTTAAGAAGACAAGAGTTCTTACTGGTGTTTATACAGATAAGTGATAAATTCATTAGTTTTTAGCTCTATATTAACATTAAGAAACAAAATTTTATTATTTCCATAAGTTCATATGTAAATTTTAGAGATGAGTTATTTTCAAAATTTGATTTCAGATTTATAATTTCATCTCTACTTTTGATAAAAAGAAAAATGTCATCAACATAACTTTAAAAATCTCCGGTTTATTGGTCACTTTAAACACTTTATTTTCAATGTAGCACATGTAAAAAATATAGAGAAAGTAGGGCCTAATGTTTCAATTAAATGAATTTCAATTAAATAAATTTCACTCACTGAAACGGCCACACAATCTCGGAAAATTTGAACTTTTTATATGTAATATTGTGATGCTAACCCTGCCACGGTATAATCGATTGTGTCGATATAGCAGCTGGTCTTCGGGTTGACCCTTCCAATGGTGATCACCTTTGAGCATGTTGTGAAATTTGATCTCAAGGAAGTCACGTTGAATTCTCACTAGATGACTCTTCGCCAAGTCAAACGAAGCTGGACGCGCGTGCACAATTAGGTAAATGAAAAACGGCACCAAAAATAAATTGAATGATGCCAGAATAAGTTGTAGAAAGTCTTTATATACAAAAGAAAAATAGAGAAAAACAATCACCAATCATCTTGTTGCCAAACCCTGTTCCTATCAATCTGACAACAGAACGGAAGTTTTGACCGATCTTCTCTAATAGTTTGCAAGTGTTTTTCTGTCAAGTTTTTGGTTGGCAATATCACTTCACCTCTGGTTGGAGTTTTAAGTTTGTAGCGATTTGAAATGACTTTGTTTCACTTCACTGAAACTGCCGAAGAACTGTCTTTGAGTATGGTGAGTAAAGTCGGCAGCATCAAAGATCTGTCTGCAAAACAACTTCCTGCCTGTCTTTAATTCTGGTTGGCCGTTTCAAGACTTCAACTCCTTTCAGTCGGTCAGCAGCAGGCTTATCTATGGTTGGCAACCAACGGAATGGCAATTATCTCTGTCCCTGTACATCTTCAGCCAGGAGCTCTATGGAAGGCGGCCGGTCCTGCCTTCGGCACCTAATGGCTTGGCACCTATCTTTGTCATTACATCTCTGCGCTGAGCTGACTGGAACTTGAACTCGTTTGGCACCTTTGGGGCTCTATATTTATGCTTGTCCCTGCTTTACTGGTGTGAAGCATGATGGATACTGGGTGTTCATGCAAAAACTAGCCTCTGGCTCTTGCAGCCAATGAAATCACTCTCGCCACCCCCACTTTGGGGCGGAGTTACTATACAACGTCAACTTTCTCTGTCTTCTTCCCTTTGATGAAGACAATTGTTTTCTCTGTCTATTTTCATAATGTCACTTCTTTCTAACTTCTTTGTTTGACCAATGAAAAAATTTTCTCTTTACCAGTTTTGGACAGGAATTTAATGCCTCCAATTCTTTTCTCAGGGAAATCCTAATGTAGTCATTTCTCATAATTGTCCTTTTCTCTCCGTCAACAAATCAACTTAACCTTTGCACTTGTCTGAACTCCTTAATATGCAAAATTTTCCTTCTTTAGTTTGTAACAGCCTATCTGACATATCACAGTTTTAGCTTTTATTTTGCCAAGATAAAAAATTTAGGGTTTTCTGTTTCTATTGTTATATGATTTCTGACACAAAATATATTCTGCATGAGTTCATTAGGAAAATATTAAAAAATAAAATCTTTCTTCTTCACTTATTTATCTATCTCATTTTATCACTTTGTTCCACACCTTTGACTTGCATTCACGACAGCCATGAAACCACAGCTGGGAAAATTTCTTTGTTTTTGGAAACAAAATCTTATTATCATTCATTCGTGTGTGGCAGAATCTTGACTGGTAAATGTACCTTTCACTTTGATATCAGCTGGGTCATTAAGAATAAAAGTAAAAATGAAAAAATCTTTTCCCAGTCATCTGTGTTTCATTGATAATACTTATTGCTGTCAACAATGGCTGCCTGACTCTGTGATCTTATTAGCTTTACCATATCATAGATTTGATGTGTAATATTTTATTTTTAGCTTGTTGCAATCTTTTCTTGAAAAGGTGAATCTTTTCCAAACAAAAAAATATCGTCTTTTTTTTTTCTGTTCATATTGGAACAAAATAAATTTTTCCTAGTTGGTTCTTTTCAATCTGTAATAATTAATAATAATAAAACTAACATAATTTCTTTCATTCCTGCCATACTAAAATATTGTCACAATATAATATTGGTTCTGTAAATAAACAATTTTAATTACATTGAGCCCTCTGGCTGGATCAGTTTAATATTTATATTTTGATTTTTTAATCTCCTTTGGGATTTTACCAGCATTTGGATTAATATTATATATATCAGCCTGGAGGAGAAAATGGATGTAATTACTAACAAAAACTACTAGACAGTACTTTCAATCATTTCCAAGAATATCTTCAGAAAATAACAAAAATAACTTCAAATTCTCGAGGCCCTCTATATCAAAATCAATGAAGCAACACTGAACAAAAATTATGATGAATATACCAGAAACATATAATATATAACATTTTACATTTTTACAAATTTCTAGTCAGTTGCCTTATATTGAAATTATTCAATAGCTACAACAGATAACTTTAAAACTTCAGATTAGACACAGAACACATTTGCGTGTTTTAAAAATCCCCATCACAATGAAATGCAGACTTTATCATTGTTACAATAAGTTTGTCTTTGGAATTTATAACTGATGATAATCTTGGAAAAGATTGAAAGTACTTGGGTTAACACAGACAGTACCTTTCTTGATGGATTTTATCTAAACATCAAGAAATTGATTAGATAACTAGAAGGGATCAGTATAAAAATAGACACACGGTGTCTATATTATTTCATGAAACATGTATGAATGAGACATGTACGCATGAGACATGTACGCTGACGACATCACAGTTTACTCTCACCTTGATCAAAAGTCTGGTGTGGGTGACAAAGTGAACCTCGCTGCCGAACTTGAGAAGGACCTCCAATCCGTGGTGGACTGGGGTAAGAAATGGCTCGTAAATTTTAATGCTTCCAAAACAAAGCTGCTATCAATTAACCATCATAGACAATCGCTCCTATCTCCCATTAGCATGGAACAGGCTAGCTTCCCTGAGAGTAAAACACTATGCCACTTGCCTCATAATCTCAGTAGATTTCAAGTGGAATGACTATATCGACTCCATTGCTAAATCTGCTGCTATGAAAATAGGTTCGGAAGTTTTTCCCGTCTGAGTCCATCCTGCACATATATAAATCTACCATCTGCCTGTGTACTGAATACTGCTGCCACATCTGGTCACGTGCCCCGTCTATTCTCCTGGGGTTTCTTGATAAAATACAATGGGGAATCTGTAATGTGATCAATACCAACTTGGCAGCCCAGCTGCAGTCGCTCTCTCACTGGCATGATATGGCTTCTCTGTGCCTCTTCTATAAATACTTTCACTGCTTCTACTCCGATGAACTTAGATCACTGGTGCCCACTAGGCATAAATTTGCACAAGATACTAGATGAGATTAGCAACTAGGTCCCACTCTTTTACAGTGAAACAGATAAAATGTAACCGCAATTTCTACACTAAGAGATTCTTTTCTCGCACTTCACTTCCTGCCTGTGGAATTCCCTTCCATATACTTGCTTCCCTGATAGCTACAATCTCCAGGAATTTAAATGTAAGGTCAATAGACACCTCTTATCACACTAACTCACATCCATTCTCACAAACACTCTTCCCATCTACCCAACCCCCATCCTCGGTATCCTCATCCATCTATCTCCCTCCTCCCGACATTTCCTATAACTAACCACTTTTTCTCATCACTTTCCCCTATGTAACCCCCGGTGCAATAGTGGCAGTGGAATGCCTTGCTTGGGGTGAAATGATTTAAAAAAATATATATATGCGGAATGTGAATGCTAAAGAGTTAAAAGATGATACCTACATGAAAAAAACTTTCTATGCTTGAAAATTAAATAGATTTCCTCATTTAAAAGGTTTTGTTTCCACTGGGTTTTTTTTTTTCAGAATTGAATTCAATTGTTACTTCTCTTCTTTTCTGTGTTTTATTTTATTTCACTTCATCTTGTATTTGTTTTTCAAAAGATCAACTTATTTTCTCAAGCATATTGCTTCCAGGGTGATGGGAATAAATATCAAATTATGAAGAAAATCATCTGCACTTTCTGGATTAATTACTGGTTTTTAAGATATCCGTCAATCCAGGTAAACCTTCAGAGAATTTTGGCAGCCATATTGTTTCAAGGTTGATGGGAATAAATATCAAATTATGAAGAAAATTAACCACGCTTTCTGGATTAATTAACTGGTTTTTAAGATTGTGAGGACACCATTTTGACACCTTCACTCACTGGGACTGGGTTTCTTGCTGACGAAAGTTTGAAGTCAGCATGAACCTGCTCAGTTAATGTGACAAATTCTTTGCACTAAAACTATCAATAGTCTATCTCTACCCTGATAGCGAGCACTTTATGAGAAAAAAAACCTGTTTGACAAAATACATTTTTATCAGCAAAATTACTGACAAACAATAATCTTGGTGCTAAATATTATCACAACACTATACACACACACACACATATATATATATATAATGTCACTTAGTTGAGCAGTGTTATTTCAATCATGTTGGCTTCAAAGTTTTGTGAAAGCATTATTGGAATGTTTTCACTCATCAGGATTTTTTTCTGTTAATTCTATTAACTCTCTATTGCTATCTTGATATAAAATATTTAATGAAAAAAATCTGCTTGCCTAAAATATGTGTCTAGCAGTAAACTACGGAAAATAAACATTAATTTTGGCACTAAGCATAAGCTGTTTAGATTGTTTGAACTGTTGTCCACATCTTTATTGCTATGTTTACGAAGTTTCAACCATTGTACACTTTGGCTTTCTTCAGATGCTAGGAATTTTGAACTGAACACTATATTTCAATCACTGAGGTAGATCGTTCTCGTTCCATATGCAATGATACTTCCAGATGCCATGTAGTAATCTCCCTTGGACTCAACTCTCTACGTTGTTTGTTCCCCACTGCTATAGCCAGGTATTGAACTCACAACCTGGGTCAAGTCACTGGAACTAACCAACGTCTATATCCACTGAGTCAATGGTCATGTGTCCTTGAGAACATCAGTGTATGTATTTTGGGGACTTATAAATAACTAGCCCCTGAAGAAGGGTAGAGTGTACAACATGGAAATAAAGATGAGGACAACAGTCGAAACAATATTAATAGTGTATATGAAGGGTGTTAGAAAATTTAGCGATGTTTAACCTTTGTGACCACAAAAAATGTGTTTTCTTAAAAGGACTGTTACTCCTTTGACACCAGTATTACTGTATACACTTTTGACTTCCTCAGTAATGATTATTTGAATTTTAACAAAACTCAAACATTCGAAATTGGATTTATACATATTCTTTATTATTTAGAATTGATAACAAAAGTATTAAACACAATTTGTCTATATTTCTGAGATGAGGTATTTACATGATTCAAACTATTGTCATATACATGTTTCAGCCATTGTACTTCAGGTGACTGGAATTTTGAACTAAACCCTTTATTTTGACCCCTGGGTTAGATTGTTCTCATTCCGTGAGTCGTGCCACTTCCGAATGTCTTAGTTATTTGTATTTAACTCAACTCTTTATGTTTTTGCTTGCCAGGATATAACCAACACTTTTATCAACAGGGCCATATGTCCTTGAGGACATCAGTGTATGAATTTTTTGGACTTATGAACCTAATGATTGTTAAGTAGGATATCTTTGTTATGAAACAACCCTGATAAAAAGGTTGAGTACAAGCCAGATAGATATCTGGCTATTGTTTGATTTGAAACAGAATTTTTGCTTGTGTAGGAAAAATATTAAAAGAAATTAATGTCAATGATAAAAAAAGTTTGAGTAGAATCCAGAAGGGCATTTAGCAATTGTTTGATTTGTAGTCTGGGAACATTTTTTTTTCTTGCATGAGGCAGAGAGAAAAAGATTTTGAATCATAAATTCTAATTAATAAAATGCTGAGGAGGGAGAGAGAAAAATTTCATGCCCCTAGAGGAACAATAGTGAAAGATACCAATTAGAGAGAAAAGGAGTACTGCTAACCAGTCAAAAGAATTGCAATGGTCAGAAGCTAGCTAAGGTAACAGGCATAATTAACATCCTAAGAAAGGAAATGGGATTGTCTGTAAACCTTGATAGGCAGTGGTACAAGATGCCAAAAGAGGAGAGAGTTATTAGGGTGGGTTGGTCCCTGTGACCAATGCTCCCAGAGGGAGGGGAGGAAGAAGAATTTCCCATCCCAAAAGTATGATGGGGTACCTTGCTATGGCAACAAAGAAATTCTTTGTGAGTAGATAAATAAGAGTTGCTGCAGAGTTGGAACAAGTTTGAGAGCCACTCCAGTTGGAGCTTTAGTTGTAGTTGGAGGTGAGAGATGTGTTAATGCATGACTGCCTGCCTGAGAAAAAGCTGTAAATTAAGCCCTGTACCAGAACAATCAAACTAGATGAAGTGTTACATCTGATAGACACCATGGGTTGGAATTTAGTTGTCTGCATGAAGAACTGATAATCTCTAACGAAGTACTGTACCAAAACAAAAATTATAATGAAAACTTGTTTTTAAATTTTATGGAGATATTTTTTTTGTTCAATGTGACTTCCGATCGCCTGGATGGACCACAAGACAATAAACTTCAATGGTGATTCTTCCAGACCAGCTCTGGGATCAATAAAAACACAATGTGAGATAAAGCAGTGTTTGGATCTAAATGACTGAGTACTTATCAGCTGTGGAGAATGATGTTTTTATGATGAACAGGTGGTGGATTTCTCACATTTCACAGCTGGAAAACTATAATTGCATGTAAAATGTTGACCATGATGACTACCCTTTGCATGAAATGGTGTAATGTTGGTCTACTGAGTGTTATGATTGAAGGGAGAGAACTCTTGTAGATGATCACAATTTGTTGTAGAATAAAAAGTGTTTTCCTAGATGACATGTCATGAAGAATGATGGGCTCAAAACTTTTTTAAATGTGGGAAACAATTATAAAGGTGTACAAAAAGCCAGCATAACAGAATTCTTTCAGGTCTGCATTGTCATTGGAAAATGTTTCAATTACCAAGCCTCAAAACTGTATTTTCCACTCTAATCAGTTATAAAAATCAGCAACAGAAGTTTGCCAAATTTCTGTCAAAAAAAAGAAAGAAAAAAAAACACTGTGTCAAAGGGACAGTTTTTCACCTTGCCACCCCTGCTATTTTAACAGTTTTCACTCCTCAGCAATATTTATCATTTTAAAAAGTGACAATTAGAATTGTAATAACATGTGAACATGTGATGAAAGTGAATTTATACAATTTCTTTGTTCTTGGTAATTTACAACAAAAATATTAAACAATTTATTAGATTTTTTTACAAAAATATCTTTACATTGACAGCACTCTAAAAACTAATGCAATGCAATATTTCTTATTTACCAACTTAACTATTAAATCATTTTTTACACATAAATTTACAGAAAAATTTATTATTAACATGTCATCTAACAATAAGGAAATTATCATTATCTACCATGTATTAAAGTTTGAATCAATTGGCAATTAGCTAATTTTTGCAAACCATTCCAATAAAAAATCTGATAGTGTTCATTATTTCTGTTCAAAATTCTAAATAACAAAGAAAATGCAAAAATTAACTTCCATGTGCTTAGGCTTTATCACAATTTTAATCATCACTTTTTGAAAAAAGTAAATAATTAAACATTATTAAGGTGTGAAGTTAGTTAAAATAATTGTGATTTCAATGGGAAAAAAACTATCTTTTTAACTTTGCTTTTCGTCAAAATTCAAACATGCCAAAATCTCACAATATTACTTCTTGGCATCGTGAATACGCATGTGGCGTTTTAAATGTGTATTAGTCGTAAATGATGAGGGACAAATTTCACAAGAAAAAGGTTTAAGCCCACTGTGTGTCTGGAAATGTTTTTTTAAGCTTGACACATCTGAAAATGCATATCCGCATAAAACACAAGAATATGGCTTCTCTCCAGTGTGTGTTCGCATGTGCCGTTTTAAATTTGAGCTGCTTGAAAATCCTGCAGAACAAATTTCACAAGGAAATGGTCTCAATCCTGTATGAATTAGTATATGTTTTTTTAAACTTGATTTTTCTGAGAATGCACAATCGCAAATTCCACAAGAATAAGGCTTCTCTCCAGTGTGTGTTCGCATGTGTCGTTTTAAATTTGAGCTGCTTGAAAATGCCGCAGAACAAATTTCACAAGGAAATGGTCTCAGTCCTGTATGTGTTAGCATATGTTTTTTTAAACTTGATTTCTCTGAGAATGCACACTGGCAAATTCCACAAGAATAAGGCTTCTCTCCAGTGTGTATCCGCATGTGTACTACTAAGTTTGAATTCATTGAAAATGCTGACCCACATACACTACAAGGGTATGGTTTCTCTCCAGTGTGTGTCCGCACATGTTTCTTCAAACTTGATCTGTTTGCAAATGCAAATCTACATACCTCACAAGAAAATGGTTTCTCTCCGGTGTGTGTTTGCATGTGGTGGGTTAAATAGGGCTTAACTGAAAGTGATGATGAACAAATGTTACAAGAATAAGGCTTCTCTCCTGTGTGTTTCCACAAATGATAACTGAAGGTAGACCTCTGAGAAAATGCAAAGTCACAAATTTTACAAGTAAAGGGTTCTTCGTCTGTATGTGTTCGCATATGTAATGTTAAATCTGAGATTCAACCAATTGCAGAACTGCACACGTTACAAGAGTGTGGTTTCTCTCCAGTGTGATTTTTCCAGTAGATTTTCATGAAAATCCTGCTCCGCAAATTTAACATGGATAATGTTTAATTTTTGTTTGTTGGTACATTTTTCTAGAAAACCAAATCAATTTAAAAGGTCCCACAGACTTGACAACATCCTTGAACTGAGCACCTGGAGGTATTTCAAGAATCTCCTGCTAATTTATGACCTGTCAATAAAGATAAATGATATTAAACAAAAGGCATTATCATTAATAAATTCAATTTGTAGATTCAAAATGCTGTTATAAATTTCAATATTTTGAAAATCAATCACATGCATACATATATTTATATTTTAAATTCAAGATATTTATGGTTTCATTTGGTTATTTGGTTTTGTTTAGTGACTTATCAAAATTAATGTGTTATTTAATGCTAAAATCTAAGTATTTTGTTCACAATTTTATCGCTTGAACTACATATATTTTCACGCAATTTCATGCCTTCAACTGGAGATATTTTATAGTTTTGGGGTAAACATAGGTATTTTACATAGTTTGTAGTTAATAAAATGCATTAATAATAATAGTGTTTGCTGGTAATTTTACTATTGAAATGTATTTTTATATTTCAGTGTTGTCTTGACTGTCATTTTGCTATAAAAACGTATTGCTGGTCATTTTGCAAGAAAATATTGTTGGTAATTTTTTTTATAAATGCATTTATGGTATTTAAACCATGAAAATGTATTTTTATTTTTCCTAGCATTTCAATTTTTGTGTAGTAGTTCACTATTCACCCATAGCTGTGACCCTAACAGGTGCTACCATCTCATGTAAGAATTGACAACCTGGAAACCATAGCAATTAAGAGGTGGTTCCCTGCTACCCAAAACCTTCAGTGTCCTGACCAGAGACCTTGCTGCTGTAGTTTATTGTCATACCTAGGATGAGGATATTTATGGGAAAAGAGTACTTGGCATCATTATTTGGTTGGTTTAGCAGCATATCAAACTTTATGGGTTATTTAATGCCAAAATCTAAGTATTTTGTACACAATTTTATAGCTTCAACTTTGTATATTTTTAAGGTAATTTCATGCCTAGATATTTTGTACATAAATTTATATGTAATATTTTAGTTTGTAGTTGATCAAATGCATTCATGGTAATTTTACTATAGAAATGTATTTTTATATTTTAGTGTTGTCTTCGTAATAATTTCCTATAAAAATGTATTGCTGATCATTTTGCAATAAAAAGTTATTCTTGGTAATTTTTTTTATATATGTATTGCTGATATTTTTACCAGAAACAATTTTTTTTTTCCTTGGTTGCTATTCATCTTGAGGTTTTAGACAAAATCCAAAGGAAGATCTGCAATATAATTGATCCTGACTTAGCTGCTCACATTCACTTTCTCACCAACATGAAGTGGCTTCCCTCTGTCTTTTTCTACAAGTATTTTCATGCTAACTGCCCTGACAAGCTTTTTTCCCCTGGTTCCCCGACCACATGTAGTTACTTGAGCTAATAAACTTCCACCATTTTACTGTTAAAATAGTTAAATGTAACAGTCTCTTCAACTCTGTTTCTTTTCTTGTACTTCCCATTTGTGGAACTCCCAACTATTTGCTTGCTTGATAGCTGCAATCTCCAAGAGTTTAAATGCAACATCAATTGCCATCTTCTATATACTTTATTCCCATCTATCTGTTATCTTTTTGACATCTCCTGTACCTTGTTTTTCTCTCACTGTAACCTCCTGTTCACCAGTGGCAGTCCTGCCTTGCTTGGGGTGAAATGATTATATAAAAAAAAAAAATACGATTTATTTTCTATCAAACACAACATTTGTAACTGACATATACTGATATTAGTCAAACTGGTAGAAAGCTATTACTTTTAAAAACCTATCACGTATCAGTTGGAGGTGCTGGGTTTTAGGATTATTATTATGATTGAGTTTGGCACCTGTTGCTTTGTTTATTGAAAGACTAGCAGTATAACCTGGCGTTGCTCAGGTGTAATGAAAGCTTTAAAACTAATCCATGGTCCTGGGGCTCAGACACTTTGGACGTTGGCACGAGAAACTAAAAAGCAATAGTTGTTTCCAGTTAAAGCAAAACTGTAGACTGAAAGAAAAATGAATGGATGTTAGTCAAATTTTGGTTTCCTGGTATCAATATCAAATTTTCTGCACTATTGTAAGAACTGAAACCTTGAAACTTCTGAATATAGTTTCTTATGTCTTTGTCTATAAGTGTCTCAAATTTGATTAAAATCCGACCACTCCTTCTATAACCCAAGTTTTTCAATTATCGCTTTTTGATATTTATCGGGGTTACCTTGACACAAAACCTAGCTAAGAACACTCGCAGATGCTTATAGAACAACTGTGTAAATTTTCAAGAAAATCGGTTCAGCCGTTTCGGAGTCTATAGGTAACAGATACACAGACACACATAGACAAAGTTCCATTTATATATAAGTTTAAATGATCAAATTTAAAACATAGATTGTCAAATTAAAATACTACATTTATGAGAAAATATGTTCACTACAGGAGTCATAAAACCTTCCCCCAGCTATGGGTAAACTAGGTTCTATAGTCTTGGGTGTCAACTGGACTAGGAAAAGGAAAATTCTGTATGTAACCTTGATGAAGCACATACTATGCCGCTAAAGAAAGAATAGTTCGCACTGACTCGATGATACTAACTACAGCTGACATGTTTGTGTGTGTAAATGTACATTTTAATTCAATAATAATCTGAAAAATATTTCAACAAAATTAAAGAAAAAATTTATGACCAAATAATTTCCAGAAAGATTAATAAATTCTCACAGTATGGTTTAAGAAATGAATACTTTCTTTGGAAAAAAATTTTTTTCCCCGTCTCATTTCATTTGTGCCATTTTTAATATATATCACTTTTTGTCGACTTGAATTAAAAAAATTTTTTAGCTTAAATTCACTTCATTGTAATGAGAAATAAACTGGACATTACTTTGCGGTCACATCTGTTTTATAAATAAATCTGTCCCTAAGGACACTTGGTCCAGTGAATAAAAAGCTTTGGTTGATAGTAATCCAAAAAAGTGACTTGGCCCAATGAGTTGCAAGTTCAATACCTAGCCACAGCAGGTGAGTTACTAAAGAGAATTAATTAAACTGAGATACTGAACAGAGAATTAGAACAATCTACACTAAATAAAGGGTTCAATCTGAAATTCCTAAGTTTGTCACCAGAAGAAAGCTGGTGTGTACAGCAGCTGAAATACTGTGAATATGGCAATGAAGATGACGATAACAGTCTGAACAACGTTAATAGTATAGTTACAATGTCATCTCAGAAATATAGACAAAATTTTTCCTTTCTGTTTTTTTAACCACTTCCCCTTCAAGTACAGTGATAATGACATCATGACGCAAGAGGAGTGAAAAAGAATGAAAGTTAGAAGGAATTGGAAACCTAATCTTCAGAATCATATTTCTGAAATTTGGTATGTAGGCCAAATAAGGACTGTAGAAACCAAAGTTTCAACTATTTTAACCCTATCAGTCAGTTAAGTGCCAGACGTGAAACACGCTTGGGCGATCATGTCTCGAAAGAGACATGACTGACTGGGCAAAAGATTAAGTATGGTTGCCATTGCTTTCTGCAGTCGACTGGTTGCCAGCCAAGGCTATAGAACCCAATCTGTCCTATTATTTAACCCATAACTGGAGAGAAGAGACAGATTAATACCTTTCCCAAGAATATTTGTGCGTAAGTGAATTCAAGGAATTCAACTGGAATTTGAACTCGGCTCCCCGATGTCTCATTCTGAGCCGATATCCACTGCACCACAAATACTTGATAAAAAAATTATTTTACTCTCCCAAATGTATGACTGCAAAATCAACAACTTTTCACCTATATAGCTTATGGTCAGTTTGTAAAAAATATATCCTCTTCAATTTTTTTAACATCTACTATGCCTGCTCAAGTTCACCAAAGAATTTTGTAAGGGGTTCAAGTCTACTTTAGAAGATATAACCCTGCCAAGTTTAAAGTTTATTTCTATTTACATGCAGGATTTCAGTGAAAGATTAATAATGCGTAATAATCAACAGTGCATAGAATATTTATAGATGGCACTAAACATATGAAGTTGAAATGAATTCTTTCTGTTTGTGTTCTTAAAATTTTATTCTGATAAATTATTGTCATGAAACAAAAACATTTGATTTTTTTCATTCAAAAGGAAGTGATAATAAAAATGAATATACAAAGTCTTTAAAACATTACATCCTAAACCACACTGTGCACTAAATTTTGTTGTGTATATACACCAAATTGTTTAAACATGGCCTCTAGTATGGTAATCAACAGTGCATATAATATTTATAACACTAAATACATTTATGAAGTTGAAAGAAATGCTTTCATTACTGTTTTTGATCTACATTATAATTTTTATTTTAGAATTTTTTTACAAATTTTAATGATCAGTGTATGGAACAAAACGTGATTTTTTTCATTCTGGAAAAATTGATATTAAAAAGAATTAAATGTACAAAAATTCCTTAAAACATCTTAAAATTCTATCAAAGGGTTTTTCATTTTTATCTAGTCCCTTAACACTCTTTGATCACCATCTTGGTAGGGGTAAGATCTGTGGTACCCAGGCCATAAAGATGATAAAAATGAAAACAGGTCAAACTGGGAACTTTAAATGACACTCCTATAACCAGGACTGGCACTGGTCTGTCTGATCCTGAAACATCAGTTATTTACCATCCAGTATCAAAAAAAAAAAAAAAAAAAAAAAAAAAAAAAAAAAAAGAAAAAAAAGTATTTTCCTCATTACTTGGATTTTTTTTACTAGCTCTATGGATGTTATGGCTATTACTGCTGGGTTGGTTCTTTCACCTAAGCATCCAAAAATTGTTGAATAGCTTTCGTTGCTGAAATAAATAGGCAAAGAGAAAAGGAAAGATACAGTGACACTAGAGGGACAGTTTATCCACTGATTTTATTTTTTGTTTACCAGTCAAAGTCCAATAGTAAAAGAGATAGAGTTTATTTTTGCCACCAGGAAGCCTCCCTTTTTTGCACATTCGTAAATTGTCTTTACTGTCAGAGGACTCCTGGAAGATTTTTATGTTTATTTTATTTTGTAGTTTTTATTTTATTTTGTATTTTTTATTTTATTTCATATTTTATTTAATCCCTCCAGCTCACACAGTTGAAGTACAGTCGGTTCTTTTTTCAGTTAAAGATGAATTGTTCTCTTTGTACTGAGCTAACATTTGAAACAGATCATGGTTCATTTCATGATAAACAGATTGAAATGATTTCAGTTGAACAGTTGGATGCAATGGATGTAAAGCTTATTGCCTATAAAACAGGACTTGATGAGGATAAAATACAGACTGTTACCATCACAAGCAAACCTTGTTGACAAACTACGAATGGATTGAAAAGAAATGTTGTAATTGATTTAAAAATCAATAAAAGCAAATCAAAGAGAGTTTAAAACCAATTTCATTGAAGATGGCAGACAAGGCAAAGGCAAAGTTGGTACAAATCCCAAGCAAGAAATTCTGCTCTAATTGTTGAATACAAATCTGCAAAGTTCTTCATGATGATGAAGAACCAAGACATGTATTGGATGAGAAAATACAAGAGCTTGAAGCAGGTCCTTCTGCAGAATCAGAAAATAGTAGTAATAATGAAGAACCAAGACGTGTATCAGATGAGGAAATGAAAAAGCTTGATACAAGTACTTCTGTAGAAACAGTGAAGAGAAATATCAATGAATGTTTCTCTGCTAATGGAATTTCTTCACTAAAAATAAAAGATCTTCAGTACTCTGGAAAAGCTGGTTTAGCTAAGAGAAAATTTCTTCTGCATTGCAATGTATAAAGTCCAAAGTTGGCAAATCATTAAACATTGAGCTGTTGAATGATGAGGTTTTGAAATTCAAAAATGAGATTTTAGATAAAAATCTACCAACTGATCACACAAAAAAATCATGAATGTGTTTGGTGTTTCAGAACACATTGTATGCAAGTCTTACAAATTGTGTTCAGAAAGAGGTATTTTAGCTGTGCCAGAACCAAAAAAGGGCAAGTCTTTGCCTGCTGATATTGCACAGCTAGTGGAAGCATTTTACCAAGATGATAAATATAATTGACTGATGTCAGGCAGGAAAGATTATGTTAGTATTAAACGTAATATTCATCAGCAGAAGAGACTCATCTTGTGCAACCTAAATGAGCTCTTCAGAACATTCAAGGAACAGAACCCAACAGTGTTCTTGGAGTTTGCAAAATTTTGTAGTCTAAACCCAAAATGGTGTGTTCTTGTTGGTAGCGCAGGTACACATGCTGTATGTGTATGCACTATCCCCCAAAACATGAAATTATAATTGGAACCACTGAATGTATCATATCAAGATCTCTTGAAATATATTGTCTGTAATACCAGAAGCAGAGAGTGTATGATTCATAAGTGCCAAAATTGTCTTAAATCATCAGGGCATCTTGAAAAATTTCTTCATGACACCATCAAAGGATACATTGATAATGCTGAATCAGTAGTACTCTCAATGGACAACAACTGACCAATCGACTTTGACAACACAAAACAAATTTTGTCAGGCTTACATTGATTTAGTTGCTTTGCTCCTGAAAAAATCAGCACTTCATTCTTACTAGGCTAAATTACAATCCAAGTACTCAAAGCAAATAAAAAAGGAGATTAGTGATAGCAAAGTTTTATTCCCAGGGGGCTTTGCCGAGAACTACAAATTTGTAATTCAAAACGAGATCCTGAGTTTTCATTGGAGTACCTCACAATGTACTTTACATCAAGTGGTACTCAGCTTAAAAATGTAAAGCAAAATCAATTTTTCTGCATTATGTTGAGTGACAACTCGTATTTGTTTATATAGTACAGAAAAATATTTAGGTAATCTAAGTAACCTTGTCAAATATAAAACTATATTGAGTATTTTACTGATGGTTGCACAGTGCAATACAAACATTATAAAAACTTTGCCAATCTTTGCAACTATCAGAAAGATTTTGGACTCAATGCAAAATGGAATTTCTTTGCAATAAGTCATGGTAAACAACTGTGTAGAGACAGTGAAAAGGATAGTGTTAAAAGAAAGTCTCTGAAGACCAACTACCAAACAAATCCTTTCCACAGAATGTTTGAATATTGCAAATCTGCAATTGAAGGTATCAAATTCATTTTGGTTGAAAAGGAGGAAACTTAGAAAGCAGGGAGGAGCCTCACTATGAGATCTGAAAATGCATCCACAGTCCCAGAAACAAGAAGTGTTCATCAATTTATTCCACTTGTCAGAGATAAAATAGCCATGAAACAATGTAGTTAAGAAAAAGAAAACTATGTCTGAATATAAGAATTCTCTATTGGGGCTGAAGAAAAACCAGTAAAATTTATTGTTTCAGGATATGTTTGTTGCAGGTGTGACAATAAAATTTGGATTTGCATGGTCCTGAAAATTGGTATGGAAAATAAAAACTTGCTAATTAAGTTCATGTCCCCAGTTCTTCCATAACATTCATTTTACTGGAAAGAGGATTTTAAGGATATATGCTTCATGACATTAACAAATATTCCATGCACTGTTGATGTCCCTAAAACATCAAAGGTAGAGTTTGTCATTTGTCCAAAATGAATAAATTATCCGTGCAAAAAATTTTATCCAAAACAATTTAGTCCCTATACACAACAAAATTTAGTGTACAGTGTTGTGTAAAGTAATAAAGACTCTTTGTATATTCATTTTTATTATCACTTTCTTCTGAATGAAAAAAAAATGTTTTTGTTTCATGAAGATCTGGGAAAAACAAAACTTATGAAAACAAAGTGAACAGACTGATATGATGGATATAAATAGATTGAAGTAGACATGAGTAGACTGATATTAATAGATAGGAATAGTATAAAATAATTACTCATAAGTTACAAAAGCTCTCTAGCTGGGGTTATAAAGCAGGTTGTTTTTATTTCAGAGAGACATTTTGACAGGCATTATGCTGTTGATAAGCTTACTATTTGTGTTTTCTTTTTTGTCTCAAAACTTATGATCTCATTGCTCAACCAGATTTCTGAGTTGTCCAGACTGAGTGAGAGGGGAACATTATTCCATGTCTTATTCAAAACTCAAATTGTGAGCATGGATACATTAAATGGCATACATAAGTATGGTGCCAAAAACAACCCAATTCAACATTTCGTAACATGTGACCTTTTAATAAGTTTTTTATAAGTTTCCATAGTAAAAGAAAATGTGCAGTTTAACATAAAGAAAAAAAAATTCAGAAATTAATTTAAAAATCTTAATTCTAAATGATTTGTATTGAGCTTTTGAATTTTCAATTTGTAAATAAATATTAATGAAATAATAACTGAAGATACTGAGTAGAAGAAATTTAAAAGATGTTTGAAACTTTAATTAGAAAGAAAAAAATGAAAACAATTCTTATTAAAATTCATTATTCAATTTTTCTTTCTTTCTTCATATGATATCCTACAATGATATTATTTATAATTAATTAAAATAAAATCAATTAAAAGTTTAACTACATTAAAAATAGCATAGTTTTAAATATATGTTTTTGATTTTACTGTACGGAGCAGATCTTTGGAAAAATGGTCCTGTAATAAAAAAAAAATGGTATGATTTACATTTCCCAACGAGTCCTGCAATTAACTTATAAAAACCCATTGGTATAATGTATTTTAGGTACCTCCAAAAAAAAAAAAAAAAAAAATCACTGCTCATTTTTGATACCTCAATTTAAATTTAATTTTTAAAAATAAAAATGTTTTCTTGAAGCTTTAATTTTAGCTTTAATTGAAAGCCAAGAGATTAAATGTACTAATTACCGTAAGCAAAATACCCTGGTTTAGTTCAAACCAAAATTATATTGATTGGAATCAAAAATTTAACTGCTGAAACAAATTTTTAAAAAATTTACCACCATTATTGACTAATCGACACATGTAAACAGTAGCTAAATTTCTGTTTTAAAAATCTTGCAAAAAAAAAAAAAAAAATATACCTCCTTGACACATTATTTCAGTCGATTTTTATAATTAGAACTTACCTTTATCTGATTTCAAACAAGTATTAAGTGCTTACTGTCAAGAAATTTACGAAATAAATCACTCTTTAATGACGGTAGCCCTCTTGTCAGCAGTTATCTAAGGCAACAAATGATGTGTTGACAAGTAACAGGTGTGAATGACCTTTGGATGGCGACCGAAAGTGACAAAAAATTAATGTAGCTTAAAACGTAACATTTGGAAGTTTTAATTTTTTTTTTGTTTTTTGACTAAATAGTAAAATTAAAAATTTAACATAATATTTTCAGCAAGTATATTTTATAGAACTTTAGTTTAGATTTATAGCCAGACTATGCTTTCTGAATAAATAAAAATATGCTTTCTGAATAAAAATTTAAATTTCTTTTAAAAGAAAGAATTAAATTAAAATAACCAAACTAAGTTATATTATGTTAGTTATTAATATTTTTCTGAAATATTAAATATTCTTATATTTAGATATTACATATTTATCTTAAATTATTTATTAATATGCTTTCTGAAAAATTAAAAAAATTAAATTTCATTTAGAAAAATTTTAATTTAATAAAAAAAGAATGAAATTAGAATCAAAGTGTGGTTTGTGTCGTTTTCGATGTAAGGGGAATTCATCCAAACACTTGTTAACTTTTAAAAACAATACGACCACTACGAAAACTTGTTATGACCCCTATGGAACACCGTACTTAATAAAAATTTCCAAAATTTATTTTTTTTTAATTATTTTAAAAATAAAATGGGCGAATGATTTTTATTAAACTTTTCAATTTTCGATAGGCAATATAATAATCAATTCTGAAGTAAAAAAGAAATTCAATGTTTTTATAAAAGGTTTTTAAAATATTTTTAACACTTTTATGAATTATTATAATAAAAAATTAAAACAATTATTTCAAAATTTTATTAGTAAATGAAAAAAATTTTTTTCTTCAGACTATAATGTCCTTAACAATTATTATTTATTCCAGCAATTAAAAGTTTATCAAATTAAATTATATCAGAGTTTTATTGCATTTTTATCTTACTCTTAGGAGTAGATTTTCAGTCAGGTTGTCCACTTTAAAATAAAAAACATAGATGATTTATATGCCCCAAATGTGTCCTGCATTTAACTAATAAAAAAATTTTTTACAGCTAATTAATATTTATTAAAATTTCATGTAGGTACCTCCACTAATTTTTCTACACCTAAATTTAAATTTAAATTTTAAAAATAAATAAGTTATTTTCAAGCTTTAAAATTAGCTTTAATTGAAAGTCAAGAGATTAAATTTAGTAATTCCAGTAAACAAAATACACTGGCATATTTTAAAGTGAAATTATATTGATTGAAATCTAAAAATTTTCAGATTAAAACAAAAAATTAAAAGTAGCGCCATTTTTTTGATTGATCGACAAATTTCAAAACAGTAGCCACATTCCTGTTTTAAAAATCTGGCAAAAATAAAATATACATCGCTGACATGTTAAGCGTTTGAATTTTCAATTTGTAAATAAATATTAATGAAATAATAACTGAAGATACTGAGTAGAAGAAATTTAAAAGATGTTTGAAACTTTAATTAGAAAGAAAAAAATGAAAACAATTCTTATTAAAATTCATTATTCAATTTTTCTTTCTTTCTTCATATGATATCCTACAATGATATTATTTATAATTAATTAAAATAAAATCAATTAAAATGGAAATTCTTGTAAAAATCAATTTTTAAAATTAAAACTTACCTTTACCTGATTTCAAACAATTGTGCTTGCTTACTCTCAGAAAAATTTCCTGTAATTTGTTATCAGATTAGGTAGTCCGAGCCTGACAGCTCGTCTCAAGTGTTGAAAGATTAATGACAAATGGAAGGGGGGGGGGCGGCGAAGGTGACAAAAACATATGAATGTAATTAGGTGCCTCCATTACGTCATTAAAAAAACAGCATAGTATGATTAAAAAAGGTCCTAAACATAATAAAACAAACTTTTTCCCTCAAAATGTTTATATTATTTTAAAGAGGGAAGATCAAAGTAGTTTTAATTATTTAAAAAATTTTTTTAATCTTTTCTAACATTTTCGAAATTTCGTCAGAATGTTTTGTTTTGAAAAGTTTTGATTGATTTAGCGGCTAAGAACGTTTTACTACTGTTTTACAATGGACACCAAATGATTGCATTTGCCACTTTTTTTAGGTTACAAACACATTAATTTGGAAATTCTCGCAAAAATCAAATAATTGTCGGATTTTAATGAAACTTTCAGTATTCATTCACAAATGAATGAAATTACTTTGGAAATTATTATTTTTTAAAAATCTTGTTAAAAAATTTTTTTTTACCTCGGTTACCCCCACTTCATGTAAATCCATGAAATGTTAATAAACTTTCCAAGGATGTCAAACTTTTTTTTTATTAGTTCAACGCAGAACTCATTGGAGAATATAAATCACCTATTTTTTTTAATCTTAAGTTTACAATCACTATCCGAAAACCTTCTCCAAAGAGTAAAATAAAAAATGCAATAAAACTCTGATATATTTAAATTTGATAATCTTTTAATTACTGGAATAAATAATAACTATTAAAGACATTATACTCAAAAAAACAATTTTTTTTTTCAATAAAATTTTAAAATAATTGTTTTCATTTTTTAAAATTTTTTTATTATTAAATAATTTAATAATATATAATATTTTAAAAATCTCCAAAGACTTGACGGCAAGTAGACTTTTTAGTTAAAAGCTGATTATCATATTGCCTATCTAAAATTGAAAAGTTTAATAAAAATCATTTGACCTGAATATTTTAAATTAATTAAATAAAAAAAATTTTGTGTGTAAATATGTTCATTTATGTTCCATTTTTGAGTAAGTACCATGTTCCATAGGAGTCATAACATGTTTCCATAATTAACATCTACAGTACTATAAAAATTAAATTAGATATTTTTACTAGGTACCTTCACTTTTCACGAGAAAAACAGCATAGCGTAATGCAAAACGCCACAAACTTAATGAAAATAAAGTTTTATCATCAAAATGTTTGTTATTATTTAAAGATGAAGGACCAAAGCATTTTTTAATTATTTTTTGAAATTTTTTTAATCCTTCTAACACGTTCGAAATTTTGGTTAAAATCTTGTTTTGTTTTACGTCATCGACTACTCCAAAGATTAACATTGGTTTTTTTTTGCGCGTTTTTTTTCCGTAGAAAACACATTAATTTGGAAATTCTTGTAAAAATCAAATAATTGTCTGATTTTAATGAGATTTTCAGGACTTATTCAGAAATGAATGAAATTATTTTTAATTTTCTTTTTTGTTTTAAATATTGGTAGGAAAATATTTTTTTCAAATGTGTTACCCCCCCCCCTCACTTGCGAAAGTTCATGAACTTTCGCACAAAACTTTTTTGTTCTGTGATTTTTTTTCTTTGTGTTAGTAGTAGGAGTCTTTGGAGATAGAAAAAACAAAGTTGGTGATTTCCAAATTAGCACGCAAAGAACTTCAAATCTGCTCTGAATTGAAAAATAATAAATCCAATAAAATTATGACATTATTACTTAATTAAAAAAGCTCCTAATTGCTTTTGTAAATAAATAATATTAAGGACATTATTGTCTGAAAAAATTTTTAAAATTTGATAAATAATGAATTTTTACAAGAATTTTTTTCAATTTTTTAAAATTTTAATTAAATAATTTTTAAAAATTTTTAATAGTTTAAAATCATGTAAATTTCTGTATTTGTTTGTTCCGATGAGATTATATAATAATTAAGTGAAAAAAAAAATTACAAATCCAAAATTGCAAAGATTATTATTTGTTAGGGGGGCTCAATGATTTTTTTAAATAATTTTATTTTGTATTTTTTGGGTTCCTTATTTTCATGTATGGTACACTATAAGTGCCATTATTATGTAACAGGTCACATGATCTAAGAGTTCTGTCCCTTTATTCTAATTATGTAACATTTTTGTTTCTTATCTCGTCTACATACCAACTGGTTGTATTTTTGCTCAGCTTTGTGTAAAATTTAAACTGTAAAGTTAATTTTTCTTTTTTTCATTTACTACTTCACTAAATATTTTTCTTTTATGTATTTACATAAGTGTGGGTCATACCGTAACCCTCGAAATAATAACAAACGAACAATAATTGTTACAATAATAATAGCGAGGGTTGTAGTTATACTGACTGAAATTGAATTCTTTTTTAAAAAAACTTAAGAAAAAAATTTGTCGTTCGCATTTTTTTTTCACTTTCTTCAGTTAATTTTTAATGACATTTATTTTGTTAAAGAAAGATGTTTAAAAATGTATTTTTTAAAATTTTAATGACAGTTATAATTTTAATAAAGAAAGACATTTAAATTTATTTCATTTTGTTTAATTAATTTCAGTTACTATTAAACTTTATTTCCTGCATATTTGAAATTAGGTTTTTCATTTTCTATTAATTTTTTGTTGAGTAGTTTGACTTTTCAAATGTGTTCACAATTTTTCTAGAAATAGAAAAACGTATTTTCTTAGTTTCACTTTCAGTTTCATGACACTGACAGTTATTTTAATTGTGATAAAAAAGAAACATTTAAATTAATTTAGAAAATTATGTTTAATTAATTTGAATTATTTTTAAACTTTATTTCCTGCTTATTTGAAATTAACCTAAGTTTTTCATTTTCTATTAATTTTTTTGTTGAATAGTTCTACTTTATTTTCAACTGTGTTCATTTCTTTTCGAAATAGAAAACTAGTTTTTTATTTTGCTTAATGTTAATTAAAGTTTCTTAATGATTACTGATTAAATAATAATTTATTTATTAAAAAATTCCAAATCAAGGTGTTAATTTTTTGGCTTATTTATGTTATTTTTAATTTTTGTTAATTATAGATGTCTATGAAAATTTGTCATTTCTGGTCATCCGTAGCAGCTGTCAACACTATGTCTGTTAACACTTCGTCAAACATTCGATCTGATAAACACGATCAATCGTTAATAATTCGTTGTATATTACTTTTTTATGCTATAAATAAGTAATATTTGTTTCAATTCAGATAAATTAAACTTTCAATTTTCAAATTTGACTAAAATAAAGTGTCAGAAATCTTTTGAAATATTTTTAAAAAGTTATGATTTGTGTTTGTTTACAAATTTTTTAATTTTAAGAAAATAGCTGCTTTTAAGAAAATTTTAAGAAATTGAAATTGAATGTGACATTCAAATTTAATAATTTCTATATGAAATACACCAGAATTTTCTAATTAATGGAAATAATAAATTTAATCATTAAGCTTTTATTTAAATTTAAAATGAAATCTTTAAGAATGTTTTTTTTATTTTAAAATTTTAATTTTAAAATTAGGTATCGAAAATTTTTGCCAAAAAAGTGGAGGTACCTAATTTTTACCATGCCTTAAACTTAGTGATAAATTAATATTATGAAAAATACATAAAAATGTTAGTAAATAACATAGAATAACTTAGTTTGGTTATTTTAATTTCATTCTTTCTTATTAAAGTTATTTTAAAAGAAATTTAAATTTTTATTCAGAAAGCATATTCAAATATCTGTCTATAAATCTAAACTAACATTCTATTTAAATATTATATAATTGCTGAAATTATTATTTTAAATTTTACTATTTAGTTAAAAAAAACAAAAAAAAAAAAAAAAAAAAAAGAGAGAGAGAGAAATTAAAATGTTATGTTTTTTTGGCCGGTATTGTCGCCATACTTTCCGTCTGATCTCAAATCTTTTAACACCTCTGCATTACGTAATCGTTGTGATGACAGATAGGGCTACCGTAGTTAAAAAGTTTGTTTTTATTGTAAATTTCTGGCAGAAAGGAATTATTACTTGATTGAAATCAGATAAAGGTAAGTTTCAATTTTAAAAATTGACATAAATGACGTGTCAGCGAGGTATATTTTATTTTTGCAAGATTTTTAAAACAAAAATTTGGCCACTGTTTATATAGTGTTGACAGAATGTGTCAATAAATCAAAAATAGTGGGAAATTTAACTTGAATTTGTCCGATTTCAATAAAAATTAGATTAAAATCAATATAATTTCGGTTTAAAAAATACCAGTGTATTTTTTTTTTTTTCGGGAATTAAAATTTAATCTCCTGGCTTTCAATTAAAGCTAATTTTAAAGTTTGAAGATTACTTATTTATTTTTAAAATTTAAATTTAGGTATCGAAGCAGACAGGAGGTGCCTAAATGTAATTTATGTAAGAGAAGACCACGTGACCTTTTAATGCTAAATATCACGTACGGGCACCCGTACAAATAAAATACGGGCAATCAAAATGCACACAATGTTTTTAAAAATTGACGGGGTCAATTATTTGCATTAAGCTTTTAAATTTTCGATTAGTAATTGTAGTCTTCATGCATTAATTACATACCCTAGCTGGCCCATTAGAGGAAGAAATTTAACAATAATTTTTAAACTTTTTATATATAATTTTTATATATAATTAAAAAAATGAAAAAAAAAAATGAACTATTGTAAAAATTAATTAGTCATTGATTTTTTTTTTCTTTTCAGACTATGATCTAGGTATCTCCAAAGACAAGTGATACCTGGTTTAAGTTTAAAATGAAAAAAAAAATGATTGATTCTTAAAGATTTTTAGCTCTAATTTCAAGCTAATAGCAATTAATTTTTTTAAAAATAAAAACGTTTTCTTGAAAAACTTTTATTACTTTTAACTTCGGTTGTGAAAGCTATGTCCAGTTCCAGTAAGCAAAAAATTTACATTTGAACTCCTACTGTCTCACTCTCATTATTATCATCACATATTCGTTGCTGTTGGCTCCGAATTTGAGGCCAGGTCAAAAAATTTAGAAAGAAGAGAAATAAAAAATTTATTAATGTATATATTAAAAGTAAATTTTAACAATATCTGTATGACTAAATTTGAGAAATAACCGGCTACAGTTTAGCACTGAATAAATTTGAAATCTTATTTTTGGAATTCAAATAAAATTTTTTTTATCGATCGCAAAATTTTTCAAAATAAGTAACGAGATGATAGATTTTGTAAAAAAATAAAGTAAAGACAATTCTGTTATTTTTTTTTTTTAAGTTGAACAAAAAAATCTTAAAAATAAAATAAAAATGTTCTTACGTATTTCAGCTTTATGCTTTAATTTTTTGATTTTTGCGAATATATATTTACATTCCTCAAACAAAAATGTGAAAAATAAATAATTAACAAAAATACAAAAACATAAATGTTTGAAATAAAAAATCTGAAATTATTTTAACAAACTAAAATGAATACTTAGAAAAAAAAAGTTAATTATTTCTTTTAATTTTTATCCTAATTTAAGAAGATTTAAGGTCACCTGAAAAAAAGTTGTGGTCAAAATTAATTAAATGAAGTAAAAAAAAAGGTTTACTCACCATAGGTTTTTTTATTTTTTTAAGGAGATAATTTCATACCAAAAGAAAAAGACTAGCAATTAAGAAAACAGAAAAACAATTTCAAAAATATCAGTAAAACGTAAGGAAATGCTAAAATTTATGATCGCGCTGAATGTCGTTCCTTGTGATGTGAAAATAAAAAATGTCTGCCGAAAAAGAAACGTCAAGGGAGATAATCGTTAATGATTTTCATTTTGAATTTGAGTTCGAATTCCAGTTAAATTCATTGCATTCACTTACGCGCAAATACCCTTGAGAAATATATTAATCCGTCTCTTCCCTCCATTTATGGGTTAAATAACAAGACAGATTAGGTTCTATTGCCTTGGCTGGCAACCAGTCTACCGCAAAAAAAGCAGTGGCAACCGACTGTAGGATAATCTTCTGCCCAGTCAGTTTCAGTTATATGTCTCTTTCGAGACATGATCGCCCAAGCGTGTTTCACGTATGGTACTTGACTGACTGACGGAAAGGAAGAAAAGAGGTAACCAAAACAATGAATAAAGACAGAAAATAGTTGATTTTCTAAGCGCCACTTAGATGTGGCACAAGGCTGAAAGTATAGGGTACTCAGTGAGGATCGAACTCACTACTCAGTTGAAATAGGTTTTAGCAAGCCAAGCTTGCTAACCATCCATGCCGAGGTACCCAAAAGACAAAATATAAGAGAATGTAATTACAAAACAGGGTTATTTAAAAAGAAAGAGCAGATTTCGAAAATAAAAACAAACGCTTAAACTAAGAGATAAAATCATATTAAGCACGTTATTTATATTTCTAAAACGAAGTATTTAAAAGAAAATTTAATTTCTTGAAATTCCATCTAATTTACGTGGAGGCGAGGTAACATGTGAAAAAAAATTAACAAGATTTTCATTAATTCAGGAAGAAGTCCTGAAAGTTTCATTAAAATCAGACAATTTTTTGAATTGCCAAATTAATGTTTTTCACAAAAAAAAAAAGAAAGTTTCTGTAAAATTCATAGAAAACTCTGGTAAAAATTTGGTAACCCGCTGATGAAAAATACATTTTTTTTACCAAAATTTCCAAGATGCTAAAATGGATGAAAATTTTTAAAAAAATAATTTAAATATTTTGCTTTGATCTTTGTTTTCTCTAAATATTAACATAAACTATTGTCAGAACAAAGAAATATTCATTTGTTATGATTTTAGAAGGGGTTCATGTTCATAATATTGATACAGTGTAAAATTGATCCCTAACTTTGACAGAATTATTAGAAATTAGCTGTTTACAAATGTCATGTGTGAAACTGTTTTAACTATATGGTATCTGCATATCAATTGGAGTAGATAGACTAAACTATCACCCGGTTCACACTCCACCCACATCTATTGAACAAGAGGCTCATCCCTTGTTCCCTGTCTAGGATGTGGTTTCTGGTTTTCTCTTTTCCAATATTTTTACTCTTTTCTTTCTTTTTTTCTTTTTTCCATTTGGAGTAGATAGACTAAACTATCGCCCGGTTCACACTCCACACATGTCTATTGAATGGGTGAAGAGGCTCATCCCTTGTCCCCTGTTTAGGATGTGGTTTCCGGCTTTCTCTTTTCCAATCTTTTTTACTCTTCTTTTTTTTTTCAATAGGAGTAGATAGACTAAACTATTGCCCGGTTCACACTCCCCCCATATATATTGAACAGGTGAAGAGGCTCATCCCTTGTTCCCTGTTTAGGATGTGGTTTCCAGCTTTCTCTTTTCCAATATTTTTACTCTTTTCTTTCTTTTTTTCTTTTTTCCAATTGGAGTAGATAGACTAAACTATCGCCCGGTTCATACTCCACCCACGTCTATTGAACAGGTGAAGAGGCTCATCCCTTGTTCCCTGTTTAGGATGTGGTTTCTGGTTTTCTCTTTTCCAATCTTTTCACTCTTACATAGCCCCCTGCGCTTCAGTGGCGTTACTGCCTTGCTTGGGGTGATATGATTAAAAAAAAAAAAAAAAAAAAACATTTTGACAAAAAAAACTTTCTTTTTTTTAAATTTGGGAACACTTTTCTTCCTGCTATGCTGTTTTTTCAGTGAATTATTGGAGGTGCCTAAAAGTGGGAGTAACATATATAAAAAAATAGTTCTGCCAAGTTTTTCTAAAAATAAATTTACTTAATTTCTGAATAATTCCTAAAAGTTTCATTAAAATCAACCAATTATTTCTTTAAAAAAATACTTAAAGAGTTGAGTTAAATGGAGATGACTAAAAAACACCCAGAAGTGACATGACAATCTACTCCAGCCCAGTCAGTCATGTCTCTTTTGAGACATGATCGCCCAAGTGTGTATCACGTATGGCACTTGACTGACTGACTGACTGACTGACTAATCAAAATAAAGCTTATTCAAATTTTTTTTTTTAGTTTTGTTTAATGGCATATCAACACCTCTGTGGGTTACTTAATGCCAAAAATGTGGGTTTTAAGGTATTTTTTAATGCTCGGTTATAATGAGAAGGTTGATTTTGATGAAAATTTTTTAAATTTTAAATTTTTCTTTTTATTTGAGAAAACTGATGATGTCTTCTACTTTTTAATTCAAAACTGTATTATCATGGCAATAATTTTTCAAAATGTGTTGTTAATATGTTTTTTCCTTCAAAAATGTATTGTTGGTAATATTTTTTTTCTTTCAAAAGTGTATATTTTTTATAAAAGTCTATTTTTATGTATATATTTCTATAAAAGTTTTTTATTTTTTCAAGTTTGGGGGTGTTAACTATTTGCCTATAGCTGGGACCCCGACAGGTGCTACCACTCCGGTTCAGTGGGGACCTGGGAACAACAGCAATTAAGAGGTGGTTCCATGCTTCTCTTATTACATTTTCTCCTGTTACAACACGCAACCCCTGTTCTGTCATCCACCTGCTCAGGCCCTTCAAATATGTTATCCGCTACCTTTCTCTGTCTCCTTTTCCCTCTATTTGGCCTGTCAGTATCAGGTTCTCCAAGCCCTCCTTCCTCATTGCATGTCCCAAGAACTTCAGTTGTCTCTTTCTGATGCTCACTTAATTTTCTTTTTGTTGCCATTCTTTCCAACACCTCATCATTGCTCACATGATATCCACAGTAACCTTTTGTAGAACCACATTTCCACTGCTTCAAGTTTTTCTTTCATCTTTGATGATATTGTCCAACATTCACTGCCCTTGAAGAACTGACATCACATAGCAATCTAGCACTCTCCTCTTTGTTTCTAGTAAAATTTTCCTGTGTCTTAGTACTTTACTCAGCTTCTGGAATACCTCCTTCACCATGCCAATTTGCCCTCAGATCTCTATGTTGCACATTCCATCTCCTGTTAGAACACTTCCTAGGTATTTAAATTTTTGCACTTGCTTGATTCTAGTATCCCCCACATGTATTTGGCATTTTGGGTTGCTCTTTTTGCTGATGACCATGCATTCAGTTTTCTAGGGGTTACATTGAAAGAAAAAATGAGGTACAGAATAAATAAAACTGATTGTTTTATGTATGTATCTTAAGTGATAGGGATGTTTTATTTTCCAAAATACACACTATGGCCATGTTCATAACTGATATTACTGAGTGTTGGCATTTTCTTTTTTATTAATAATGCTTTCATAATTTTTAACCTTTTTTTTTTTTTTACATATGGATGATGCTGTTATGTGTATTATTAATGAGCACATTCTGGAAAAAGTTTGATAGGTCATTTGTATTTAAATGAGACCTGATAGAGCTATGGCCAGAGAGAGGTAACGTAAGTCTTCTTGTTAAACATGGTGTTGTATATCCAATATAATTATTTATGAATTTCTTAAAAGTCATGTGAAAGAATGACAATGAAAAGAAAATTAATAGTGAGCATCAGAAAGAGACAACTGAAGTTCCTGGGACGTGCAATGAGGAAGGAAGGATTGGAGAACCTGATACTGACAGGCTAGATAGTGGGAAAAAGAGACAGAGGAAGGCAGCGTATAACATATTTGAAGGGCCTAAGCAGGTGGATGACAGAACGGGGGTTGTGTGGTGCAACAGGAGAAAACATACAAAAAGCCACCAGGGATAGGGAGACGTGGAAAGCCATGATCGCCTACGTTCTGACAGGACAGGGCACATAGAAGAAGAACCCTTTGTGTACCAGTGGCATTCATGCTTTGCTTGGAGTAAAATGATTATTTCTTTCCAACACCTCATCATTGCTCACATGCTCGGTCCATGATATCCGCAGCATCCTTTTGTAGAACCATATTTCCGCTTCTTCAAATACTCTTGATCTCTTCCGAGATCACCCTCAGTGGGTGAATTATGAAGACAAATTTATTGTACCTGTGATAAAATTTGTATTTTGTTGTGATGGTGATTTTTAAAAAAAAATGCATGAATATGCTATGTAATAATTATTTCAAAATTTTAAATTATCTGTTGTAGCTATGGAATTATTTTGCAAAACTAGTGTCTCAGTATAAGAAAGATGACCAGAAATTGGTAGAAATGCAAAATGGCATTAAATGTTTTCTATATGCATTTTAACATTGCTGTTACACATGTAATGAATTTTGTTGAGTGTTGGTCGTTTGCTTTTGATACAGACAGACTTGAGAATTTGAAGTTTTGTTTATTATTTCCTTGAATTTCATTTCATCATCAAGAAACTGATGAGAAAACTGAAAAGAATCATTATAAAAATATACATGTCTATGTTATTCAATGAAAAGTTTGAAGGAAGATATGCTGTATATATATATATATATTACTGGTCCTGACCTGGCACCTCAGCTTCAGTCACTTTTCCACCACCATAATGTTGCTTCCCTGTTCCTTTTCTATAAATATTTGTTCCCATGAGATTTCCTCTTTGGTAGGTCAACTTTATGAACAGCAGTACTAGATTGGCAGCTAGGTCTTACCATTTTACAGTTGAATTTGCTCGGTGAAATTGTGAATTCTATGCTAACAATTTCTTCTCTCTCACTTCTTGCTTGTGGAACTCACTTCCAAATTCTTGCTTTCTAGGCAACTTTGATTTTCAATAATTTAAATACAATGTCAATCTTCTGTCTTCTTAATTCTTGTTCTCTCTCCTTAATATTTTTCTCAAGATCTTTCACCCTCAATAATACCTGACTTTATAGTGGATTTATCACCTTACTTGAGGTGAATTGATTAAAAGAAAAATTTAATCCATACTGTTATATACATACATATATATATATATATATATATATATATATATACTATATTTTTTTCTAAACATATACTGTTAAATATAAGAGACAATAAATGTCTATTATGTTTAATCATGAGCCATTCTAAACGTCATATTTTGGCTTTAATTTCAGTTGAAAATAAAGACAAAAATTCTCCAACATTTGGATAATTTTTTATTAATTTGGTTCTAAGCTTTCGGCTCACATGAGCCATCTTCAGAGAGGTTATTAAGATGGTAACACAATAACATACACCATCATCGACGATTTTATTTTGTATTGACATAAAACTCCGCTAGGCAATGGCAATAGTTACCAAACATAACAAATGCAGTTCGCAAATTTGCAATGCGGTTCTATGACATCACACTGTGTGATAGCGTGAAATGACAACAGAACCATGTATTCAAAGGCAATGTAATGTGTAATGTAATGTTTAGAAAATTATTTGCTGTCTCGATACACTATATATATATATATATATATATATATATATATATACTGCTGCCCATAATGATTAGGCTACCCCAGTGTTAGTTTTTATTGCCAAGTGAATAATTGTATGATGCGTGTTGTAGTGCAGTGGAGGATGTGTGTTGTGGTGCAGTGGAGGATGTCTGTTGTGGTGCAGTGGAGGATGTGTGTTATAGTGCAGTGGAGGATGTGTGTTGTGGTGCAGTGGAGGATGTGTGTTGTGGTGGTGGAGGATGTGTGTTGTAGCGCAGTGGAGGTTGTGTGTTGTGGTGGTGGAGGATGTGTGTTGTAGTACAGTGGAGGATGTGTGTTGTAGTGCAGTGGAGGATGTGTGTTGTGGTGCAGTGGATATTAACTCGGAATGAGAGATCGGAATGCCAAGTTCGGATTCCAGTTGAATTCTATGTATTCACTTATGCACAAATACTCTAGGGAAAGATATTAATCCATCTCTTCCCTCCAGTTATGGATTAAATAATAGGACAGACTGGGTTCTATAATTTGACTGGCAACCAGTCTACCACATAAAGTAATAATACACATAAAGGACAGCCTTGGTACGAAATGGGCACATCACATCAATGACAATAAAACTAAGCGAGAAACAATAAAAGGGAAAAAAGGAAAAAGATGAAATTAGGTTAAAAGCAGGTTGACATCTTAACCGTT
Organism: Ascarosepion bandense; assembly: GCA_037127315.1. Lineage (NCBI taxonomy): Eukaryota > Metazoa > Mollusca > Cephalopoda > Sepiida > Sepiidae > Ascarosepion > Ascarosepion bandense. Next base: position 382,932 of record JBBBDQ010029944.1, read on the forward strand.
AAGGAGGAAAAAGAAGAAAGGAAAAAAGTAAGGAAAGGAAAAAAGAGAAAAAATTAGTATGTATTTTTTGAGGCCAAATTTCAAATGAATCTTTGCTCTGATTAGTTAAAAAAATATACATGTAAATTTTTTATCTTCCCACATACATAAACAGCAAACCAAATGTAAATCTTTTGTACAACCAACATCAAACATTGCATGATGAAGAGAGTCTATCTCGAAACATAGAAATTTCAGTGTCACAATGTACAATTAATATATATATATATATATATATATATATATATATGTTTCATTAACAACGCCCGACAAGGAAGATTTAATTAATTTTTTATTTTAATTTTTCCACCATTCTCACATTTCCTTTTTGATGGAGTTCAGGAATGTAAAAGTGTTCCATAATTTTGTACTTTATATACACTTTCAACCATTTCACTGGCCATTTCCAAGGATGTTATCTTTCAGATGTAATTTTAACCTTGTGTTTTGACTGTAACGTAATTTATTTTGTGCTGTTGAAAAGGAGTGTTCTTTAAAAACTATCACATGATATACACAAATTGACATCAGGTGAGCGCCTGTCTTCTTCGATTTGATTTTTTAGAAAATTTTCAAAACTCTATTTCCACTGTTAAATAATGTAAGGTTAATGATAGTAGGAGAAAATTGTTTGATATATAGTGCCTTTCTTATAGTGAGATCCTTTTGATATGGTGCTTTAAATAATATTCTTGTATTTTCAAACAAAATTTTTCTTAAGGGTTCTTGTAAATTATGGGTTAATAAAAGATTTTTTATTGCACTGTTGTTACATAGGTGATATGTAAGGCATCGAATCGAAGAAGTGGTAGTATAGCCAATTGATTTATTATCAGAAATTGTCTTGTACAGGGTATTGAAATTCATAATGTATATTAGTCATCGCTAGATTAGATTTGATGATTTTATTTTGATTAGAAACAACAAGGTTTGCAGTCTTTCACTTTCTATATATTATAAATTTTACATGTTTTTGGTGAATTACAACAGAAAGATGGTGCTTTGTAATTTTTGTATAGAAAATTTTTCCTGTTTATGATTATTGTGCATTTGATTGCAGTAAAATATGTTGGTTTTTGTGTGTTATTTTTAATACTGGTCTCATGTATATTTTGTAAAAATAACTTTATTTGTTTATCAATGATGTAGTTGGGAAAATTGTTGTTGACTAATGTTTATTTTATGTGTTTTAGCTTGATCAAAAATATTCTTTGGAAGGAGGAATTTTGATGTGTTCTATTTAAGAAGTTCATTATTACTACTATTTTATCTTTCCGAGCATAGGATATTACAGTTAAGAAGACAAGAGTTCTTACTGGTGTTTATACAGATAAGTGATAAGTTCATTAGTTTTTAGCTCTATATTAACATTAAGAAACAAAATTTTATTATTTCCATAAGTTCATATGTAAATTTTAGAGATGAGTTATTTTCAAAATTTGATTTCAGATTTATAATTTCATCTCTACTTTTGATAAAAAGAAAAATGTCATCAGAATAACTTTAAAAATCTCCAGTTTATTGGTCACTTTAAACACTTTATTTTCAATGTAGCACATGTAAAAATATAGAGAAAGTAGGGCCTAATGTTTCAATTAATTGAATTTCACTCACTGAAACGGCCATACGATCTCGGAAAATGTGAATTTTTTTATATGTAATATGTGACACTAACTCCGCCATGGCTGCGTCGATGTTGTCAATATAGCAGCTGGTCTTTGGGTTGACCCTTCCAACAGTGATTACCCTTGACCATGTTGTGAAATTTGATCTCAAGGAAGTCACGTTGAATTCTCACTAGATGACTCTTCGCCAAGTCAAACGAAGCTGGACGCATGTGCACAATTAGGTAAATGAAAAATGGCACCAAAAATAAATTGAATGATGCCAGAATAAGTTGTAGAAAGTCTTTATGTACAAAAGAAAAATAGAGAAAAACAATCACCAATCATCTTGTTGCCAAACCCTGTTCCTATCAATCTGACAACAGAACGGAAGTTTCGACTGATCTTCTTTAAGTAATAGTTTGCAAGCATTTCTCTGTCAAGTTTTTGGTTGGCAATATCACTTCACCTCCGGTTGGAGTTTTAAGTCTGTAGCAATTTGAAATGACTTTGTTTCACTTCACTGAAACTGCCGAAGAACGGTCTTTGTGTCTGGTGAGTAAAGTCGGCAGCATCAAAGATCTGTCTGCAAAACAACTTCCTGCCTGTCTTTAATTCTGGTTGGCCGTTTTAAGACTTCAACTCCTTTCGGTTGGTCAGCAGCAGGCTTATCTATGGTTGGCAACCAACAGAATGGCAATTATCTCTGTCCCTGTACATCTTCAGCCAGGAGCTCTATGGAAGGCGACCGGTCCTGCCTTGGGTGCCTAATGGCTTGGCACCTATCTTCGTCGTTACATCTCTGGGCTAAGCTGAGGGAACTTGAACTACTTTGGCCCCTTTGGAGGTCTATATTTATGCTTGTCCCTGCTTTACTGGTGTGAGACATGACAGACACTGGGTGTTCATGCAAAAACTAGCCTCTGGCTCTTACAGCCAATGAAATCACTCTCGCCACCCCCACTTTGGGGCGGAGTTACTATACGTCAGCTTTCTCTGTCTTCTTCCGTTTGATGAAGCCAATTGTCGTCTCTGTCTTCTTCCGTTTGATGACGCCAATTGTCGTCTCTGTCTTCTTTCGTTTGATGAAGCCAATTGTCGTCTCTGTCTTCTTCCCTTTGATGACGCCAATTGTCGTCTCTGTCTTCTTCCGTTTGATGAAGCCAATTGTCGTCTCTGTCTTCTTCCGTTTGATGAAGCCAATTGTCGTCTCTGTCTTCTTCCCTTTGATGACGCCAATTGTCGTCTCTGTCTTCTTCCGTTTGATGAAGCCAATTGTCGTCTCTGCCTTCTTCCGTTTGATGAAGCCAATTGTCGTCTCTGTCTTCTTCCCTTTGATGAAGCCAATTGTCGTCTCTGTCTTCTTCCCTTTGATGACGCCAATTGTCGTCTCTGTCTTCTTCCCTTTGATGACACCAATAGAGCTATTTTTGTGACGTCACTTCTTTTTATCTTCTTCTCCTTTGTTTGAGCAATGAAAAAATTTTCTCTTTGCCAGTTTTGGACAGGAATTTTATGCCTCCAATTCCTTTCTCAGGGAAATCCCAATTTAGTCATTTCTCATAATTAATTGTCCTTTTCTTTCTGTCAACAAATCAACTTAACCTTTGCACTTGTTTGAACTACTTAATACGCAAAATTTTCCTCCTTTAGTTTGTAACAGCTGATCTGACATTTCACAGATGTGTTTTAGCTTATATTTTGCCAAGATAAAAAATTTAGGGTTTTCTGTTTCTATTGTTATATGATTTCTGACACAATATATTCTGCATGAGTTCATTAGGAAAATATAAAAAAATAAAATCTTTCTTCTTCACTTAATTATCTATCTCATTTTATCACTTTGTTCCACACCTTTGACTTGCATTCACGCCAGCCATGAAATCACAGCTGGGAAAATTTCTTTGTTTTTGGAAACAAAATCTTATTATCATCCATTCGTGTGTGGCAGAATCTTGACTGGTAAATGTACCTTTCACTTTGATATCAGCTGGGTCATTAAGAATAAAAATAAAAATAAAAAACTTTTCCCAGTCATCTGTGTTTCATAGATAATACTTATTGCTGTCAACAATGGCTGCCTGACTCTGTGACCTTATTAGCTTTACCATATCATATATTTGATGTGTAATATTTTATTTTTAGCTTGTTGCAATCTTTTCTTGAAAAGGTGAATCTTTTCCAAACAAAAAAAAAATATCGTCTTTTTTTCTGTTCATATTGGAACAAAATAAATTTTTCCTAGTTGGTTCTTTTCAATCTGTAATAATTAATAATAATAAAACTAACATAATTTCTTTCATTCCTGCCATGCTAAAATATTGTCACAATATAATATTGGTTCTGTAAATAAACAATTTTAATTACATTGAGCCCTCTGGCTGGATCAGTTTAATATTTATATTTTGATTTTTTAATCTCCTTTGGGATTTTACCAGCATTTGGATTAATATTATATATATCAGCCTGGAGGAGAAAATGGATGTAATTACTAACAAAAACTACTAGACAGTACTTTCAATCATTTCCAAGAATATCTTCAGAAAATAACAAAAATAACTTCAAATTCTCGAGGCCCTCTATATCAAAATCAATGAAGCAACACTGAACAAAAATTATGATGAATATACCAGAAACATGTAATATATAACATTTTACATTTTTACAAATTTCTAGTCAGTTGCCTTATATTGAAATTATTCAATAGCTACAACAGATAACTTTAAAACTTCAGATTAGACACAGAACATATTTGCGTGTGTTTTAAAAATCCCCATCACAATGGAATGCAGACTTTATCATTGTTACAATAAGTTTGTCTTTGGAATTTATAACTGATGATAATCTTGGAAAAGATTGAAAGTACTTGGGTTAACACACACAGTACCTTTCTTGATGGATTTTATCTAAACATCAAGAAATTGATTAGATAACTAGAAGGGATCAGTATAAAAATAGACACACAGTGTCTATATTATTTCATGAAACATGTATGAATGAGACATGTACGCTGACGACATCACAGTTTACTCTCACCTTGATCAAAATTCTGGTGTGGGTGACAAAGTGAACCTCACTGCCGAAATTGAGAAGGACCTCCAATCCGTGGTGGACTGGGGTAAGAAATGGCTCGTAAATTTTAATGCTTCCAAAACAAAGCTGCTATCAATTAACCATCATAGACAATCGCTCCTACCTCCCATTAGCATGGAACAGGCTAGCTTCCCTGAGAGTAAAACACTATGCCTCTTTGGCCTCACAATCTCAGTAGATTTCAAGTGGAATGACTATATCGAATCCATTGCTAAATCTGCTGCTATGAAAGTAGGTTCGGAAGTTTTTCCTGCACATATATAAATCTACCATCTGCCTGTGTACTGAATACTGCTGCCACATCTGGTCACGTGCCTCTTCTATTCTCCTGAGGTTTCTTGATAAAATACAATGGGGGATCTGTAATTTGATCAATACCGACTTGGCAGCCCGGCTGCAGTCGCTCTCTCACCAGCGTGATATGGCTTCTCTGTGCCTCTTCTATAAATACTTTCACTGCTTCTACTCCAATGAACTTAGATCACTGGTGCCCCCAGGTATAAATTTGCACAAGATACTAGATTAGATTAGCAACTAGGTCCCACTCTTTTACAGTGAAACAGATAAAATGTAACTGCAATTTCTACTCTAACAGCTTCTTTTCTCACACTTCACTTTCCGCCTGTGGAATTCCCTTCCATATACTTGCTTCCCTGATAGCTACAATCTCCAGGAATTTGAATGTAAGGTCAATAGACACCTCTTATCACACTAACTCTCATCCATTCTCTCAAACACTCTTCCCATCTACCCAACCCCCATCTTTGGTATCCTCATCCATCTATCACCCTCCTCTCGATGTTTCCTATAGCTTTTTCTTTCTCATCAGTTTCCCCTATGTAATCCCCTGCGCAATAGTGGCAGTGGAATGTCTTGCTTGGGGTGAAATATATATGTGGAATGTGAATGCTAAAGATTTAAAATCTGAGACATGAAAAAAACTTTCTATGCTTGAAAATTAAAAATATTTTCTCATTTAAAAGGTTGTTTTCCACTGTTTTTTTTCAGAATTGAATTCAATTGTTATTTCTCTTTTCTGTGTTTTATTTTATTTCACTTCATCTTATATTTGTTTTTCAAAAGATCAACTTATTTTCTCAAGCATATTTTTTCCAGGGTGATGGGAATAAATATCAAATTATGAAGAAAATCATCTGCTCAGTTAATGTGATAAATTCTTTGCACTAGTGATGATTAAACTTTCTAATCATAAATCCTTTTATCAGGGACCACTCAACCAAACCTTCTCACATCTTATTCTTCATCTTTTTTGTCTCTTTCATCGTCACCATCAGCAACAACAAATACAATCTGCAACAAACACCTCTGTCGAAAAGAATAAGACCAGACCCAAATGAAAATAAAATATATTTTATTTTTATTTTTCAAACAAAGACATCTTCAGTGGCAAGACATGGATTAAGAGGTTCTTTTGGTAAGAATTGTCAGCACCCGCCATTGGGGAGACCTGATTTTACTTAACTGTACTTGCCCGGTTCACACTCCACCCATGTCTATTGTACAGGTATAGAGGCTCATCCTTTGTTCCCTGTTTAGGAAGTGGTTTCCGGCTTTCTCTTTTCCAATCTTTTCACTCTTACGTAGTCTCCTGCCCATCAGTGGTGTTACCGCCTTGCTCGGGGTGATATGATTAAAAAAAAAAAAAACTATCAATAGTCTATCTCCACCCTGATATTGAGCACTTTATGAGAAAAAAAAAACCTGTTTGACAAAATACATTTTTATCAGTAAAATTAGTGAGAAACAATAATCTTTGCGCTAAATATTATCACAACACTATATATATATATATACACACACACACATATATATATATATATATATATATATATAAGGGTAGGTCGATTTTGGAACTGTAGAAAATCGCACTTGAAGAAAGTTGCAAAATAATGTCAACAGTTACCACAAAAAATTTTTTTCTTCAAAACTTTGTATTTATTTGAGTATTTAAACTTAAAGATGAAATAAATTGGGATTTTTATCGCGATATAGGTGTCACCAGAAACACGTGTCGCTTAAATAAAACCTGAGTTTTAACAATAAGAAAAAATACAATACGCTTAATATTAGATATTTTAAGTTTAGTATTCTTTTTTTCTTAAGAAATTAAATGAAAACATCAAAATTAAAAATAAATAAAAACACTATGATATTTAGTTTAATATACAAATAACTATTTACGTATGCCGTTTTATTTATTGTTATTTTTACGGTATTCCCCTGTTGAAATTATCTACTCCTAAACGATTGTTTTACTTTGTTTACTCTTTTAATTATCACAAATATCTTTTGTATTTTTTTAATAGTTAAGTCTTATTTTAATGAAAAATTAAATTTTTATAATTATCCTGATTTGTTTATATTTTTAAAATTAATATTTACTTATTAAAAAGCCTGTTTACGAGCTAATCTCGGAAGTAACGCTACTTTAAAGTAAGTAAACATTACTTCTAATTTAATGCATTTATTTCAAATTTTATCAAATTTATTTTAAAAATATTTGTGGAATTTCATTTCTGATAGTACATATATTTTTTTTAGGTATTTCAGGGTCGTGAATGACTAAAAGGATCAGAGATGCAAATTAGGGTCTAAAGGCATTTTCCAGCTTGGACCTGTTGATAAAAGTGCTATAAAAAAGTAAAAGGGAAAGAGAGGTTAAGAAAAAATTTAGTTTTATCACCAACAGCTTCAACATCAAATGTACAGGCTAATGTTTCTTCCCCCTCCTACTCATCCTCCAAGTAAAAAACCAGAAGAAGAATATTTGCAGCCAAGGAGACATCCAAAAGGCCCTTATAATTTCCAAGTTATGTTTTTAAGTTAGTTAGGGGGAACATATTTTCTAATCTTAGAGCCAGCCTTGTCAATGCCTTGCTCTTGGATTTGAAGGTTATGGGCCTTCTTATACCAAATATTAATATGAAAGTCATTATAGATAAATGCAAAGTTGATAGGGCAAAGTCTAAAGTGAAAACAACTGCCCAACAAAAACATGATGAAAGTGTGGAAAATTTTTACTGTTTACTCTTTTACGCTTTTAATTATCATGAATATCGCTTGTATTTTTTTAATAGTTAAATCTTATTTTAATGAAAAATTCAACTTTTATAATTATTCTGATTTGTTTATATTTTTAAAGTTAAAATTTATTTATTAAAAAGCCTGTTTACGAGCTAATCTCGGAAGTAACTCTACTTTAAGGTATGTAAACATTACTTTTAATTTAATGTATTTATTTCAAATTTTATCAAATTTATTTTAAAAATATTTGTGGAATTTCATTTCTGATAGTACATATATTTTTTTTAGGTATTTCAGGGTCGTGAATAACGAAAAGGATCAGAGATGCAAATGTCTAAGGGCACTTTCCAGCTTGGACCTGTTGATAAAAGTGCTGTAAAAAAGTAAAAGGGAAAGAGAAAGGTTAAGAAAAAATTTAGTTTCATCACCAACAGCTTCAACATCAAATGTTCAGGCTGATGTTTCTTCCCCCTCCTACTCATCCTGCAAGTGAAAAACCAGAAGAATATTTGCAGCCAAGGAGACATCCAAAAGGCCCTTATCTTCTAATCTTAGAGCTAGTCTTGTCAATGTCTTGCTCTTGGATTTGAAGGCTATAGGCCTTCTTATACCAAATATTAATACGAAAGATATTATAGATAAATGCAAAGTTGATAGGGCAAAGTCTAAAGTGAAAACAACTGCCCAACAAAAACACCATGAAAGTGTGGAAAATCTTATATGTATTGCAGTTGATGGGAGAATGAATAAGGACACATTGCTGTATGAGGAAATTGTGGAGGAAAATGAACAGAAAACTATGAAAAAACTAAGAAACCAGAACGCCATTTAACTTTTACAAAGGAGGCACCACATGAAAGTCAATATCTGATACAAAGCGTTCTCCCTAATAGTGGTGCAACAGGTGTTGCTCATGCAGAGCAAGTAGTGGATGTTTTGCATGAATTCAACAGTGAGAACACTATCAAGGTTATCCTTGTTGACAACACTAATGCCATCACAGGCTGTGAAGGTGGAATGGTTGCAATTTTAGAAAAAAAATCTTCATGCAATTGTTGCTATTTGCACCATAATGAACTACCTTTCAGAGCTCTTTTCAAAAACATAGATGGTTGCACAAAAGGCCCTACAGTATTCAGTGTTCCTCTGGGGAAATTATGCTCAAATGATTTACCACAAATATCATTTTCCACTATTAGCAGTCCGCTGCATTCAATTTTGAAAATTGGTGAAATACACGATCTTAGTTGTGACCAAAGGCTCCTGTATGAATACACAGTGGATATTTCTAGAGGTAAGGTTGATTCTAGAAAATTGGTCCTTTAAACCAGGCAAGGTGGTTAACTTTGGCCATCAGGCTTATGCGTTTATTGAGTCGTGGCACATACCCTCAAAAACTCACAACAAAACTTCACAGTTTAATAAGTTTTATTGTAAATGTGTATGCCACTTGTTGGTTTGAAATTAAAAGAAATAATAAGTTCCATAATCAGCAAGTGCACATTTTTAATATGATCCAGAAGATCAAGAAGCAGCCTCATGAAATCCAACAGATCACTTTAAGAAATATACAAGGAAGTACATTTTGTTTACTGTCTGAAAACCTATACTCCATAGTCAAATCTGATGAAGTTGAATTAAGAGAAGAAGCTTTAAAAAGAGTTTTAGCCATTAGGTAATTAAATATTTATTCATATATCAATGACTCTGTTATGATACGAAAACAATGCTAAGTCTATGCATGCAGACTTAGTACGAAACGAGATATAGCTCGTACTCTATGTAACTACCCGCAATTAAAAAAATACACACGTGCTCCGTTCCCGGTCCTCGTCTCTATTCATTATACCACATATCACTTTATGGTGGCAGCGGTAAAACCGAATCAAAAACAAAGATTGACCCCATACACACCTATAAACCTAATCAAAACTCTGTACGGAAAGGAAAAGAGAATTAAATCAGCCCGAAAAAATTAATACGACAACTACGGACGCCGGCCAGCCATATTGTCTCTCGCAACCAAACACTTGTAAGTACGACACAAACTTACTACACCGATATTCGAAAGAAATCTTGTTTAAAAAACAAAAAAAAAAACCTCTAATCTTATTACATCTCGAATACTTACTGTCTACTGGATAGTTTAATTGTAATTTGTGTAATTTTTCCCATCCGTCTAATACACGTTGATACTACAGGGAAATACGTTCTTCAAAAAAGACCAACCTTAACCCGAGACAAAACGCTTCATAACGAAATGGCAACCTGTCTCCCCGAAATGCATTGGTCTGACCCCGACCTTAGCGAGGCGCTATTATTATTCAAACAAAAGATGACATTGTACCTAGAGGACGAGGAGATAACGGACACGGTAAAACAGGCCAGGAAAATCTGCCGTGGCATCGGAGACGAAGGGTTAAAGAGACTTAACGCCAGTGGGCTGACAGAAGAAGAGAAACAGTCACCACAAAAACTATGGAAGTTTTACGAAGCACAAATAAACACAAACGTGCACTTCCGAATTCACAGGTTACATTTAATGCAATATAGGCAAAAACCTGATGAAAGTTTAGACGACTTTGTCACTAGAGCCAGGACGCTTGCACTAAAATGCGATTTTTCCGAAGAAGAACTGCATGAGAGGATTATTGAACTGATAATTGCCTCCACACCATATGATGCTTTTAGGAATGAACTTTACAGCAAGCCCAAGGGACACAAGATCGCTGATGTCCTCGCCGAAGGCAGAAAATTCGAAGCCCTCTCAGCCGGAAACAACCAACTGCAACAAATCTGCGGGTCACAAAACGAAAAGATTCACAGCATACATAGGGGCAGGAAATGCAGAAACTGTGACACATGCCACAAGCCACGGCAATGTCCCGCATATCACGATGAATGCTCCGCATGTGGGAACAAGGGTCACTGGGCCAGATGCTGTAGGTCATCAAAACAACAGAGAGAGAGTAGAAGTCATAGCTGAAGCCACAAAAAGCAACCTCACCACAACCGCCACCATAGTCAGAAAAGAAAACCGGAACGTGGAAGAAGGAACCAAAATGTCGACAACATAGACATTGATAGTGATAGTGAGAACTATCACAAACACTTCTATTCCATCACAATAAGTGACAAATGTATGGACAGCATCGACAAACAGCCCAGGAATGAAGCTTATACAACCCTAACCATAAAACCTCTCCGCGTACCCAATCCACCACATACACTCCGCTTGAAGATTGACTCTGGGGCATCAGGGAACACCCTTCCTATGAGAACGTTCCGACAAATGTATGGAACCAACAAAGCCCTAAACATCCTACAACCATCATCACACATAAGACTTACTTCCTATAGTGGCGACACAATCGTCTGCGCAGGGACCATCAACATCCCATGCCAATACAAAGATTCTAAATGGATAGATGCCACATTTTATGTGGTAGATGTTCCAGGACCAGCCGTTGTAGGTCTACCTACAAGCGAACAGCTCAACCTCATCACGATAAACGTTGACGCTATAAAGAGCGCAACACCAAGAATACCTCATACACCTATCCGTGATGTTGAGCAACTCAAGGAAGCATACCCAGAACAGTTCAATAGGATCGGAAACTTCAGCGGAACCGCCAAACTCCTGCTAAAGGACGATGCAGAGCCATTCATCGACCATCCCCGTAAATACAGCATCCACCTCAAAGACAAAATCAAGGAAGAAATTGAAAGGTTGATACAAGAGGATGTGCTGAGAAAAGTAGAAGAGCACACAGATTGGTGCTCAAGCTTAGCTTTTAGCACAAAAAAGGATGGATCCCTCAGGATATGCATCGACCCTCAGAAGCTAAACTCTAGTTTAAAGAGATGCCCTTACAGGATACCCACGGTGGAAGAACTGAACCCAAAATTTGCGAAGGCAAAAGTATTCAGCAAGCTGGACGCCAAAGCAGGATATTGGTCAATTCACCTGGATGAACAATCCCAGCTACTGACAACCTGTAGAACACCATTTGGAAGGGTCTGCTGGAAACGACTACCATTTGGCTTAAGTGTCTCACAAGACATATTCCAAGCAAAAATTGACCAAATCCTTGAAGGCCTGGAAGGTGTAGCTAGCATAGCCGATGACGTAGCGGTACATGGAGAGGATGATGAGGAGCATGACAGAAATCTGCTAAACCTAATGGATAGAGCAGATAAAACTGGTCTTGTCTTCAACAGTAAAAAATGTGCTATCAAAAAACGTAGCATCACATTTTTTGGAAACATATATACACCCACAGGTATCAAGCCAGACCCTACCAAGGTACGTGACATCCAACAGATGCCACAACCACAAAACAAGGACGATCTACAGTGCTTCTTAGGGATGCTGAACTATCTTTCCCAATATATCCCAAACTTTGCAGAAAAGGCACACCCGTTGCACGGCCTCCTAAAATCACAAACACCCTGGATTTGGGATCCAAACCACCAACGGTGCTATAATGATCTAAAAGAAATGATCACTGCCGACGCCCTCCTAGCGTACTATGACCAAACAAAACCAGTAACACTGGAAGTAGATGCATCGCAGAAGGGTCTGGGGGTAGCACTGACACAAGCAGGCAAGCCAATCGCATTCGGTTCCAAAACGCTGACTGAATGCCAATCTAGATACAGCAATATCGAGCGCGAAATGCTTGCAATTGTACATGGTATTCAGCGCTACCATACGTACCTTTATGCAAGTACTTTTACAGTAGTGACGGACCACAAACCCCTAGTCACTATATGCTCAAAGCCATTGCACTCAGCACCACCACGTCTGCAACGTATGCTGTTAAAGATACAAGGATACAACTTCAGGGTAGTCTACCGCCCAGGCAAAGATATGATCCTTGCAGACACACTTAGCTGACTGCCCAACCCAGAAAACAACAGTGTCGTCGAACTAGACGAAAGAATTGATGGCATAGACACAGGAGCCGATGATGAGCACCTCACCATTGCAACCATCAATTTCTCAATGGAGAAAAGAACTTTGCTATGCAGGGAAACCACAAGGGACCAAACACTAAATCTCCTGAAGGAAATCGTATTTCAAGGATGGCCAGAAACTATTCGAGATGTACCGACTGACATCAGAATATACTGATCATTCCGCGATGAACTAGCCCTCGAGACAGGAATACTTTTCAAAGGAAAACAAGTTCTGATCCCAGAATCCATGAGGGACAACATTCTACATCAACTCCATGAAGTCCACCAAGGCATTGAGAAAACCCGTCGACTCGCAAGAGAGAGTGTATACTGGCCTAACATAAATAAGGACATTGAAAAAATGTGCCAGTCATGTTCGCTTTGCCAGGAACACCAAGATGCAAACAGGTGTGAACCAATTGAGCCACATAATATCCCATCACAACCGTGGCAATACATTGCATCAGACCTGTTTGAAGTAAATGGACGCCAATACCTCCTCACTGTGGACAGGTACTCAAAATACCCAGTGGTTGATGAAATGCCTACACCAATATCCAGCAAAGCAGTAGCCGACAAAATCAAGAGCTACGCATCTTTATTCGGACGACCTGACCAAATCATGACGGACAATGGACCACAATTCACCGGACAAGCTTTCCAGAACTTCATTACTTCATGGGGTATCAGACATATCACCAGCTCACCACGCTTCGCAAGGAGCAACGGGTTTATTGAGAGATATGTACGGCATGTCAAATCAGTAATGAAGAAATGCTTGAAAAGCAAGGGTGACATACAACTTGCACTACTGCAGATCAGAGCAACTCCAATAGATAGCAAGCTACCATCACCCGCTGAACTACTATTTGGACGAGCTATACCCATGACGCTACCCAGCCGAGTAGAGCCTGGAAAGGAAGAGTACTGACAAAGATTAGAGGAAAGGTCCGAAGAAATGAAGAAAACCCATGATGGTAGGATGCAAACCATAGTCCTACCACCACTATACCCAGGCCAACATGTAACCATAGTAAACCAAGCAGACAAGCTATGGTACCCCGGGACAGTTGTTCGGAAGGACGAGGACAACCCAAGGAGCTACATTGTACAGACTGCAAACGGGAACAGACTTCGCCGCAACAGAGCCCACCATCGTTCTGTACCAATACGGACTACAATAAAAAAAGTCCACTTCTACAGCCCTACACCAACAACACAGAGCACGGGACAAGCCCACATACACAGTGGACAGAAACAAACTATCACGCACCACAATAACACAAAAAGCACACAAGAAGACCCAATCCAAAAAAGTCCTACTCGTACTCGATCTGGACGGGCCATAAAAACCCCAGCACGATTCAAGGACTAAAATAAACACTAACACATAACTAAACAGGGGGGATGTTATGATACGAAAACAATGCTAAGTCTATGCATGCAGACTTAGTACGAAACGAGATATAGCTCGTACTCTATGTAACTACCCGCAATTAAAAAAATACACACGTGCTCCGTTCCCGGTCCTTGTCTCTATTCATTATACCACATATCACTTCAGACTCAATTATTTATTGCAATTTATAGAATCATTTTAAAGATTTTATCTAATTTCACCATAATTATTATAGTAGAGACTGGAAGTTTTTAAATGAATCAATAAATAAATTTTTATATACTTTCAGAAAAGGTTAAAAAGAATACCAACCATTAATTTTAATGCCACACACTGGACACAATTGATAGATTTATCATTGTGGCATTTTTGAACCACCAATGACAGAAGGTTTTTCTGAATCTGAACTTCAGGAATCATTGTTAAATGGAACCAAGCTTGACTTGCCAAATTTGCCCTCACATTCCCAAGGCATGGAATGGGCAGTCAAGTTAACAACAGAAGCTTTGCAAACTGTATACAGCTTTGAAGCAAGGCATCAACATATTACAGCCAAAGTTTTGAGTCAGAAATTGAAACCAGCATTTTTGTATAAGGGCTCTTATATGGAGCAATTTGACTCTATATATTAAGCACTATTAAAATAGTGTTTGTTTTTCCTTATTTGTTTGTTTGTTATATTTTCACTTATAACAGAAAAAAATCATATAAGGTATTCAAATATCACTGCTTAATTCATGTTTTTTAAAGCAGATACTGAAAATTGGGGGAGGGGGCAGATTTTCAATTTGAAGATTAGTCTTTTTTTTTTTTTAAATCATATCACCCCAAGCAAGGCGGTAATGCCACTGATGTGCAGGGGGCTACATAAGAGTGAGAAGATTAGAAAAGAGAAAACCGGAAACCACATCCTAAACAAGAAACAAGGGATGAGCCTCTTCACCTGTTCAATAGATGTGGGTGGAGTGTGAACCGGGCGAGTCATCATTTCTTTAATTAATATCATTTTTATAAAATAAAATGACATTCCTTGATTTAAATACTAAAATTATTTAGTTTTCTCACTAATATTCAAGCCAAATCTTGCGAAAACGATGAATTTTCAGTATATTTTTGTCTGTGATTTTTGATGCCAAATGCTCAAAAAACCGTTGAAGTATTTGATCTAATATTTTGTATCAGTACTTAATAGGTCCATACACAACTTTTGGTAAGTGAGATTTTTGAATATTTTAAAAAAGTGAAAAATCAACCTACCCTAATATATATATATAATGTCAGTTAGTTGAGCAGTGTTATTTCAAGAATGTCGACTTCAAAGTTTTGTGAAAGCATTATTGGAATGTTTTCACTCGTCAGGGTTTTTTTCTGTTAATTCTATTAACTCTCTATTGCTATCTTGATATAAAATATTTTATGAAAAAAAATCTGCTTGCCTAAAATATGTGTCTAGCAGTAAACTACGGAAAATAAACATTAATTTTGGCACTAAACAAAAACTGTCTAGATTGTTTGGACTTTATTGCCATGTTTACGAAGTTTCAACCATTGTACACTTTGGCTTTCTTCAGATGCTAGGAATTTTGAACTGAACACTATATTTCAATCATTGAGGTAGATCGTTCTCGTTCCATATGCAATGATACTTCCAGATGCCATGTAGTAATCTCCCTTGGACTCAACTCTCTACGTTGTTTGTTCCCCACTGCTATAGCCAGGTATTGAACTCACAACCTGGGTCAAGTCACTGAAACTAACCAACGTCTATATCCACTGAGTCAATGGTCATGTGTCCTTGAGAACATCAGTGTATGTATTTTGGGGACTTATAAATAACTAGCCCCTGAAGAAGGGCAGAGTGTACAACATGGAAATAAAGATGAGGACAACAGTCGAAACAATATAAATAGTGTATATGAAGGGTGTTAGAAAATTTAGCGATGTTTAACCTTTGTGACCACAAAAATGTGTTTTCTTAAAAGGACTGTTACTCCTTTGACACCAGTATTACTGTATACACTTTTGACTTCCTCAGTAATGATTATTTGAATTTTAACAAAACTCAAACATTCGAAATTGGATTTATGCATATTCTTCATTATGTAGAATTGATAACAAAAGTATTAAACAATTTATTTGTCTATATTTCTGAGATGAGGTATTTACATGATTCAAACTATTGTCATATACATGTTTCAGCCATTGTACTTCAGGTGACTGGAATTTTGAACTAAACCCTTTATTTTGACCCCTGGGTTAGATTGTTCTCATTCCGTGAGTCGTGCCACTTCCGAATGTCTTAGTTATTTGCATTTAACTCAACTCTTTATGTTTTTGCTTGCCAGGATATAACCAACACTTTTATCAACAGGGCCATATGTCCTTGAGGACATCAGTGTATGAATTTTTTGGACTTATGAACCTAATGATTGTTAAGTAGGATATCTTTGTTATGAAACAACCCTGATAAAAAGGTTGAGTACAAGCCAGATAGATATCTGGCTATTGTTTGATTTGAAACAGAATTTTTGCTTGTGTAGGAAAAATATTAAAAGAAATTAATGTCAATGATAAAAAAAGTTTGAGTAGAATCCAGAAGGGCATTTAGCAATTGTTTGATTTGTAGTCTGGGAACATTTTTTTTTCTTGCATGAGGCAGAGAGAAAAAGATTTTGAATCATAAATTCTAATTAATAAAATGCTGAGGAGGGAGAGAAAGAAATTTCATGCCCCTAGAGGAGCAATAGTGAAAGATACCAATTAGAGAGAGAAGGAGTACTGCTAACCAGTCAAAAGAATTGCAATGGTCAGAAGCTAGCTAAGGTAACAGGCATAATTAACATCCTAAGAAAGGAAATGGGATTGTCTGTAAACCTTGATAGACAGTGGTACAAGATGCCAAAAGAGGAGAGAGTTATTGGGGTGGGTTGGTCCCTGTGACCAATGCTCCTAGGGGAGGGGAGTAAGAAGAATTTCCCATCCCAAAAGTATGATGGGTTACCTTGCTATGGCAACAAAGAAATTCTTTGTGAGTAGAGTGTCCATAAATAACAGTTGCTGCAGAGTTGGAACAAATTTGAGAGCCAGTCCAGTTGGAGCTTGAGTTGTAGTTGGAGGTGAGAGACGTGTTAACGCATGACTGCCTGCCTGAGAAAAAGCTGTAAATTAAGCCCTGTGCCGGAACAATCAAACTAGATGAAGTGTTGCATCTGATAGACACCATGGGTTGGAATTTAGTTGTCTGCATGAAGAACTGATAATCTCTAACAAAGTACTGGACCGAAACAAAAATTATAATGAAAACTTGTTTTTAAATGTTATGGAGATATTTTTTTTGTTCAATGTGACTTTATGTGCGTTGTGGTGCAGTTGATATCCGCTCGGAACGACAACTCGGGGAATTCCACTTGAATTCGCTGCATTCACTTACGCGCAAATACCCTTGGGAAAGGTATTAATCCGTCTATTCCTTCCAGTTATGGGTTAAATAACAGGACAGATTGGGTTCTATAGCCTTGGTCAGCAACCAGTCTACCGCAGAAAGCAATGGCAACCTACTGCGGGATAATCTTCTGCCCAGTCAGTCATGTCTCTTTCGAGACATGATCGCCCAAGCGTGTATCACGTATGGCATTTAACTGACTGACTTTATCGGCTCGGAACGAGAAATCGGGGAGCCGAGTTCAAATCCCAGCTGAATTTATTGCATTGACTTACGCGCAAATACCCTTCGGAAAGATATTAATCCGCCTATTCCTTCCAGTTATGGGTTAAATAACAGGACAGATTGGGTTCTATAGCTTTGGTCGGCAACCAGTCTACCGCAGAAAGCAATGGGAACCTACTGTGGGATAATCTTCTGCTCAGTCAGTCATGTCTCTGTCGAGACATGATCACCCAAGCGTGTATCATGTATGGCACTTAACTGACAGACTGACTTTCGATATCACCTGGTTTGACCACAACACAGGAAAACTTCAATAGTGATTTTGCCAGACCAGCTCTGGCAATCAAAACACAATGTGGGATAAAGCAGGGTTTGGACCAAAATGATCGCAAACTGATCAGCTGTGGAGATTGAGTGTCTTGACAGTGAACAGGTGGTAGAGATCACACATTTTACAGCTGGAAGACTATAATTGCATGTAAAATGTTGACCGTAATGACTACCCTTTGCATGAAATGGTGTAATGTTGGTCTGCTGAGTGTTATGATTGAGGGGAGAGAACTCTAGATGATCACAATTTGTTGTAAAATAAAAAGTATTTTCTTCGATGACATGAAGAATGATGGGCTCAAAACTTTTTGGAAAAGCTTTTTTAAATGTAGGAAACAATTATAAAGGTGTACAAAAAGCAAGTGTAACAGAATTGTTTCAGGTCTGCATTATCATTGGAAAATGTTTCAATTACCAAGCCTCAAGACCGTATTTTTGTCTTTTTAACTTTAATCTAATCTAATAAAAATGAGCAACAGAATTTTGGCAACCTTAGATCTACATGAAGTAAAAAAAAAAAAAGTGTTGGAGGAACAGTTTTTCACCTTGCCACCACTACTATTTTAACAATTTTCACTCCTCAGCAATATTTATTGTTTCAGAAAATGACAATTAGAATTGTAATAAAATGTGAACATATGATGAAAGTGAATTTATATATTTTCTTTCTTTTTGGGAATTTAAAACAAAAATATTAAACACTTATTACATTGTTTACAAGAATAATTTTATATTGACAACATTCTAAAACCTAATACAATTAAAACTAATGCAATGCAATATTTCTCATTTACCAATTTTTGTTCATAAATTTAGGAACATTTACCAAATAATTAAAATATGTCAACCAAGCATAAGGAAATCCTTATTATTTACCATTTTATAAAAGTTGAATAAATTAGCAATTAGCCAATATTTTGCAAACCATTCCAATAAAAATCTGATAGTGTTTATTATTTTTGTTCAAAATTTTCAATAACAAAGAAAATGCAAAAATTCACTTTCATGTGTTTAGGTTTAATTACAATTCTAATCATCGCTTCTTGGAAAAAAAAATTACTGAGGTGTAAAGGTTATTAAAATAAGATCAGTGTCGAGGAAAAAACCATGCTTTTAATAATGTTTTTCATGAAAGTTCAAATATGCCAGAGTTTAACTATTACTTCTTGTGAGTTTGCATATGGCGTTTTAAATGAGAACTAGACATAAATGATGAGGAACAAATCTCACAGGAAAAAGGCTTAAGCCCACTGTGTATCTTGGAATGTCTTTTTAAGCTTGACATATCTGCAAATGCAGATCCACATAAATCACAAGAATATGGCCTCTCTCCAGGGTGTGTTCCCATGTGCCGTTTTAAATTTGAGCTGCTTGAAAATGGTGCAGAACAAATTTCACAAGAAAATAGTTTCACTCCAGTATGTGTTTGTATATGTTTTTTTAAACTTGATTTCAGTGAGAAAGCATGTTTGCAAATTGCACAAGAAAAAGGTTTCTCTCCAGTGTGTGTTCGCAAGTGTATTACTAAGTTTGAATTCACTGAAAATGCTGACCCACATACATTACAAGAATATGGTTTTTCTCCAGTGTGCGTCCGCACATGTTTTTTCAAACTTGATCTGTTTGAAAATGCAGATCCACATACCTCACAAGAAAATGGTTTCTCTCCGGTGTGTGTTTGCATGTGTTGGGTTAAATGGGAATTAATTGAAAATGATGATGAACAAATGTTACAAGAATAAGGCTTCTCTCCTGTGTGTTTCCGCATGTGATAATTGAAGTTAGATCTCCGAGAAAATCCACAGCCACAAATTTTACAAGTAAAGGGTTTTTCTCCTGTATGTGTTCGCATATGTAATTTTAAATCTGAGCTCCGCCCAAATACAGAATCACATACTTCACAAGAGTGCGGTTTTTCTCCAGTGTGTGTCAGCATGTGTCTTTTTACAGTTGATTTTTCTGAAAATCCTGCTCCGCAAATTTCACATGGATATCGTTTAATTTCTGTTTGTTGGTCCATTTCTCTAGAGAACCAAATCAATATCAAAGGTTCCACAGACTTGACAATATTCTTGAACTAAACACCTGGTGGTATTTCAGGAACCTCTTATTTTATGACCTGTCAATAAAGATAAATGATATTAAACAAAAGGCACTGTCATTAATAAATTCAATTTGTTAATTCAAAATAATTTAAATTTCAATATTTAGAAAATCTATTATATGCATGCACCCATTTATAATTATATACTTTAAATTCAAGATATTAATGGTTTTATTTTGTTAGTTTTGTTTAGCAGCATATCAAACTTTATGGGTTATTTAATGCTGAAATTCAAATATTTTGTACACAATTTCATACTTTCAGAGTAAACGTATATATTTCACATAGTTTGTAGTTAATAAAATGCATTACTAGGAATTTTCTTATAAAAATGTATTGCTGGTAATTTTAATATTGAAATGTATTTTTATATGAATTGCTGGTCATTTTGCAATAAAGTATTGTTGGTAATTTTTTTATAAATGCATTTATGGTATTTTTACCATGAAAATGTATTTTTATTTTTTCCTAGCATTTCGATTTTTGTTTAGTGGTTAACTATTTGCCCATAGCTGTGACCCTAACAGGTGATACCATCTCATGTAAGGATTGACAATCTGGAAACCATAGCAATTAAGAGGTGGTTCTATGCTCCCCAAAACCTTCAGTCTCCTGACCAGAAACCTTTTTGCTGTAGGTTATTGTCATACTTAGGACTAAGATATTTATGAGAAAAGAGTACTTGGTATCAAGGATCGGTCATCTGTAGATATAATCCTGGCATTCACAGTCTGACAAAATGAAAATTCAAAGTGAATTTGCTGACAAAGTGCTAGAATTTTTGTTTGTTTCATTCTTAACTGAAATTTATGCAAGGAAACTCCTCCATAAAAAGAGGATATACAGTGGGTCTTTTGTAAGAGAATTTAAAAAGAAAATGGGGAAAAAAAACCCCAAAGATATGTAATTAAAAATAAAATATTAACACACCCAAATTTGCTTGTAAATATCAGTGGTCAGTCTATTTGCATGAATCTCTGTATTATTTGCAATGATATCATCATATATAATGTCACGGGGTGGGTTACATCAGATTGAATAGTGAGAGCCAATATTTATAGTGAATTGAATGCTAAAAAGTTAAATTAAAAAAAGACTGCAATATGTTAATTGTATCGATCACCACAAATAGAAATTTTTGTATATAAGGAAACACAAATCTCAAAAGTTGTATAGGAAGATATTTCTTTTTTGTTGTAAATTTATTAAAAATTTGAATACGTAGAAATCGTATATAAAACTAATACTATCTTCATTTTATTCAATTATCATTGGGTTAGCAAGTTCAGTTCATTTAAGATATTTCTTTTTTGTTGTAAATTTATTAAAAATTTGAATACTTAGAAATCGTATATAAAACTAATACTATCTTCATTTTATTCAATTATCATTGGGTTAGCAAGTTCAGTTCATTTAAGATATTTCTTTTTTTGTTGTAAATTTATTAAAAATTTGAATACTTAGAAATCGTATATAAAACTAATACTATCTTCATTTTATTCAATTATCATTGGGTTAGCAAGTTCACTTCATTTAAGAATATAATTGACTAAAAGAACTCACTGATGCCTTAAGGAGACCTTGAGTTACATGACAGCCCATTAGTGAGAATAGTCAGTTGCACCTAAAATTACAACATAGGCAATAACCAATTATGGTTTAGCTCACCATAGAGGATGAATAGGAATTGCTACCATCCTCTATGACAAAAATAAAAAATCTGTTACCAGGGCTGTTTTGTTTCCCTGCAGGGTTTTTACAAGAGCATCTTTTTATTTGACCCTTTCTCATACATTTTGATTTCTGTGTGGGACAATTTCTAAGATATATATGCATGGCATTTTAGCAGGACTTACATTTGTGTAGTTCAAGAGTGTATATATTAAAACCTTGAATAAGTTCTAGCTGATGTACCATGAAAAGTAATGTTTTATTTACAACAATCAGTAAGAAACATGTCACTGAAAGTATTATCGCTAGTTGCTACATTTTTCTATCTTTCTGGTAGCATTTGAATTACACATTGAAAAAAATGACATGTCTACTGAGGCTAACTACGAGCCGGCCCAGTTCAGTTCATTTAAGACTTTAAGATCAACTACTAGTTTGGTTTTCAGGCATTTTCCAAAGGTACCACATGCAGTGATTGCCTCCCTAAGCTTATAACAAAAAGTCACCATTTCTAATAAACTGACCACGATGAGATCTGATGACCGGGAAGTGTGTGTTCCAAGTATATACAGTAATAGTGGCCTCAATTATTTTGACTGTTTATTTTTATGACCACAAAGGTTAAAAATTTCCATAAACATAATGTCTCGTCACTCATTAACTATAGCTTTTATCTCCCTTAGTAACCTTTGTCTTTTACAGGACAGTTTGATGATCTCAGTTCTCCTACCAGCTGCATTTGTTCAGAAATAGAACTCTCCACAATGCATGACAGCTTTTATCAGTCCTACATTTTAAACCCATTTTATCTCAACCATCTTTGGTAAGAATCAATTATCTTCCTCCTCTGCAAACAGAGGAATTATTTATTAAATGAAATTGACATTTCTTGGTATTTTCTTATTTGTACAATTTATTTCACTCCAGTACACATTTATCCTAACATTTGCCTCACTTGTATATTTTTAAGTACTCCCTAAGTTTTCTTTCTTGGTGTTTTTTCTGCCTTGAAAACACCCATTTTTAACTAAGAATTGTCTGATACTCTGTGTTTTTATCCATTCCCAGATTTTTTCTTATATTTAAATCCAACTCTTCTATGCATTTCTTTCTATTTTTTGTTCAAATTGTTTGTGAAATTATATTTTTATTCCTTTTCAGTTATACCTATTTTAGAGGAATAAAAATGAAATACTTGTGTATGAAACTCAACATTGCTCCAGAGTTTTATTTACTAAAATTGTTTATTTGACCCCACATCAAACAAAAATGAACACATGTTCAGACAGTTAAATGTAATATTTTATATTGCTTATATTTAAAGTGTTCTAGCAAAATGTGTGCTCTAAGCATTTTATGATTTACAGAAGCAACAACAAAAAAACTGCAGCAGTTAATAATGACCAACAAAAATCAGACATTGAAGTATAGCATAGTTATTGGATCCTTGATTTTGGAACATTGTGGCATTGAAAAACGATAATTGCATGTAAAATATTGTGATGATTACCCTTTGTATGCAATGGTTAAATGTTGGACTGCTGAGTGTTATTATCAAGGGGAGAGTACTCTTTAAGATGATCATAATTTGTTATTAATTAAAAAGTATTTTCCTCGATGACATGTCAAAACTTTTTGGAAAAGCGTTTTTAAATGTGGGAAACAATTATAAAGGTGTACAAAAAGCCAGCATAACAGAATTCTTTCAGATCTGCATTGTCATTGGAAAATGTTTCAATTACCAAGCCTCAAAACTGTATTTTCAACTCTAATCAGTTATAAGCAAAAAAATCAGCAAAAGAAGTTTGGCAAATTTGGTCCTTCATCCCTTAAAATAAAAAAGAATCACTGTGTCGAAGGGACAGTTTTTCACCTTGCCACCCCTGCTATTTTAACAGTTTTCACTCCTCAGCAATATTTTAAAAAGTGACGATTAGAATTGTAATAAAATGTGAACATATGATGAAAGTGAATTTATACAATTTCTTTGTTCTTGGGAATTTACAACAAAAATATTAAACAATTTATTAGATTTTTTACAAAAATATCTTTACATTGACAGCACTCTAAAAACTAATGCAATGCAATATTTCTTATTTATCAACTTAACTATTAAGTCATTTTTTACACATAAATTCAGAAAAATTTATTATTAACATGTCAACTAACAATAAGGAAATTATCATTATCTACCATATATTAAAGTTTGAATCAATTGGCAATTAGCTAATTTTTGCAAACCTTTCCAATAAAAAATCTGATAGTGTTCATCATTTCTGTTCAAAATTCTAAATAACAAAGAAAATGCAAAAATTAACTTTCATGTGCTTAGGCTTTATCACAATTTTAATCATCACTTTTTGAAAAAAGTAAATAATTAAACATTACTAAGGTGTGAAGTTAGTTAAAATAATTGTGATTTCAATGGGAAAAAAACCATCTTTTTAACTTTGCTTTTCGTCAAAATCCAAACATGCCAAAATCTCACAATATTAATTCTTGGCATTGTGAATACGCATGTGGCGTTTTAAATGTGTATTAGTCGTAAATGATGATGGACAAATTTCACAAGAAAAAGGTTTAAGCCCACTGTGTGTCTGGAAATGTTTTTTTAAGCTTGACACATCTGAAAATGCATATCCGCAGAAAGCACAAGAATATGGCTTCTCTCCAGTATGTGTTCGCATGTGCCGTTTTAAATTTGAACTGCTTGAAAATCCTGCAGAACAAATTTCACAAGGAAATGGTCTCAGTCCTGTATGTATTAATATATGTTTTTTTAAACTTGATTTCTCTGAGAATGCACAATCACAAATTCCACAAGAATAAGGCTTCTCTCCAGTGTGTGTCCGCATGTGTCTTATTAAATTTGAACTCATTGAAAATGCTGACCCACATACACTACAAGGGTATGGTTTCTCTCCAGTGTGTGTCCGCACATGTTTTTTCAAAGTTGATCTGTCTGCAAATGCAGATCCACATACCTCACAAGAAAATGGTTTCTCTCCAGTGTGTGTTTGTATGTGTTGCGTTAAATGGGAATTAATTGAAAACGCTGATGCACAAATGTTACAAGAATAAGGCTTCTCTCCTGTGTGTTTCCGCATATGAAGTTTAAAGGTAGACCTCCTTGAAAATCCACTGTCACAAATTTTACACGTAAAGGGTTTTTCTCCTGTATGTGTTCGCATATGTAATGTCAAATCTGAGCTTCGCCCAAATGCAGAACTACACACTTTACAAGTGTGTGGCTTCTCTCCAGTGTGTGTCAGCATGTGTCTTTTTACAGTTGATCTTCGTGAAAATCCCGCTTTACAAATTTCACATGGATATTGTTTAATTTCTGTTTGTTGGTACATTTTTCTAGAGAACCAAATCAATTTAAAAGGTCCCACAGACTTGACAACATCCTTGAACTAAACACCTGGAGGTATTTCAGGAACCTCCTGCTACTTTATGACCTGTCAATAAAGATAAATGATATTAAACAAAAGGCATTGTCATTAATGAATTTAATTTGTTGATTCAAAATGATGATATAAATTTCAATATTTTGAAAATCAATCACACACATTCATATATTTATAATTATATTTTAAATTCAAGATATTCATGGTTTTATTCGGTTATTTGGTTTTGTTTAGCGACTTATCAAAATTAATGTGTTATTTAATGCTAAAATCTATGTATTTTGTTCACAATTTTCTCGCTTGAACTACATATATTTCATGCAATTTCATGCCTTCAACTAGAGATATTTTATACTTTTGGGGTAAACATAGGTATTTTACATAGTTTGTAGTTAATAAAATGCATTAATAATAATACTGTTTGCTGGCAATTTTAATATTGAAATGTATTTTTTTATTTCAGTGTTGTCTTGACTGTCATTTTGTTATAAAAATGTACTGCTGGTTATTTTGTGATAAAGTATTGTTGGTAATTTTTTTTATATATGCCTTTATGGTATTTTTACCATGAAAATGTAGTTTTATTTTTTCCTAGCATTTCAATTTTTGTGTAGTGGCTAACTATTTGCCCATAGCTGTGACCCTAATAGGAGCTAATATCTCATGTAAGGATTGACAACCTGGAAACCATAGCAATTAAGAGGTGGTTCCCTGCTCCCCAAAACCTGACCAGAGACCTTGCTGCTGTAGTTTATTGTCATACCTATGACGAAGATATTTATGGGAAAAGAGTACTTGGCATCATTATTTGGTTGGTTTAGCAGCATATCAAACTTTATGGGTTATTTAATGCCAAAATCTAAGTATTTTGTACACAATTTTATAGCTTCAACTTTGTATATTTTAAAGGCAATTTCATGCCTAGATATTTTGTTAATAATTTTATATGTATTATTTTAGTTTGTAGTTGATCAAATGCATTCATGGTAATTTTACTATAAAAATGTATTTTTATACTTTAATGTTGTCTTCATTAATAATTTTCTATAAAAATGTATTGCTGATCATTTTGCAATAAAAAAGTGTTCTTGGTAATTTTTTTTATATATGTATTGCTGATATTTTTACCAGAAACAATTTTTTTTCCTTGGTTGCTATTCATCTTGAGGTTTTAGACAAAATCCAAAGGATATGCAATATAATTGATCCTGACTTAGCAGTTCACATTCACTTTCTCACCAACATGATGTGGCTTCCCTCTACAAGTATTTTCATGGTAACTGCTCTGACAAGCGTTTTCCCCTGGTTCCCGAACCACATGTATTTACTTGTGCTACTAAACTGGGATCTAGGTTCCACCCGTTTACCATCAAAATAGTTAAATGTAAGAGCTTCTTCAACTCTGTTTCTTTTCTCGTACTTCCTATTTTTGGAACTCCCTACTATTTGCTTGCTTCCCTGATAGCTACAATCTCCAAGAGTTTAAATGCAACGTCAATTGCCATCTTCTATATACTTTATTCCCATCTATCTGTTATCTTTTCGACATCTTCTGTACCTTGTTTTTCTCTCAATGTAACCTCCTGTGCACCAGTGGCAGTCCTGTCTTGCTTGGGGTGAAATGATTATAAAAATACGATTTATTTTCTATCAAACACAACATTTGTAACTGACATATAGATATTAGTCAAACTGGTAGAAAGCTATTACTTTTTAAAAGATATCACATATCAGTTGGAGGTACTGGGTTTTAGGATTATTATTATGAGTGAGTTTGGCACCTGTTGCTTCATTTATTGAAAGATGATCAAATTTAAAAAATAGATTAAATTAAAATACTACATTTATGAGAAAATATGTTCACTACAGGAGTCATAAAACCTTCCGCCAGCTATGGGCAAATAGAACTGGGTTCTATAGTCTTGGGTGGCAACTGGACTAGGAAAAGGAAAATTCTGTATGTAACCTTGATGAAGCACATACTATGCAGCTAAAGAAAAGATTGTTTGCATTGACTCGATGAGACTAACTACAGTTGACATGCTTATGTGTGTGTAAACGTACATTTTATAATTCAATAATAAACTGAAAAATATTTCAACAAAATTAAAGAAAAAATTTATGACCAAATAATTTCCAGAAAGATTAATAAATTCTCACAGTATGGTTTAAGAAATGAATTTTTCCTTTGGAAAAGAAAATTTTTTCCCCTTCTCATTTCATTTGTGCCATTTTTAATATATATCACTTTTTGTCAACTTGAATTAAAAAATTTTTTTAGCTTAAATTCACTTCGTTATGAGAAATAAACTGGATATTACTTTGCGGTCACATCTGTTTTATAAATAAATCTGTCCCCAAGGACACTTGGTCCAGTGAATAAAAAGCTTTGGTTGATAGTAATCCAAAAAAGTGACTTAACCCAATGAGTTGCAAGTTCAATACCTAGCCACAGCAGGTGAGTTACTAAAGAGAATTAATTAAACTGAGATACTGAACAGAGAATTAGAACAATCTACACTAAATAAAGGGTTCAATCTGAAATTCCTAAGTTTGTCACCAGAAGAAAGCTGGTGTGTACAGCGGCTGAAATATTGTGAATTTGGCAATGAAGATAACGATAACACTCTGAACAACGTTAATAGTATAGTTACAATGTCATCTCAGAAATATAGACAAAATTTTTCCTTTCTGTTTTTTTAATCAATTCACCTTCAAGTACAGTGATAATGACATCATGACGCAAGAGGAGTGAAAAAGAATGAGAGTTAAAAGAAACTGGTAACCCAATTCTAAACAGGAAACAAGGGATGAACTTCTACTCGTGCAAGGTGATAATGCCGCTAAGATATATAGGATGGGACACTGGGTGTGAAAGAGAATGAGAAGACTTCAGAAGGAAGTGGAAACCCAATTGGGTCATTTCATTTCAAAACATCAGTAAAAAGGAGAAATCTGTACCCACCGACACCAACTTACTTGAAATTTGGCACAAATGTTCTCCTTTGAGTTATGAAAGTGTGCCAAGTTATTTTGTGCTAGAACTTACTCTTACAATTTGGGGGGGTTATAATTTTTCTCTTTTGTCTTTAGATTAAGGCCACAAAATGTCACAGAATTTCAATGTTTTTAAAAATTCTCTCATACATTCAATATTTCTGAAATTTGGTATGTAGGCCAAATAAGGAATGTAGAATCTAAAGTTTCAACTATTTTAACCCTATACCTGATAAAAAAATTATTTTACTCATTGAAATGCAGGAATCCAAAATCAGCAACTTTTCGCCTATTTAGCTGATGGTCAATTTGTAAAAAATATGTCCTCTTCAATTTTCCTGACATCTACTATGCCTGTTCAAGTTCACCAAAGAATTTTGTGAGAGGTTCAAGTCTACTTTAAAGGGTATAACCCTGCCAAGTTTACAGTTTTTTCTATGTACGTGCAGAATTTCAGTGTAAGTTTATAATTGAAAACAATCATGCTAATGCTCCATGACCTCTCAAATGTTGATATTGTGCAAAGTTACTTTCTTAAACTATTCAATAAGATTGTTTTTATCAATTTAAAAAAATAATTTAGATGTTTTGCAGATACTGCTTTTTATAAGGATAGATTGTCTTTAACAAGTGGTAAACATTGCCTCATGCATAATAATCAACAATGCATAGAATATTTGTAGATGG
Organism: Ascarosepion bandense; assembly: GCA_037127315.1. Lineage (NCBI taxonomy): Eukaryota > Metazoa > Mollusca > Cephalopoda > Sepiida > Sepiidae > Ascarosepion > Ascarosepion bandense. The sequence goes on from JBBBDQ010029944.1 coordinate 411,940, forward strand.
CACTAAACATTAAGTTGAAAGAAATTCTTTCTGTTTGTGTTTTTTAAAATTTTATTCTGATAAATTATTTTCATGAAACAAAAACATTTGATTTTTTCATTCAAAAGTGTAACACTACTTTTGCACGTGGAAAAATGTAACCCTAGTTTACTATGACTGAGCAAAGAAATTATTCTTAGTTGTATTTTTAATTCTGCAGATTATTTATTCCAATATGAGTAGAGGGGAAAACAAAATAGATAATAAAATTGTTTATTGTTGGTTGCAATATGAACACAGCTAATGAATTGTGAAACAAATATATTGCAAATTTTTAGAATCTTGGAAACTGGCAAAGTGAATTGAAAAACATTGCAGATGTAAACACGGGTCAGATGAGGTCATCAAATTGGCAGCCATTATGTGCCAAAGCGGAAGCTTTTGCAGCTGGTGAAGCCGAAAAATAAACTTTAGACAAAATATTGTTTCGGGATTGTCATAAACTTTTGATGAGGTCAAGTAAGGTTAATCCTTAAAATTATTGAATCCTGAGAACAGATTTTAAAGTCAGAAAAATAAATGATGTAATCAAAATGGAAGAAAACAAAAAGAAATGTCATTAAGAAATATTGTTACTTCATTGATTAAACTAAGGGAATGATGTAGTTTTGCATCAAAGTGTGAAGGCAGGAGTAATTTGATTGGCTAAAGACTTGATGTGCATGGACAGCCCGTGTTTGTCATGCCTCCATAAGAGAATTTGGGACAGGCATAAAAATAGAGCCTCAGAGGGCCAAAATGACTCAAGAGCGCAGTTGCAATCAGTTGAAGCTGAGTCTTAGGACCAGTCGAAATGTAATGACCAAAAGGGAAAGACCGTTCCCAACCAAGAGCCATGACCATAGTGACAGAGTTCCTGACTGAAAATGTACAGAGGCAGAGAAAATTGCCACGCTGTTGGGTGCCAGCCGTAGAGACAGTGACGGTTGTCGCACCGAAGAGGCCAACCATAGAGACAGAGACAGTTGCCTCCTATAGAGTCCTGGCTGAAGATGTAAAGAAACATAGAGAAGCCTGTTGCTGGCCAACCAAAAAGAGTTAAGTCAAATAATGCGCCTCCAATAAAGTCCTGGCTGAAGATGTAAAGAAACATAGAGAAGCCTGTTGCTGACCAACCAAAAGAGTTAAGTCAAATAATGCGCCTCCAATAAAGTCCTGGCTGAAGATGTAAAGAAACATAGAGAAGCCTGTTGCTGACCAACCAAAAAGAGTTAAGTCAAATAATGCGCCTCCAATAAAGTCCTGGCTGAAGATGTAAAGAAACATAGAGAAGCCTGTTGCTGACCAACCAAAAAGAGTTAAGTCAAATAATGCGCCTCCAATAAAGTCCTGGCTGAAGATGTAAAGAAACCTGAAAGCCTGTTGCTGACCAACCAAAAAGAGTTAAGTCAAATAATGCGCCTCCAATAAAGTCCTGGTTGAAAGTCTAACAAAGAAACATAGAGAAGCCTGTTGCTTTTGACCAACCAAAAAGGATTAGATCAAATAATGCGCCTCAATAAAGTCCTGGCTGAAGATGTAAAGAAACATAGAGAAGCCTGTTGCTGACCAACCAAGAGTTAAGTCAAATAATGCGCCTCCAATAAAAGTCCTGGCTGAAGATGTAAAGAAACCTAGAGAAGCCTGTTGCTGACCAACCAAAAGAGTTAAGTCAAATAATGCGCCTCCAATAAAGTCCTGGCTGAAGATGTAAAGAAACCTAGAAGCCTGTTGCTGACCAACCAAAAGTTAAGTCAAATAATGCGCCTCCAATAAAGTCCTGGCTGAAGATGTAAAGAAACATAGAGAAGCCTGTTGCTGACTTAACCAAAAAGAGTTAAGTCAAATAATGCGCCTCCAATAAAGTCCTGGCTGAAGATGTAAAGAAACCTGAAAGCCTGTTGCTGACCAACCAAAAAGAGTTAAAGTCAAATAATGCGCCTCCAATAAAGTCCTGGCTGAAGATGTAAAGAAACATAGAGAAGCCTGTTGCTGACCAACCAAAAAGAGTTAAGTCAAATAATGCGCCTCCAATAAAGTCCTGGCTGAAGATGTAAAGAAACCTAGAGAAGCCTGTTGCTGACCAACCAAAAAGAGTTAAGTCAAATAATGCGCCTCAATAAAGTCCTGGTTGAAGATGTAAAGAACATAGAGAAGCCTGTTGCTGACCAACCAAAAAGAGTTAAGTCAAATAATGCGCCTCCAATAAAGTCCTGGCTGAAGATGTAAAGAAACATAGAGAAGCCTGTTGCTGACCAACCAAAAAGAGTTAAGTCAAATAATGCGCCTCCAATAAAGTCCTGGTTGAAGATGTAAAGAAACATAGAGAAGCCTGTTGCTGACCAACCAAAAGAAGTTAAGTCAAATAATGCGCCTCCAATAAAGTCCTGGCTGAAGATGTAAAGAAACCTAGAGAAGCCTGTTGCTGACCAACCAAAAAAGTTAAGTCAAATAATGCGCCTCCAATAAAGTCCTGGCTGAAAGATGTAAAGAAACATAGAGAAGCCTGTTGCTGACAGCAAAAAGAGTTAAGTCAAATAATGCGCCTCCAATAAAGTCCTGATTGAAGATGTAAAGAAACAGAAAGAGCCAAGAAAAGAGTTAAGTCAGTTTCAATTTGAGTTTCTGCGCTGAGCTAAGGCAGATAAGACAAATTTACCACTGCTGTCATCCACACACACAAAGGCCACTCTTCAGCAATTTCCGAAAAACTTCAGTGGAAAGCTTGAATAAGACATTTTGAATCGTCACAACTTGAAAACTTCGATTGGAGTGATAAACATTACCAACCAACAATTTGAATTAATGTTGAGAAGACAAACATTACTCTTAAATGAAAACTTTCGCATCGTCGTAAAGATAAGAAATTGATGACTGTTATATTCTATTTCTTTTTGTTGTTTTTTTTTGTATGCAAAGACTTTTTCCGCAACTCATTCAGGCGTCCTTCAATTTCCTTTTGGTGCTGTTCTTATTAACCCAATTATGTGCGTGTCTGGTTAATGTGGTAAAGAGACAGCTAGCAAGATTTCAATGTGCCTTCCTCAGGATCAAAGGTCACAGTGTGGGTGAGGAAGAAAACTGGTGTAATAGACAACTTGAAGAACAGCTACTGTGTTGAAGCCATCATGACTGGCAGCCAGAGAGTGTCGTCATGTCTGGTGCTGTGATGACCAGAATAGACCGAGACTAACCATGTTACAAAGTAAATGATAATAAAAATGAATATACAAAGTCTTTAAAACATTACATCCTAAACCACACTGTGCACTAAATTTTGTTGTGTAGATAAACTAAATTGTTTAAACATGGCCTTCAGTATGGTAATCAACAGTGCATAAAATATTTATGACACTAAATATATTTATGAAGTTGAAAGAAATGCTTTCATTACTGTTTGTGATCTACTTTATAATTCTTATTTTTAATTTTATATATATATATATATATAATCGATTTTCTGCACTACTGTAAGAACTGTAACCTTGAAACTTCTGAATATCGTTTCTTATGTCTTTGTCTATGAGTGTATCAAATTTGATTAAAATCGGACCACTCCTTCTATAACCACGATTTTTTTTATTATCGATATTTATAAGGGGTACCTCAACACAAAATCTAGTTAAGAACACTCACAGACGCTTATAGTACAACTGTGTAAATTTTCAAGAAAATCGGTTCAGCCGTTTTGGAGTCTATAGGTAACGGACACACACAGAGACAAAGTTCCATTTATAGATAAGTTTAGATCAGTTTATGGACCAAAACAATTTTTTTCATTCTGGAAAAAATTGATATTAAGAATGATTAAGTGTAGAAAAATTCCTTAAAACATCTTAAAATTCTATCAAAGAGTTTTTCATTTTTATCTAGTCCCTTAACTCTCTTTGATCACCATCTTGGTAGGGGTAAGATCTGTGGTACCCAGGCCATAAAGATGATAAAAATGAAAACAGGTCAAACTGGGAACTTTAAATGACACTCCTATAACCAGGACTGGCACCGGTCTGTTTGATCCTGAAACATCTGTTACTTACCATCCAGTATCCAAGGAAAAAAGTAGCATTTTCCTAACTACTTGGATTTTTTGCTAGCTCACACAGTATAGTTGAAGTACAGTAGGTTCTTTTTTCAGTTAAAGATGAATTGTTCTATTTGTACTGAGCTAACAGTTGAAACATGTAATTGGTTATTCCATGATAAACAGATTGGAATAATTTCAGTTGATGAGTTGGATGCAATGGATGTAAAGCTTATTGCCTATAGAACAGGACGATGAGGATAAAATACAGACTATCTGTTAACATCACAAGCAGACCTTGTTGACTATGAAAGGATTGAAAAGAGATGTTGTAATCGATTTAAAAATCAATAAAAGCAAATAAAAGAGAGTTTAAAACCAATTTCATTGAAGATGGTGGCAAAGGCAAAATTGGTACAAATCCCAAGCAAGAAACTCTGCTCTAATTGTTGAATACAAATTCGCAAGATTCTTCCTGATGATGAAGAACCAAGACGTGTATTGGATAATACAAGAGCTTGAAGCAGGTCCTTCTGCAGAATCAGAAAATAGTAGTAATAATGAAGAACCAAGACTTGAATCAGATGAGGAAATGAAAAAGCTTGATACAAGTACTTCTGTAGAAACAGAGAAGAGAAATATCAATGAATGTTTCTCTGCTATTGGAATTTCACCACTAAAAACAAAAGTGCTTCATTACTCTGGAAAAGCTGGTTTAGATAAGAGAAAATTTCTTCTGCATTGCAATGTATAAAGTCCAAAGTTGGCAAATCATTAAACATTGAGCTGTTGAATGATGAGGTTTTGAAATTCAAAAATGAGATTTTAGATAAAAATCTACCAACTGGTCACACAAAAAAATCATGAATGTGTTTGGTGTTTCAGAACACATTGTATGCAAATCTTACAAATTGTGTTCAGAAAGAGGTATTTTAGCTGTGCCAGAACCAAAAAAGGGCAAGTCTTTGCCTGCTGTAATTGCACAGCTAGTGGAAGCATTTTACCAAGATGATAAATATAATTGACTGATGTCAGGCAGGAAAGATTATGTTAGTATTAAACGTAATATTCATCAGCAGAAGAGACTCATCTTGTGCAACCTAAATGAGCTCTTCAGAGCAATCAAGGAACAGAACCTGACAGTGTCCTTGGGGTTTGTAAATTTTTGTAGTCTAAGCCCAAAATGGTGTGTTCTTGTTGGTACTGCAGGTACACATGCTGTATGTGTATGCACTATCCCCCAAAACATGAAATTATAATTGGAACCACTGAATGTATCATATCAAGATCTCTTGAAATATATTGTCTGTAATACCAGTAGCATAGAGTGTATGATTCATAAGTGCCAAAATTATCTTAAATTATCAGGGCATCTTGAAAAATTTCTTTATGACACCATCAAAGGATACATTGGTAATGCTGAATCAGTAGTTCTCCCAATGGACAACAACTGACTGATCGACTTTGACAACACAAAAGGAATCTTGTCAAGCTTACATTGATTTAGTTGCTTTGAAACTGAATAAATCAGCACTTCATTCTTACTCGGCTAAATTACAATCCAAGTATTCAAAACAAATAAAAAAGGAGATTAGTGATAGCAAAGTTTTATTCCCAGGGGGCTTTGCCGAGAACTACAAATTTGTAATTCAAGACGAGATCCTGAGTTTTCATTGGAGTACCTCACAATGTACTTTACATCAAGTGGTACTCAGCTTAAAAATGTAAAGCAAAATCAATTTTTCTGCATTATGTTGAGTGGCAACTCGTATTTGTTTATATAGTACAGAAAAATATTTAGGTAATCTAAGTAACCTTGTCAAATATAAAACTATATTGAGTATTTTACTGATGGTTGCGCAGTGCAATACAAACATTATAAAAACTTTGTCAATCTTTGCAACTATCAGAAAGATTTTGGACTCAATGCAAAATGGAATTTCTTTGCAATAAGTCATGGTAAACAACTGTGTAGAGACAGTGAAAAGGATAGTGTTAAAAGAAAGTCTCTGAAGACCAACTACCAAACAAATCCTTTCCACAGAATGTTTGAATATTGCAAATCTGCAATTGAAGGTATCAAATTCATTTTGGTTGAAAAGGAGGAAACTTAGAAAGCAGGGAGGAGCCTCACTATGAGATCTGAAAATGCATCCACAGTCCTAGAAACAAGAAGTGTTCATCAATTTATTCCACTTGTCAGAGATAAAATAGCCATGAAACAATGTAGTTAAGAAAAAGAAAACTATGTCTGAATATAAGAATTCTCTATTGGGGCTGAAGAAAAACCAGTAAAATTTATTGTTTCAGGATATGTTTGTTGCAGGTGTGACAATAAAATTTGGATTTGCATGGTCCTTAAAATTGGTATGGAAAATAAAAACTTGCTAATTAAGTTCATGTACCCAGTTCTTCCATAACATTCATTTTACTGGAAAGAGGATTTTAAGGATATATGCTTCATGACATTAACAAATATTCCATGCACTGTTGATGTCCCTAAAACATCAAAGGTAGAGTTTGTCATTTGTCCAAAATGAATAAATTATCCGTGCAAAAAATTTTATCCAAAACAATTTAGTCCCTATACACAACAAAATTTAGTGTACAGTGTTGTGTAAAGTAATAAAGACTCTTTGTATATTCATTTTTATTATCACTTTCTTCTGAATGAAAAAAAATGTTTCTGTTTCATAAAAATAATTTTGAAGAATTATAAAAAAATATAAAAAAACAGTTTTAAAAAGATGTGATGAAAGCATTTCCTGCAAATATAAATAATGTTCAGTGCCAACTACAAATATTCTGTTTTAATGATTCACATTCATTTTTCTTATCACTTATCTGAGAATGAAAAAAAATGTTTTGTTTCATGAAAATAATTTATTGAAACAAAATTAAAAAAACAAACAATTTCTTTAAACTTCAAATGTTTAGTGTCATCTACAAATATTCTAAGCACTGTCGGTTACCATGTATGAGGCAATGTCTACCATTTGTTAGAGACAATCTATCCATACAAAAAGCAGTATCTGCAAAACATACGTAAATTATTTTTTTTAAATTGACAAAAAAAATCTTATTGAATAGTTTAAGAAGTCACTTAGAACAATATCAACACTTGAGAGATCATAGAGCATTAGGATGATTGTCTTTAATAATAATCTTTTACTGAAATCCTGCATATACTTAGAAAAATAAACTCTAAACTTGGTAGGGTCATATCTTTTAAAATTCTTTGATGAACTTGAGCAGGCATAGTAGATGTTAGGAGAAAAATATTACAAAAATTGAAGAGGTTGTGTTTTTTACAAACTAACTGTAAGCTATGTAGATGAAAAGTTGTTGATTTTGGATGAGTAAAATAATATTTTTTATCAGGTATATGGTTAAAATAGTTGAAAATTCAGATTCTATAGTCCTTATCTGCCCTACATACCAAATTTCAGATATATCAAATGTATGGGAGTATTTTTTTAAATATTTGTATAAGACACTGTGAATCTGTGATGCAGTGTGGCCTTAATTTAAAGACAAATTAGAAAAATTATAATCCCAACCCCTAAAATCAGAACGGTAAGGTCTAGCACAAAATAATATTGCACACTTTCCTAACTCATGCAGGGAACAATTTGTGCTAAATTTAAAGTAATTCAGTGTTAGTAGATGTAATGTCCTCGTGAATTGACATGAAATGACCCAATCTTTAACAGCAAACAAGAGATGAATCTATACTTGTGATAATGCTACTAAAACACATGGGGAGTGGATACTGAGAGTGAAAGAGAATGAGAAGACTTTAAAAAGAACTGGAAACCCAATCCTAAACAGGAAACAGAATGAATCTTCAAATGTATAAGATGACAATGCTCCTGAGGCACATGGGGATGGGAAGTGAAAGTGAAAGAAAATAAGAAGCCTTTAGAAGAAACAGGCAACAAGAGATGAACCTCTACTTCTGCAAAATGATAATGTCACTAAGACACATGATGGTGGACGATTACTGGGGGTGAAAGAGAATGAGAAGAACTTAGAAGAAACTGGAAACCCAATCCTGAGCAGGAAGCAAGGTGATAATGCCCCTAACATGCACATGGCTTCTGGGAGTGAAAGAGAAGGAAATGACTTTAGAAGGAACTGAGTGATAAAAATGTACTTGTTCAAAGTGATAATGCTAATAAGACAAATCGGGAGGACACTGGAAGTGAAATTGGATGAGAAGACTTTAAAAGGAACTGGAAACCCAACCCTAAGCAGAAAACAAGGGATGAACCTCTTCTCCTGCAAGGTGAGTTTTGAGTTTTAGAGTTTTCTTTAACTGCATATCAACCCCTGTGGGTTATTTAATGCCAAAATGGTGAGGTTTTAAGGTATTTTTTTAATGTTCAGTTATAGTAAGAAGGCTGATTTAGTCAGATTTTAATGAAAATTTTTATCAGCTCCACCTCATATTTTAAATATTGTGAGCACATTTAAATTCTGAAATTTTGTGGGTGTTTGAGAAATCTTTTTACAATGACATAGAAGAAAAACCACTGAAGATGTCAAAAAATTCGACCATGAACATACTGAAAGCTCACCAGGGACCTTACTAAACGTCTTCTAGTTTTGTATTAAAAATGTTTTGTTGAGAATAATTTTTTCCTTTGAAAATGTGTTATGGTAATTTTTTCTTCAAAAATGTATTGTTAATATTTTTCTTTCAAAAATGTATTTTTTTCTATGTATTTTATATAATATTATAATATTATATAAGTATTTTATGAATATATTTCTATAAAAGAATATTTTTATACTTTCAAAGTGTTTTGACCCCAGTTTGGGGGGTTGACTGTTTGCCCATAGAACCCTAACAGATGCTAACACTCTGGGTCAGAGTGGACCTGGGAACAACAGAAATTAAGAGGTGGTTCTATGCTCCTCACAACCTTCCAATCAGATGCAGTTTACCGTCATGTCCAGGACCCTCCTGCAAGGTGATAAAGCTACTAAGATGCAAATGGCAACTTGGAGTGAAAGATAAAGAGAAGACTTTATAATGAACTAGAATCAGGGATAAACCTCTACATTTGTTCAAAAAATCAGGGAGGAGCAAAACTGATATTGATATATGTAAAAAAAAAAAAAAAGAACAGACTGATATGATGGACATACACTGCATACCAAATTATTATCAAGATAAATTTTTTTTCTAATACTTAAAAAACTGTCAAATCAATTCACACAATATTGGTAACACTGACCTGCACAATCACTGAAATTTTAGTACTAATCTGCACAATGTAAACAAACTGCCATATTTGTTATCAGCACGGTGATTTGAGCGTGCCAAATTATTAGAAAGGTTTAGTAAAATTCCCAGAATTGAGCAAACAAAACATTTATTAATGTTGCACGTGAATGTTTATGATCAAAAGAAGTTAATAAATAACGTAATCAAACAAATAATAAGATACAAACAAAGGCAGAGTTTTAAACAAATTAATAGGGAATGTACTTTCCCTGTTTTGAAATTACTTGAAAAAGTCAACGATCCATAGAATTTGCTAATTGTAGGATGTCATCTGCTGTAATGCTGTGAGATATGTCAAGAATTGCTTCCCACAACTCATCGTTGCTCCTGAACTGTCGTCCATTGGCGTACAGTCTTCATGATGCTCCAATGGTTTTCGATTGGGTTCAAATCTGGAGAATTTGCAGCCACTTTATTTTTCGAGGTCCATCAAAGCCTGTTTCAAATATTCAGTAGTCTTGTGAGCAGCATGTGAGGGAGCATTTTTTTTTTAATCATTTCACCCCGAGCAAGGCAGAAATGCCACTGATGTGCAGGGGGCTACATAACTGCAAAAAGATTAATTAGAAAAGAGTGAGGAGTACAAACTAGTTAGAAAGGAGCAATAGAAAGCTGAGAATGCAGGTGCAATGACAGATACATAGGTGGAGGGAAAGGGAAGGATATATGGGGGGGGGAAGAGAGCTAGAGTCCAGTGGTTAATAGATGAGTACTGACATTGTATTAAAATTTTTGGAGGTTGTAGCCGTCAGGAAAGCAAAAATATGGGAGTGAGTTCCACAGGCGGGAAGTGCGAGAGAAGAAGCTGCAGGAGTAGAATTGTCATCTGCATTTGGCTAACCTAACTGTGAATGGGTGGGACCCAGTTGCCAATCTGGTTGCATGAGTAAACACCTGTTGAGGAGGCACCAGTGACTTAAGTTCGTCCGAACAGAAGCCATGAAAGTATTTATAGAACAGACAAAGGGAGGCCACATTTCGACGGTGGGGAAGTGGCTGCAGTCGAGCCGCCAGATCAGTACCTATCACATTAGACTCTACTTTGGAGCCTGTCAAGAACACTGAGGAGAACGACAGGGGCGCCTGACCATAAATGGCAGCAGTACTCCATGCACGGACGGATGGTTGACTTGTATATATGCAGGATGGATCCAGGCGGAAAAATCATCCTGGATCGGCATAGTGACCCAACCTTCTTAGCAGTAGATTTAGCTATGGAATCAATATAGTGGTTCTATTTGAGGTCTGAGGAGAGGGTAAGGCCAAGGAGGCGTAGTGTGTTGCTCTCAGGGAGAATCGCTTGGTCCATGCTTATGGGAGGCAGGAGAGATTGCCTGTGATGGTTGACAGACAACAGCTTGGTCTTAGACGCATTGAAGTTGACAAGCCACTTCTTGCCCCAATTCACCACAGAGTGTAGAACCCGTTCAAGGTCAGCAGTGAGATTATGTCTGTCCGCCACGACAGGTTTCTTACTGGTGTGGGAGTATATTGTGGTGTCGTCTGCGTAGATGCCTACTTGGGAACTGATCTCATCTGGGAAGTCGTTGATGAAAATAAGGAAGAGCATCGGGTCCAGGATAGAGCCCTGTGGGACACCAGCATTCGTGCTGTAGGATGAAGAGGCATGCCCATTCAAAACGACCTTCATTTTGCGGTTATTTAAAAAAGATTGGATTAGGTCAAGCAGGCGACCGGTAATACCGTAACCCCGTAGCTTGCATAGGAGGCCAGAGTGCCAAACCCTGTCAAAAGCCTTGGAGATGTCCAGAGCAACCGCGCAAGACTTGTCAGACTCATCAAGGGCCTGGAGCATGTACTCCGTTATGATTGTTAGCAAGTCAGCCGTGGACCTGGCAAAGCGGAAGCCATATTGCCTGTCAGAGAAGAGTTTGTGGGCAGTAAGATGTTGGACTATTTCAGCATTGATTATGGCCTCGAATACTTTCCCGAATATCAGTAGAAGACTGATAGGACGATAGTTGGATGGGTCCGAGGGTTCACCACAATTCTTAAATACAGTAACGACTGAGGAGAACTTCCAGCATGCAGGAAAGCAGGAAGCAGAAAAGCAGTAGTTAAACAGTTTAGAGAGGACAGGGGAAAGTTCAGGAGCACACCTCTTAAGGACTATCACTGGGATTCCATCGTCTCCACTCGCTTTATGGGAGGTCTAGTTTTGAGATTACTCGTGATACTACTGTCGGGGTAATATATACGTCGTGCAGTTTGGCCTCAGTTCTAATAGGGAAGTCAGGTGGGTGTACTCCAGATGAGTCAAATGAGAATCTGCGGGCAAAGCATTCAGCTTTGTCCGCAGACTTGCATAAAAACAATGACCCTTCTGAAGGCAACTCTTTGCCTTTTCATCCAAGGTCCAAGATGCTCCTTCATAAACGCTATGTATGCATCAGCAGTCATTTTGACGCCATCTGGGTCCACTAATGTTTTTCCAATAATACCACCCCAGATCATTATGCCTCCACCGCCTTGTTGGCGTCTCAAATGCTGATAGTGATTCTGTCCGTTCATTACCCAGCCTTTGCATCATCTATCTGGCCCATTAGGTGTTGCTCAAGTTTCATCTGTAAACAAAACTTTAGAGAAGTCAATCTTCATATTGTCCTTGGCCCATTTCAATCATTTTGAATGTGATTTCTTGTCAATAGAGGCTTCAATACAGGTTTGACTGTTGTTGCTATTTCTCTCAGATACCGACACGGTGTACTTTTAGACACAGTAGGATTCCCAATGCGACTGAAAAGCTCTTGACTGGTAAGTCTAGGGTTCTTCATGGCCTCTCATTTAAGTTGTGACATGCAACAATGTGAAATAACCCTCTTGCCTTTATCTGCCCTTTTGCATACTTGTGTAGGGTCGGCGGTGAACCTTTTCACTGTTTGATGAAACCTCCCTATCATTTTAGAAATTTCTATGGTAGATTTACTTTTTGAGAGTTCTGAGATGATAGTTTTCTTTTCAGCATCACTTAAACTGCTTTTACGGCCCATCTTTTCACTAAATTCTTACACTTTTCTAATAATTTGGCACACTCAGTTTGCTGATAGCAAATATGGCGCCAGTTTGTTTACATTGCACAGATCAGTATGAAAATTTCAGCGATTGCGCAGATCAGTGTTGCCAACATTGTGCAAAAATTTTGTGTGAATTGATTGGATGGTTTTGAAATATTAGAAAAGAAAATCTATCTCAATAATTCGGCATGCATTGTAAATAAATTGAAGTAGACAAGAGTAGACTAATAGGAATAGTATAGAATAATTAATTATGTTACAAAAGCTCTCTAGCTGTGGTTATAAAGCAGGTTTTGATTTCAGAGAGACATTTTGATGGGCATTATACTGTTGATAAGCTTATTATTACTGTTTTCTTTTGTGTCTCCAAACTTATGATCTTATTGCTCAGCCCAAGTTGTGACTTGTCCAGACTGAGTGAGAGGGGAACATTATTCCAATGTCTTATTTCCAACTCAAATTGTGAGCATGGATCAAGTACGGTGTGCAAGAATTGACACAACCCAATTCAACATTTCGTAACATGTGAACTTTTAATAACTCTATAATAAGTTTCCATAGTAAAAAAAAATGTGCAGTTTAACATAAATAAAAAAAAATTTAGAAATTAATTTAAAAATCTTAATTCTAAATGATTTGTATTAGGCTTTTGAATTTTCAATTGGTAAATAAATATTAATGAATTAATAACTGAAGACACTGAGTAACTGGAAGAAATTTAAAAGATGTTTGAAACTTTAATTAGAAAGAAAAAAATGAAAATAATTCTTATTAAAATTCATTATTCATCAATTTTTTTCTTTCTTCATAATATATCCTACAATTATATTATTTATAAAATCAAAAGTTTATCTACATTAAAAATAGCATGGTTTTGTGGTAATACCGAGCAAAAGCGATGGACCGGATGTTTGCACTTTCACGACCAAAAAGCAAATGACCAAAAGTCATCCGTGCGCTGCCGGCTCCACGGAGATGTTTCGGTTGAAAACTAAAAATTAATTAAACATTAAATTTCCAGTTCACGAGCCTATGCAAATTTTATTTATCAGCCAATGGGAAGCCCAAAACCAAATACAAGTGTGAAATCCCAAATGAGCTGCTGTGATCCAAAAAGAAGATATAAAATGTGGATACAGAAAGCATCGCCAGACAGATTGACAGGCATACCGACTCGAGGACAAGAGAGTAATTAGTATCTACCTTGACCAAGTCAAGCAGCTTACTACGCTTGCCTCCCTTACCTCTTTCCTTCTTCCCTGCCTCAAAAACTACTTACTGACCTAAGGTGCGAATACATCAAAGACATTCCTTACTTACATGCTCCCAAATTCCTAAGCATTAATTCTCTTTCAGCATTTTATTGCCATGAACATTTTAACCTCCGTTGGACCTATACTTCATGTATTACTTCAATTGCAAAAACATTAATTGATATGTGTATATATAAAATGTTATTTTTCTATTCAAATTGCCTTTTTTGATTTGTAATCATTTTATGACTTATAGTGAGCTAATTCCGTTAACCTGCAACAGTATACAACTACCCTTCACTAGAACGGACTCTCCACTACTAATAGAAAAAGAATAGATAAGCAACCCACTATAGTTTAATGCATTTTTGATTTTACTACATGGAGCAGAATTTTGGAAAAATGGTCTCAAAAAAAAAAAAAATTACACGATTTACTTACATTTCCCTATGATTCCTGCATTTAACTAATAAATAATTATTTGGAATGTGTGTTGGGGGTAACAGATGAAAAAAATGAAAAAAAAAAGAAATATTTTTGCCAAGATTTTTTAAAAATAATAATTGCGTAAATAATTTCAAATTTTAATATTACTTCAAAGATTTGTTGGGGTTAGTTTAATGACTTATTAAGCAAAGATTATACTAATCAAAAATTAAAAAGTTTAAAAATACAAATTGTTGTGCTTTCCTATTTTTTAAATAATTTTTAATCTTTTTTGTATGGTAATTTCTATGCGTAAATTAAAAGGTCATGTGTTTCAGAGTTTCTTTCCATTTAATGAGAAAAAAAATTTGTACAATTATGTCACTTGTGATCGCCATACAGTTTTGATTTTGACAGATGCGAGATAGATAACATCTCCAAAGACAATTGATACCTAATGATACTTAAAAATTTTAAGTTAAAATTATTAAATTTAATTATTTATATCAAAATTAAAAGTTAAAATAAAAAAAATGAAAACTGGTTCTTGAAGATTTTTAGCTCTAATTTCAAGCTAAGGTACCTCCACTCATTTTCGATATCTAACTTTTAAATTATTTTTCAATATAAAAAAAAGTTTTCTTGAAACTTTTATTTTTAAATTTACATTTGAACTTCTCTACACTGTCTCCATTTATTTGTTATCACATATTCGTCGCTATTGGCTCAGAATTTGAGGCCAGGTCAAAAAATTTACAAAGAAGAGAAATCAAAATTATTTGAAATGCGAAACTTAGTTATAAAAAAGAAAGTAAATTGTAACAATATCCGTTTTGCTAAAATTAAGAAGGGACGAAATTTGAAAAATAATCGGCTGCAGTTTTTAGCACTGAATCAAGAAATCGTTTTTTTTTTATTAATTTTTTTTTGTCGAATTAAATCGCAATTTTTTTTAAAACAAGTAACGAGATGAAATATTTTGTTGTAAAAAAAAAAATTAAAGACAATTGTGCTTTTTAAAAGTTGAAGAAAAAAATCTTTAAAAAAAAAAACTTTTACATAATTTCAGTCTTTTAAATTTTTATCCAATGTTTTGATTTTTGCGAATATATCCATATTCGACAACAAAAATGTGAAAAATAAAACATTTTCAAAAATACAAGAAACATAAACGTTTGAAATAAAAAATCTGAAATTATTTCAACAAACTTAATACTTAGAAAAACAATGCTGATTTCTTTTTATACTAATTTTTTAAGAATTACCTGAAAAAATAAAAAAGGTGTGGTTAAACAAAAAAGTTAAATGAAGTAAAAAAAAAGGTTTACTTACCATAGATTTTTTTATATTTTTAAAGAGATAATTTCATACCAAAAGAAAAAGACTAGCAATTAAGAAAATAGAAAAACAATTTTAAAAATATCAGTAAAACGTAAGAAAATGCTAAAATTTATGATCGCGCTGAATGTCGTTCCTTGTGATTTGAAAGTAAAAAAATGTCTGTCGAAAAAGAAACGTCAAGGGAGATAATCGTTAGTGATTTTCATTTTGAATTTAACTGGTGTTGGAATTCCAGTTAAATTCATTGCATTCACTTACATGCAAATACCCTTGGGCCTCCAGTTATGGGTTAAATAACAAGACAGATTGAGTTCTATAGCCTTGGCTGGCAACCAGTCTACCACAGAAAGCAATGGCAACCTACTGCAGGATAATCTTCTGCCCAGTCAGTCATGTCTCTTTTGAGACATGATCGCCCAAGTGTGTTTCACGTATGGCACTTGACTGACTGACGGGAAGGAAGAAAAGAGGTGACCAAAACAATGAATAAAGACGGAAAATAGTTGATTTTCTAAGCGCCGCTTAGATGTGGTACAAGGCCGAAAGTATGGGGTACCCAGTGAGGATTGAACTCACTACTCAGTTGTAATAGGTTCTAGCAAGACAAGCTTGCTAACCATCCACGCCGAGGTACCCAAGACAAAATATGAGAGAATGTAATTACAATACAGGGTTATTTAAAAAGAAAAAGCAGACTTTGAAAATAAAAACAAATGCTTAAACTAAGAGATAAAAACACATTAAGCACGTTATTTATCTATATTTCTAAAATGATGTATTTAAAAATAAAATTTAATTTCTTGAAATTCCATCTAAATGATGTGGAGGCGAGTTAACATGGAAAAAAAAATTAACAAGATTTTCTAAAAATAATAATTTCAAAAATAGTTTCATTAATTCGGGAAGAAGTCCTGAAAGTTTCATTAAAATCCAACAATTTTTTGAATTGCCAAATTAATGTGTTTTTCACCGAAAAAAAGAAGAAAGTTCTGTAAAATTCATAGAAAACTAGTAAAAATTTGGTAACCTGCTGATGAAAAATACATTAGTAAATTTTTTATTTATTCCCTGAAGGCTTTCACCCCTTCAATTTTTTCCAAAACATCCTTATTTCTGTGCAAATGTATATG